>FN649748.1:1419311-1450832 GCA_000310025.1 Ectocarpus siliculosus
TTGTTTTTTGTGAATAAATTTTCCTGGGGGGTTTGGTGGGGGGGTTTTTTTTTTTAAACATTTTTGGGAATAGAAAATTTTGTTGGTAGAGGCAACAAAAACCCATGAAACTGGCGGTTTAGGGAGACAGAGGGGACCCCTTCCGCCCCATGTTTTTGTTCCAAGACCCAGGAAATTTGGGCCAGGTTCCCACACAAAATGGGGGGACCCGGGGGGGCCCCTTGGGGGGTTTGACGTGTTTGGGGGCAAGGGCCAGGGCTCCCCCGAAATGTTCAAGGCCAAGACGTTTGGAAAAAAGAAAGCCGTTTTTTTTTAAAAGGAAAAGGCAAACCTTAATTTCCAGGCCAGTCCATGGGGGGCCCGGGTCGTTCCGAAATAGGTTGGGGGGGGGGGGGGGGCGTTCGCCACCGATGAAGAGATTCACGACTTAGTCCACCTTACACGGTCAAGCGACGGGGTAGAGAGGGAGAAAATCGAGTCGTTCGACGGTGCGTGGGTAGGAAACAAGACTTGCCAAATACTTCGTCAAGTGGTACGTCAGCATCTGCGGATTTTCGACGATAATAACAGCAGTAGCAACAGCGACAGCGACAGCAAAATAACAACACGACGACAACGACAACAGCAACGACGACGACAACGGCAACAACAACAACAACAACGACGACGACAACAACGACGACGACGACGACAACAACAACAACAACAACAATAACCACGTGTACGCACCTCTTGCGGAATACCGCTATCACTGGCGTTATTCTTCCGCCCGTGCCTAAGGAAGCCGAGCATGGTAAGCCGCATGGCCAACGCATCCACCCCCCAACCGAGATCTCTTCTAGCCAGGCTGACCTCCCGAAAGGCGCTAATCAACATCGCCAGCCCGTGCCTACTGCTGTTGTTGGTGCTTATCATCTCGTCGGCCTCCTGCGGGTTTGCTCTCGCATGTTGTAGAGGTTGAGGGTGTAGTGGCCGGGGTGGTTGCTGTTGCTGCCGTTGAGTGTTCTGTAGTCGGTTTAGCCGGTGCTGCTGCTGTTGGCATCGGTTTTGTTGCTGCTGAGGACGCCCACCCTGAGGCAGTACCTGCACGCCAGGATCAGCGGGCTCCTCAGAAAGGATGGCGGGGGTTCGATACACCATGAGCAGTAATATGGATAGGGCCGGCACTACATACTGTTGCGACCTCAAGTTTTAGGCAGGGTCGTTAGCTTTGCTCATTGCAAAAAAAAAAACATTGCAGGAACTGAACTCACGCACTATATATATATTAGGCTCGTTGACACATGCTCACATGCACAGTCACGGCAACGTTTACAAAGGAGAGCTATCATTAGACTTCAAGACTAGCAGTAGCCCGTGGATAATTGTATTATAGGTGACTTGAGTACTGTTGGAGGTAAAAATGCTTGGACAAAGGAATAAGACCGCAGTTCAGTTGCCCGTGTTGAAAGAGGGAGAGGGAGAGAGAGGGGGGGTGGGGGGGGGGCGTACACCAGCAGAAGAGCGTAAACTTATTATATTGTTGAACTTCATTGAAATCATCACCATCAACACAACATGCACTGAATACTGCTGTAGTACCAGGAATCTCACGCACTTGAATCACGCACGAACGGACCTGGACAACCAGCAAGAGCTTGAAATCGAGACTTTTCGGAGTTACGAATCGCGACGGAATTCCGAACCGTTGCATACGCTGCTGCACATTTGCGTAGCTGTTGAGCCTGGGAAAGGTCATTCCATTACAGCCAGAGGGCCTCGTTTTGGGCAAGCAACCCTTCCGTCACATGCTCGAAATCGAAGAGCCCTCGATTAGAGAGTTTTGGTCCACTTTTTTACGCCGCTCACACGATCGCGGCTGCCAAATCATTGCCGGTGTGAACAGCAATCGTGGAACAGCAAATTGAACGAAAGCTACAGCAGAAGCACCACATGCGTGTGTGCCCCTCACGCCCCCGCGCTTTGTGCATACCTCGAAAGGGAGCAGGTCATCAGTGTCATCAGCTTTCGAATGATGCCATTCAGCATGACGTCTGTCTTTGCCTGATGGCTTCGATGACGTGCTCCTTGAGAGATGGTGAAGCACTACCGGCCGCCGTACTGCCGTGGAAGCAGTAGGGCACCGTCGAACCAACAGCATGGCCTTCTTTGTGAGCCGAGAGGCCAGCCGCCGGGGCGGGAGTGTGTCGGTTTGGTAGAGAGAAGCGGAATCTACGAGATCTCCAATCTCCAATCTCCGATGGTTCACGATCCCTCGATCACGCCGCTTCGGCATCACGATAATTGTACCGCGTGTTAGACTAATGTTTGAAACGGATTCGCCTTGCGAGCTTGTGGGTGAGGGTGTTTCACTACACACCTGTTAGTGACGTGCCGAGCGTCGCCGAGAGACATCAATACGTGCGACAGGGAGAGGTGGCATTGCTAGATGTAGCGCCAGCAGGTGCAGGAAGGGTACTCGTTCAGGCAACATGAAGAAAGGATCATCGGCCAGCCGAGGTACTGCGGGTCACTCTGTCGTCTGGTGTACCACAGCAGTATGCACGCCCATGTTCGCCGAAGGAAAGATCGCACCACCCTTGTGGTCGGGGTTCTTTGTTGAGTGCCCACCCTAAAGAAAATGCCAAACTCCTACAAGCTCGTCCTCTGTTCCGCAACTACAGAAAATGAACGTGGTACACCCAATCCCAACGCAGGTACCACGGTGCTCGGAACCCCGGAAATGACGAGCTATGGTCTCTTTCATCAGCAGGAAGCAAGAGCAAACGACGGAAGAAGCAACGGGGCGACGACGTCAGCAGCAGCAGCAGCAGAAGCAGCAGCAGCAACAACAGCAAAAACAGAGAGAGAAGCTCCATCCTCCTCATCGAGAAGCCATCACCGCCGAACAGCAAGACATGGACAAAGCAATACGGCAGCGCCAGGGTTTGAGGCAGCCGACGGTCATGGTGAGAGCAGGCGTATGGCCGTAGAGAGCCAAAGCAGCGCCTTACTGGAGCGACACACACGTGCA
Source organism: Ectocarpus siliculosus (assembly GCA_000310025.1). NCBI lineage: Eukaryota > Phaeophyceae > Ectocarpales > Ectocarpaceae > Ectocarpus > Ectocarpus siliculosus. Next base: position 1,422,325 of record FN649748.1, read on the forward strand.
GCCAAAGACGGGGTCATTGACATGCTCTCGGAAAAGGCCTCGAAGCTGGGAGTCTCGCTCGAGCGAGCCTTGCTGGCCAAGAAAAATATCGAGGACGGCGCGAACAAACTACAGGTGCCTTGTCGACCGTGAAGATGACATGTTTGTGTAGTGGTATGCACGCGTGATGAAGTCTGGTTGACCCGTGAAGAAGAACTCACTTGTTGTTACTCTTGTAGAACAGCAGCAGCAGTAGCTGTTGCCTTGGGTATCGGTAGGAATGACACCAAGGGGCACAGGATCCTCTGCACAAGCAGGGGCTACTAGATCCTGTCCCCTGCTTTTTATCCTTCCGCGGAGAGTTACATCTCTCCGCGCCTTCTAGAAGGAACCAAGCTCTTCTATGTTCCGTCTACACATCTGAATCCTATAACACTAGCCCACCCTGGAGGTTCTCATACGCAGATACTGTAAAACCTCGGAGTCTTGAAAAGCAATTGTCGAGTCTCTAAATGAAAGTATCGAGGATGTGGAGCTCCAAAACAGCACAATTCACCCTCCCACACCTCTCACTCGATGAGTCGCAAGACCATCGTTTGACTTCTAAAACGACAAAAAGACGCAGGAAGGAACTGACGGGGCTAAGAAAAGCCTACGACGACCGGAAGAAGGTCGGAACCAAAGAAAGGAAAACACAAAGAAAGGAAGAAAAACAGAAAAGAAAAACAAAGGTCGTTCGTCAAAACGACACAAAAGAAAGGATCACTGGAGGAACCACAACAAGACCGGTGTCGTAAGACAACGATAAGATACGCCATTCACGCAGTCGCCACGGCAGTGTAGAAGGGGCAAGAATGGGCGCGAAACACCTACAGGTCGTGACCAAACGCTAAAGGCACAAAATAAAGCGAGGAGAAAGCGAAAACCAACCAAGGCTGAAAAGCAACCCAAACAACGCTGAGAACAACAGAAAGCCAAGACAACTAGCATGTCGTCTTAATGGGGGCGCGCAACGTTATCAGGCAACGAATCAGTCCCGGGGTCACCACGCGACATGTCGACGTTGCGAAGGATCCCCTTAAAAAGGGCACTGCCGCTGTGAACTTGGAGGCACCAGGATCCGGAGACGGCGGTTTCAGCGGTGGAGTAGCGAACATCAGGAAGGGCGAGCTTGACAGGGCCAGGATCGTCCAAGAAGCGGACGACGTAGAAGTCGGACGGTAGAGGCGGTCCAGTAATCTTGCCCAACCACCAGAATCCATCGCGAGCTTTGTACCAGATGCGTTCTACATCATACTTCCATGTGTTGTTTTGGGGTTGCGCCTTTTGGTATAATCTTTCTGGCTCCAGTTTGGCACCTTTCGGTATATGTCGGACGTACCGTACCAGCCTGGGCCACGCAGGGATGTAGCTACAGCACAGGGTCAATCAATCATCGGGTTTTATAGTACATGGTCCAGCCTCATAGTACATTAGTCCGGCCTTCCCCTGCGCTGCCTGCTTTCGAGCTTCAACGAAAGAACGACTTAGCGGTCCAGTCCCTCTTGTTGTGTATTATCACGGGTAAAACCGCTCCACCGCAGAATAGCAAAGTACTCTCGAGAAATATTCGAAACCCATAACCTGTTACTATTATGATAGTAGATTTAGGTTTGCGAAAGGTGCCCAACTAGATCATCACTGGGGGGCGCAAAATGTTGTATGTTTGACCTATATTGTGCTTTGGTTGCCTTTGTAGAAAAAGAACCAATGTATTTTATATCTTGTACATGTATTTAGAATTTCAACGTATACAAGCATCTCTTTGCAACTCCCGAATAAGCACAATTCTGTGTGGGTACAACAAGGTACTCCCGCATGTACAAAATTCTGTGTTTATACATCAAGGTGTATTGAGACTAGGTATTGCAAATTGTTCCTAAAAACACACAGCCCGCCACAAACGGCACCCCCCCCCCCTTCTTGCAACGATAATACAATCCAGCATGATCTCGTGAGGCGAAGAACATATCCATTTTTTGCTGCTCGCTTAGGTTTAGGCTTCGTGGACCGTGTACCGTACGTGGCACTGTTATTACTGTTCAGGTGCTTCTTGACAAAGAGAAAGTGGCACGGAACAACTTGGAGCACCTGTTGCAACAAAAGCAAGCGGAGGCCGAGGTGTGGAAAGAAGATACACCGACCTACGGTGGTGGACAGGAAAACATTTTCTTCTTTGAGCTCTACATAGCTGTAGGTCACCGGGAATAATACAAACGCAACGACGTTGTTTGTTTAGTTCACCCATCTTAGAGGGATTCCTCCTATTTTCTTTGAAGTTTTCCAAAGGAGTGTCAACCAACGCGGCAAACACGCCGAGAACTTAGTAGGTTCGGTTCCCTTCGAAGCACTGGGTGTAAACATGGATAAAGGGCAACAGCACAGTATCATAGTTATTTCCCTTACTCCCGGCATAATTCTGTTCCCGGTATCATTCATGATTATCACGAACAACATCAACAAGATATCAGCGCAGCAGAACGGGCATCTCAAGTGGGAGGTGGACGCCTTGCGGGTGGAGCTAAAGGACAACACGGAGCGGTCTAAAGGGTGGCTTCAGGTACGCATCTTTCTGTTTGATGCGATGTGCTTTACTGGCGCACCTCGATATGATTCTGCTGCCACGGCCAAGCAGCCTTCGGCGCTGGGAGTGTGGTGCTAAACTCCCCGCTCCTCACGAAAAACAACATGCTCGTGCGCAATGACGTACGTTTCCTCACCTTCTGCCACTTCGTGAGACGCTCTCCAAGTTCTATCCGACAAGCAGGCCCCCTGAGCTCTCTCTCGTTACCAATTGGCACACGAGCCGAACCGCGTGCATGTACTGGAATCTTCGGGTACCCCCTCTTGAACTCGAAAGTCTCGGGGAACATTTTGGACTGCCTTGAGCATCGTAGTCGACCGTCAACATTTGCTGTCTCGGTCGCGGGAGTCGTGGAAATAATTGGACCCATAATTTTGGCTGTGCAGGAGGAAGCGGCGAGGAGAAGGTCGGTCGAGGACGTTCTTACCAGGGTGAGAGAATGAGTCGCCTAGAGGCCTGATCTCTTCACAGGCTGGCAAACCGAAACTTGCGCCAGTACAGGAGCGGACATTTTTTTTTCTGTTCTGTAAGAGTACCCGGTATTTTTCGTTTCTGGCAATGTGTTTTCCGCGAGACCATGGACAGTATGCTCCAGGGTCAACATACAAGAATGGAGCCTTCAGGGTTGTGTATCGTGTCTCTCGCTCTACTCTGAACTCGCCTTGGCAGTCCTAATATGCAATAGCTCCCGTAAAGTACAAATACACCTAAGATCTCGGAGGAGATCCACTCCTGTGAACGTTGAGTAATGGTGGTACGGCCGCCCACCTAGTAGGAGTTGTTACAACCGAGGTTTTGTTCCCTTGAATGTGGCGCTGCTAGTACGAGGATGGTACTCATGCTGCTGATGCTCTCCCCCGCTCAATATTACCTTGAGCAGGAGCACGCCGTGGCCGAGGAATACCTCCGAGGTGTATACGGCGAAGGCAACGGGCCGGACATTGGGAACGATGGTGAAACAACCGTCGCGGGTGAGGCTCGACTGTTTTTACGTTCCGAGGTCTAGGGATTGTTTTGTTGCGCTTCGTAGAAAGGACGGGTTTCAACACTTGCTTATGTAGCGATGCCGAGGTATATTTCTCACGGGAAACAAGAAGGTGATACCCTCCAGATACATCTGGAGGGGAATATCGCCTGAATCTCAGGCAAACCAGATGTGCACCCGATCACATGAAGTAGGAGTTCACGCGCTATTGTTCCTTCTACGCCCGTACCGCATGTCGACACTAGCGGGAGGCAGAATATCTTCTGAAAGCTGCTGTAAGTGTTTTTCTTTGCCTGTTCTGTACCACTTTGTGCTGGTGGAACAAAAACGTTAGAGTCGTTAACTCCGACGCCGCTCCTTCTCCTATCAAACTTCTCGAATATCCCACTCTTTCAACACCGAGGTTAGCGCCCGCAAACACAGAGAGACGGGCTTTGCTTCGCACGCGCACAGGAAACAACACAAGCTTGCAAAAGTCCCGCAGGAAACCTCTTACCATCACGGACACGTGACACGCCGAATTTTCTGTTAAGACGAAGAAATCTAGCGGAAAACGTTGGGGGAAAGGTTTACAATACTCGGCAAACATAGACTTGGAGCGTATTCAGGCGTCAGGCTATGAAGGTACTCTGGTACTGTAGGACGGTCGCATTCAGCCATCGGCACCGGCGGGGTCTTCTTCGTCCGCCGGAGAGCGGTCCGGACGGGTCACGCGAAGCCAAAAAGGCCACGGCAAACCTGAGAAGCCTTCTCCTCAAGAGATACACCGTCGCCGCACCGATGCCAAACCACGGCCCAGGGAGAGCGGTACCCAAGGAGAGCGTGCGGTACTTTGGATCGTGCGAGGAGGCCAACGGCGGCGTGTGTGTGGTGGTACTCCGGCTTGTTGCACGCCAAGTGCCCTTGAACACACCTCTACACGCTCGTCCTTGGGCGACACCCCCCAGTCCCGACCTGAAGCCTCGCGCTCCAACAACAAAGAGAAGCACCTTCGAAACCCTCCCTCTTCTCGGATCGGATTTGCAGAGGTCCTAGTTCGCGAGCTCCGGGCACTTGGGGAAACGCTGAGGGAACGGGATCGTGAGCTGGGGGCCTGCGCGGAGCGGCTGGATGAAGTGGTTGGTGATGCCAAGACCGAACGCTCAAGGCAAGTGTGTGTGTGTGTGTGCGTACGCTTGTTTTACAAACCTCATTGACCGCGGTAAAGCGTTGTATGTGCTTCATTAGGCCGCGATAGCCCGCCCAACCAATGAAAATACGTCAATTTGAGCAGGTAGGGAATCAAGATCCCCGGGGGCACAGTTTGAATTGGCGTGCGTATGTGTGCGTCTGAGTGAGTGAGTGGGTGAGAGTGAGAGAGAGGGAGAGGGAGCGTGTCTAAGTGCATGATCTTGTGAGCACGCCGACTAATACTCGGGTGTGGGTGTTCACGGGACAAAAGAGCCAAAAGCTTTGTACGTGTTGTAAATCTGCGTGGGTTTCTCTCGTGAGCATCGAGGGCGCTACATATCTGGTACGAATCAAGATACGCTGTGCGTGAGTACATGTTGAGCCACATCGACCACCGCCGACTGCCTTGCCATTGACAAGACGCCAGCCTTAGTGGATCAACGAACGAAACTGGATGTGGTCGTGTACGCGTGTTCGTTTGATTTTGGCGTAGACCGCGCGGAGTCTTGGCTGACCAACGATGGCACTGCGTCAGTTCTTGGGGGTGAACGCTTGCTACTATTTATGCCGTTCCAGTGGCATCTAGTGTGCCATTGTTTTTGTGTGTGTGTACCATACCTTCGCGCATGCTTTGACTCGTTATTTTCGGAGACAGTTCTTCATACCTTGTCAGCCGAGCACAGCGCCTTCCCTACGCGCTGCATCGAGCACGCCTCTCCTACTCAATTTATTCTCGGGAGGTGCCGTTTCGTGCATTTGGTTTTCTCACGTGCAAGAGACAACGCTTCCCCTCGCAGGCGCGAGACCGTTCAAGAGCAGCTCAGCTTCACTCAAGAGCGTTTCGAAGCCGCAAAGCACAAGGTGATCACACTTTTATGGGGGGTGGGTGTTCTACGCTGTTGGCGCTGATGAACCGTGTACTTCTAAAGAAATGTGCCTTCAGAGGGGCGCGGAGGAACGTCCAGGTGGACGGAGGCGGGGTGGGGTACAGGCCACGTTGGGGGGACGGAGAGAGAGCAACTGCAAGAATGATAACATTAGCAATTTTCCAAGACATCGAGAGGAAAAACCTGTAAGAGTCACCAGGTGAACTACCCCCCGGCAACTGCAACATGAGAGTGGTGGACTCTTTGTTGTTTTCGTTTGGTTGTCCTCGCTCGCGCAAACGTCGACCAGCTCTCGCCTTGGAAGTACGACCGCCTCCTACCCATTAGATAACCATACAGCCAACCCAATACCAACGATTGAGCCATCTAACCTTAACAAAAAAATCGCCATATAATCACGTAGGGGTGAACATGCAACATCACGAAATGAACATGACAAAACATGCGACATACCCACAAGCAATCAATATACATGGACGTACAACAAGCCTAACGAAGCTGGCACAATTTCATGTACACACACAAGCATGGAATCGCGCTAACATGTGTACACACAATCGCGCAATATACATATGCATGTGTGCTCATGAAACCCGCCAAACACCCAGTCTCGGCAGCTGGCCGGCCAGCTGGGGAACGAGGCCGCCGCCAATGAGGATCTACGGGCGCGGATGCACGCTTTGGAAGAGGAGAACGATATCAGGTTGGTCGTTGCACGTAATATCGATGTGTTTCTTCGACGAATTGTTGTTTGACTACCCGTGAGGTTTTTGTTTGGCCTGTTTTCTCTTTCTGTGACAGTTGACGGATTTGTTCAGCGGAGTTTGTAATTTGGGGGTGCCATTGAACGTGAGACATCGCTCTAGGTGGAGGGGTATTTTCAGAACATTGAAGCCGTCGGTTCGGCTGTAGGTCTATTTGGGACAGGTGGTGTTGTATTGGATGATATGTACGCGCGTGGAAGAGCGCCGTCGGCTGGTCGTTCGTTTTGGTCGACGTCACGCTATCTCCCCCTGTTGACGAAGCAGAAAAACAATAGGCTGAAGTGACAAGACGACAGGGAAACGACGGAGGGAGAGAGAGGTAGACGAACAAATACGTGAGAAAGAGATATACGGGATCGAGGTTCAAGAATGGCAGAGACATGCACAGAGATGGGCAATACCTATTAGAAGTACAGAATAAACGAACACACATGCATTCAGAGATGCATGTCCGAAAGAGAGACTCCGATGTTATAAAAGTTCGAGGAGCTCTACACCTTAGGTTCAACGCTTCTGTCAGGTCTTGCTTGATTTCGAGGTCGAGCCGAGTGGACGAACGAAGGCTTGCTTACATTACCTGGTCCTGTTCGTTTCGCCTTGCTTCATCTCGACAACGTCGGTGCTGGCGACGGTTGCTACTCGGCGAACACAACATCTGCATGCTCGGGTGGGCCCACACAGGACAAGGTCCCTGTTGGAGCGGAAGGCGAAGGCTCAGCAGCGCAAGAGGGTGAGGAGAGTTGGCACGCACGCACCCTCCGGTCTTGTTTCCCAGGCAAACGTCGTTGCTATGACGAATCCGGCAATATTCTGCCGCAACTCTTCTTTTACCCATGAACATTTTCATGGCTTCGCGGCGGCTGCTGTCTGTTGCAAGCCGAACATCTAACTGCTGGTGTAGGTAGTGAGCCCTTCCTTCCTCCGAAGGTCGGCGTGTTGATTTCCCTCGTCCAAGAGCCAAAGGAGTCGGGATTTACCGCCCTTGCGCGATACAATAGCATGGGGAAGTTCCATGTTTCGTTCCGCAAGAGGTTCTTGAGTCGCTGCCCCTCCTTCATGCGACCAGCTCAACGCCGCACAGACAGTCGATTGTCGACTACGCGCTTGGCGCAACCAATGCCAGCCTGGTCGGCGAAGGCGAATACGCGCCTGGCGCAACCAATGACAGCCTGGTCGGCGAAGGCCCGACACACGAGTCGCCCCGACATCGTTGAGACGCGAGAAGACCCAATAGCCTGAAGACGTGTTGAGTGCACCGAGGGCGCTAAACACCACGTACCGCTGTTCGTTGCTTGTGCGCGCTTGCGACGGCGTGTCCCGTACAAAACGCTACGTCTCTCTGGGTGTTTGCCGGCGCTGAACGAAAGGGGGACGCGCGAGACATGATGGCCGAGAGCAAGGTATGCACGAACAGGCAGCTCTAGTGGCGCTGCTGCAGCAATGGGGACGATGTGCTCGCCGTAACAACATACAACGAAATCGGTGTCTAGCAAGACCAGAGATTGGTGAACGCAGACGGTGCAGTCGACTAATCCTGTTGGTGGCGTTGGATGTTGCGTCCCATTCGTTAGGGCTGTTTCTTGTGAAAGTGAAGGTCTCCTTGAGGTCCAACGGCAGGCCTGACTGCGGGCCTGGGAGTAATGAGATAGGCCCATGCACGGCTAATTACGTTCTCCGCGACGGGAAGGCAATGGCGGCGGCACTGCCACGATCATGTTGAACCGGGGTCGTGAAGGAGATTCCATGGCCGCATCACCTCAGCCCGGGCCAAATGTAGAATATGGTTGGCCTCTCTGTCAGCCATAAATAGGAATGGCTTTCAGTAATTGTTTTCTCTGCGTGTGACCCTTTGCAGCGATAACAATGTTGAACCAGTAGCAAGCGAGCGGCGAGAGCGAGAGATCACGAACTTCTGTTGTGGTTCTCGAAGTCTCCCGTAATGCCCGTGTTGTTTGCACGGGCGCGTCGTCAGCGATTGGTTGTGTGCGTGAGTGCTGACGGCCTGCCTGCCAACCTGTCCCCAATCCATCCTCCGATCTCACGTGAAACGACACGCCTGCACTTCGTTGTTCGGGCCGCGTACCACCGTGCCGCCTATTGTCGCGTGTAGGCGAAGGATGACCGGATCAAGCGCCTCGAGTCGACCCTCATGCAAGAGCGGGCTAGGTCAGTCTCTCTCTCTCTCATTCAGTGAGCTACCAACCTGGAACACCTCGCTGTCAGCCCCCAGAGAACTCGCGACGCGCCTGACGACAACATAAACTGTATTCCATCGATTTTCTGTGTAGGTAAATGTTTCTATTGGCCGTTCGTTTGTGATGGCAGGCAGGACGGTCACGCATTGATTGGCGGTGTTGTTGTAGCAGAGTGAGTGGCGTGCTGCCTATCATCAGCCACTCCTTGAATATACGCTTTGCGTCGTCATGTCAGAGCACATGCGTTCTCTCACGAACCAATAGCAGGAGACAAGACAGACGCCGCTCCTGTCCAACGCGGCCGCCTATCGTGCAACGTGCCTTCTACGCCATTAGTGTTGACCGCTGCATGCATTCGTTGCGTTGCCGCCGTTGTCCCAGGCTAGAAGGAGAGCTCCGGTCGGCGAGGTCGGACTACGAGGAAGCCGCCAAGGAGAGCAGGCGCAAGGCCGCTCGCCTTCAGAGGTAGAACCACTCATCTGTCCCCCTACCCCCACTTGTCTTGTTGATGGTCCAGGAGTGAAACGACAACCACAACGAAACCTACCGACTCCGACATATCATTACCAATCTGTTGCATATTTTTTCTGCACTGGTATGACGTGCTGCGTGGTACGGTCGGCTGGATTGCGTGCACAAGAAAGAAGCCTTGTTTTTCTTGGCAAACAGACGAATGATAGACAGACAGACAGACAGACAGACAGACAGAGAAAGTCGAATCACAGGACAAGAACGGTCATCGGTAGCGATGCGAGAGTAGCGCAACAACGGTTGCACACGAATAAAAGCGAAGAAAAACAGTCTTAACTGGTTTGAAAGCAAGAAAGCGTGGCGTGTTCTCCGAAACGTACGTGTGTTCCTGCTGGCACGATCCATGTCGCACTCCCACTCCAGGCATCCCTCGCCACCCACCCCCCGCTTCACACCCTCCGCCCCCCATCCCCCCGCGTATTACAATCCGAAACCAACCCGCACGCGCCACCTCGCGCTGCTAACAAACTTGCAGGAGATGCTTAGAGCTAGAATACCGAGTTGCGACACAATCACAAGGCTCCGAAACAAACGGTAACGGCGGCGGCATTCCCCCCCCGGAAGCCTCGATATCTTCTTCTTCGGCGTCGGCAGGCGGCCTGCGAAGCAGGGCCTCCGCGGCGAACGGCAACCCCCTGGCCGCCACCGCCGGTAAGAGAGGGTGGACGTTTGCCAGAGCCGACCCCTGTGTTGGTCCAGGGCAACCAAATGGCAACGACAACGTTTGCACTCCATCACGCGCACACTCGAGTCAGTGCATGTTCACGTGACCGTGGTGTATCACCAACAACACCGTATCTTTGACATACCCACCAAATCCGCCTGTGTATAGTCTAGAGCACTCGCATACCGTAGTAGTAGTGCGAGTCATCGGACATCGAATTTATTGATGACTCCACAACCAGCAACAGCCGACCGATGTGCGCAACGAAAGCTCTATAAAAAGATGCAAAGACCTTTCCAGAGCCGCCCCTCTTTAGGCATTGATAGTCTGTTGGTCTGGGGGGATGTGCGATGACGCGCACTAGACGTTGTAGGCTCCTCATCATGGGTTTCCTTGCGTACGGGGTGTTTGCTAGGGTTTTCGAACGTTGTGCCCACTCGACATCACCAAGGAAATGTGGATTCTGCGCGTGATCCCCCCCCCGCGCGGCTGCAGTGCTCCATTCCACCGTACATGGCCATCGCCAGCCGGTCTTGACCGATCCCGACACGTTTTGTTAGCATGTGACTGTTACGACATGCAAGAAGAAGACGGGAAGAGCTACTACACCCACCCGATTGAACAACTTGCGCTCTCGCATATATTGTAGGTCTTATATCGGCGGCCTCCATGCTGCCATGGCGGCGAGACACTGTTTCGAGCGAAACATCAACATCGAATCCGACAAGAGCAGAGGCAGCAGTGTCAATTGAGACGGGAGCGGGATCAGCGGCCGCAGCTCAGGCGGCGGCCATTGACGGCAACAACGTAGGCGCGGGAAAAAGGCGAGGACGCGGGGCCGCAGGGGATATTGACGCGGCTAGTGGTGGTGGAACTGTTGTGAGGAGCTTTTCGAGAAGTACTGCCGCGCGTGGTAAGACGGTGACGGCGGCGGCGGCGCACATGCAAGAGGCATCATCATCGTCGGGGGGAGAGAGGAATAGTTCTTCTTCTTCTACCGCCGCCGCCGCTGCCCCTGCGGCCGCCGCCCGGCTACCCGACCCTTCACGCCACAACGAGGGCGCTCCCGCGTGGATGAGGTCCGACCTCGCCGTCGATCGGGTGCGGGTGGATTGATTTGAGAAGGTCCGACTTGCCTTTCTTTGCGCTGTTGAATCTCAATCTCCACCTTGTTTGCAACTTTCTGTCTGCGCTGCGGGACACGTGGACGCGAATGAATGAGCGTTCGGCAATAATCTGTTGCGGAACCTTGACGTACTCATGCAGCCGCAGGGCCTGTTCGCAAGGTCTTCTGCCTTGTCGCATGCCCGGACAAAGAGGCTCTGGGACGCGCCATCGCGCACGTTTGTTGTTTGTTGCATATGGTTAGTAGTTGACTTCAGATAAAAATGTCTCGATTAACTGCTGTACAATGTGTGCTCAGCACCCCTCCATCTTGGTACTGTTCCAACTGACGACCCGGACACGTTCCGCGGTCACAAACCCCTCCACAGAGGGGTACAACATGGATATAAATAAAAAAGAGAACTAACCCCCCGAAAGATCAGACGTCGCACGCAAAATGTCGGACAACGGAGATGGACGTAGACGGAGCCCATTTTTCTCCCACTCAACACGCGAGGCCAAGCAACATGACCCAAACAAGCAGCATAAAAAAACCACTGACGAAGAAACAAGTGATACGATTGCTGTCATTATACCCCTACGACCGAGGTGGGTTCACCGCCGGGTTCGCACCGCACATGGCGTTTCCCCAGAAACACATACTACAACCTTGTGGGCACGGATACCGACAAATACACCCAAATGCACAACCCACGGATGACACTGCACTCTCCTTTGCTAGAAGAAGCTGTGCTACTACCACCAGGCATCAACTGCTGTCGCACACTCCATTGTTTTCTTGGCGGTGAGTCAAGCGCACCCACCCGGATACATGAAGAATGATCCAGCGCGCCTCATTGTGGGGGTGCGGGAGTTCATGGTGCAGCCAGACACCATGACGACCCCCCAAAACCGTGGAGGAACCAGCGTGCGACCTCCTCCAACAAAGAGCCGGCCGCCTACAGCTGGCGATACTTAGAGCCGACGCCCGCACACGACGGAGCTATGTGGTAGCGCGCAAGGAACCCACCAGTGGACGGAGAGAAGCGCACACAAAAACAAACAAAACCGAATGGTCGCGCAGAAGCACACAACCATAAAATGCAAGTATATCTGTACCGACCTCCGCGGCATCGAGAGGAGTGCAGACGTTCACCGCCCCAAAAACACACAATAGTGCATGAACCCAACAGACCTACGCTAATGTCGTGGTTCGCCCACACCTACCCTACAAACAAACGAAGAGCACAAACATACGCACGCAAGCACACAGCCGGCTAGCGCGGTCGATGCTAATAATAAAAACACAAGCACACGCACGCATGCTCAGGTCGCGCCCTTGAAGAGGATGGAAAAGCTCGCACAAATTAGTTCGCTGTCAAGAAATATTTTGTACGAAAACGAATACTACACCTACGCTAACAACGGCGTATGCACACACAAGTGCATATGTTCAAACACGCATGAGAGCAAAGACTTCCGTGAAACCAGCCCGTAGTACTCTTAAAATAACACGACAATTCCAGAAAATGTCGACAACGGCTTATATATATACGCGTGTGCTACAAGGCCCACAAACTTGAACAACGCACCAGAGCAACTACTGCCGTAAAACCAGCCCATATAGAACTCTTAAAAAAAAGGTGCCAATTGTAGAAACCCGTTCGTATGTTCGCCGATGATCGAGACCGAAAAGCTCGCCGTGGGCTAGAGACAAGGCGTTTCGAATAAAATGAGGAGATGGCGACCGAACTTTTCTGATTGGCCACTATTTTTGAAAGGAAATTTCATGTGGTCGCCAAATCCGTGGCCAACCGATAACGTCACCCACGGTCGTGACGTCACCTCTTGGGAAAAATAAAAAAAACTGCCAACAGCAGCCAGAAAACACAAACAAACACATGATACCCAAAAAAACTTGCCAGCAGCTCTGCCGCCACCGGCGCTGCCGCCGCTGCTGTGGCCGATTGAAAACCTCCAACCTAATGTACGCCACCAAGGCCGTTTCTCGTGAACGTGAGGTGCTTGCACCAGACCACGGCGCTTTCGAGCGCTTTGTGACTGATCGAGTGGTCATTTGTTTGCGGTTTTGTCTTGCAACTACGGCGCTGAGTCCGGGCGCGCGCTCGGCGCCCGAAGCTCTTTCGGTCGATTCACCTAACGCAAGAACGATGTGAAAGCAGGTGCAACAAAGTGGGGGCGGCAGACAAAAACGAGATGGGATGAGGATAGAGGAACAACGGCAACGAAACAAAGCCATGTTTCTTAGTTCTCCCAGTTCGTTACGGTCACTGCGGGCTGAGTTCGCAAAGGATCGGCCAGCGACACGGCTACCTGGTTGGGAAGACACACAGCAGCCCGGGCTGTTTGAGGTATCGCTAATGAGAGTGCTCGAAGAACATGAATACCAGCCGCAGCAACAATGACAACACGTGAAGTACATACAGAGGAAACAGGGCGCATGGTACACGCCGCAGATCACGAAAAATTACGTCAAGGAAACACACAGGTACATATGTGTGTGTGGAAAGGGCAGGTGCTAGTATTTTCCAGCGCTCAGTTTGTGTTTGTCTCACAACATCTCTTTCTTTTAGGCTCCCGAAAGGATTAAATGTTTCCTCGACGAACAACTGTGCCTGGGGCGACAAAGGGGGTATAACCACAAGTCTAGCTGCCGCTAGCTAATCTTGGCGAAGTTATCGACGTTCTCCGCTGTCTCCCAAAAATGTTTCGTCACCATGGCCTTCACGTTTCTCGGGGGAAATTCACTGATATCCCCTATATAGAGCAAGAGGGGCTCTCTCCCGAAAGCGGATCTCCCTGCAGCTATTGTAGCTAGCTACAAACAATTTTTTTCTCGATGCACGTGTAGATGATGAGATCATCGTGTACACGCCCTTGAACCCTCTATCAAGACTACCGTGACAGAGTCCAGAACGAAATCCCATTCTCATCCCCTTCGACTTTTATTTTATTTTATTTGTCTTCACTTCAAATCAGTGCTCAGCATTTGCGCCGTTTTGCACCAGCGCGTGGTCACACAGAAGAAGTGTTCCTCTCCCTGAGGCACCTACCCGCCCCGCTCCTGCGCCTTGTCTTCGATTCTTGATGCCAGAAGAGTGCACCACTCTCTTCCACGTGTGTACACACGACCTAACTAGCGCTTTTTTCCACCCCGACCAGGAACGGAAGCGAGAGAAAACTTCACTTTGCAAGAAAATCTCGCTTACGCCGGGATTCGAACCCCTGACCCTGGGCATTACAAGAAACAGTTTTTGGTCCGATTTTGGAAATGCACATTTTTTAACTGCAACTGTATTTCCGAACCTTACAAGAAACCGCCTTGGAAGGTTTTCGAGGATACCAACTAGATTAATCGGGACGGCCGGCTCCTTCGACTGCTGCTGTGGTTATATCTGTTTCGAACGGGTAGTCTCTCTTTGATTGTATGTAGATTTTCAATGTAAGAAATCCCATTCTCGCTAAAAAGTATACCACGTTCGGAATACCGGTACACCCCCTGGGCATGTTTAACTTCTAAATTCCTCGGAACGTTCCACGAAACTCTTCATTTCGTTCGTCGTATGGAGAGGTTCTCAAAACACGATTATGGTATAAACACCTTACAGTGTTCGCGAAAACATGAAGTAAATCTGAGCATGTAATCGAGCCAGGGCCGTTGGTGCGTATCGATCAGAGTTACAAGTAGGGACAGAGATCCATCGGTGGATCCACAACATGGATCTACAGATCTTGGTACTCTGAATTCCACCTGCTGACTTGAAAACCTTTGCTCGTTGAGCGACAAGGAGTTACCATCCCGCCTCAAACAAGCGACCGACCTCCTGACACAAGGCATACATACGCCTGCCGCCGGTGTGGCAAAGTATTATCTACTGCTGCAACAGTAGTGCACCAGATGCACGGCGGGCGAGCTATGCAGTTGCGTTCATCGGAAACTGCCCCGTAAAAAATGCGGGCAACAAATGCGTGCCGGTCACAGCAGCATTGACGGGACCAGCGTGATGGAAAAACATAGTTGCTGCTGCAAGCCAAAAATATCAAAATGTAGACAGAGAAAATCGGCGGCTGTTTGGAGTTACATGTGCAGAGGGGGCGGCCTGCTCAGGACCACCTACACATAACGTATTGCATACGCGTGCGTGCCCTCGTACGCCGCACCAAAACGATTATGGTATGAACACCTGCAAGTGTTCGCGAAAACATGACGTAAATCTGAGCAAATAAGCAAGCCAGTGCCCTTGGTGTGTATCGATCAGAGCTACATGAACTGGCCGAAGTGTGTGCTCGACGACCTGAAGGCATTCGGGGCCGACCACGAATCTACGAAAACCGATCCATGTTGTCTCGGAATCCCGGTGCCGAAAGACACGGCACCGAAGTTAAAGTGGACGGAAGCCGCGAAGGTGGAGGGGGGAGTACCCTGGCATGCGGCGGTGCTGCAGCGAGCTGAAAGGTTCATGACCTCCTGGCACGAGAAGGAAGAAGAGGCCAGCCGACAACGAGCGCTCAAACGAAACCACAAGCCAACAACCAATGGGGCGGGAGGGGGGCAGGAGACAGACGACACGGCGAGGGAAGAAAGCAAACGAGAAGAGACGGATCGAGTGGCGCGATACGTGCCGGATTGAAATTATTTTAGCCAATCCCCCCCCCCCAACGCTGCACCATTGCACCAACCCCCCAGTGATGACAATGTATCGCTGGTTGGTGGCCATGTTTGCGTGTTTGCTTGTTCGTTGGTGGTCTCTCCACCGTGTGCCTTTTTCTGTCTCTTATGTTGTTGTTTTTTCGGCCTGGTCCCTTTTTGTCCTCGCTCTTTTTTCATTTTATTTTCTCTTTCCTTAGGCCATTTGTTACGGTGTCTTTTTTGTTAGATCTTTTTTCCCCCAAAAGCGACGACCAAAAAAATTATCTACAAAAAAGATGACCCCCTTCTTGCCGTGCTGGTCCATCCTTTTTTCTATTCCGAGTCATCGACCGAAAAAAAGAGACCCTGCAACGGCCGGTTGGCACACATACATACACCTTCCACCGCTATGGTGTTTCGGTGATGTCTCCGCATACAGTGAAGCAACAGCGATGACAAAAGCATCCGCCATGAGCTGTGTGTATGGTCCGTCTTGGGTGGTGGCTGTTAGAGACCACAGGGCGATTGGAGGCACGGAAACTGAGGTGGCGAGGGTCAACAGCACGCCGGAAAAATACCCACCGCGCCAGCAACCAGTTTTTTTTGTTCTTTGGCCTGTGTCGCAACTTTGGTTTATCGATGCTCCCTCGCCACCCACTCCAGCACCAGCGATGACAAAGGTATCCGCCATGAGCTGTGTATGGTCCGCCTTGTGTGGTGGTTGATACAGACCAGGAGGCTGAAGGTCGCTCAAAAATTGTGAGCGCAAGAGTCGTGAACAAGCGGGAAAAATGACCCGCCTCGTCTGCAAGCAATTGTTTTTGCTCTTTCGCCGTGTCGCAACTTGGGTTCATCGATGCTCCCTCGCCACCCACTCCAGCATCAGCGATGACAAAGGTATCCGCCATGAGCTGCGCGTATGGTCCGTCTTGTGTGGTGGTTGACACAGATCAGGAGGCTATAGGGCGCCCAAAAGTTGGGTTCGCAAAAGTTGACAGCACACCAACAAAGACCCCCCGCTGCTGCGTTCAGACTCTCGGCTCATTTGCCGCTTGTTTGCGCCGCACACATCGGGTTGTCCACTTGGTCCAGCCGAATGAAAAAACAACGCTACCGCTGATGGTACTGACTCTGCACCAGTCACATGACACAGCTCGTGTGAACACCGTTAGAGTTTGCGGGGATCAACCGTCGAGAGATTTGTAGGTAGCGTCATGAGGTTGCGACCAAAAAAAGACCACAGAAAAAGACAGCCCCGACTTATCCAAAACTGCCCTAGAAAAAGACGGATGGGCTGTCCACACCGTAAGAAGGGGTTCTGTGGCCAGTTGTCTTTTTTTGAGAAGGAAAAAAGAAAAAGACAGCTCCAAAACAAAACAGTAAGAAATGGCCTTTCTGTTTCCTTTTTATTTTTTTCTCTGTTTTCTCTGTTTTCTCTTTTTCTTTCTTTTTTTCTCTCTTCTTCTGTGCCAGATGGCCTTTGTCTCTGCTTGCGTTGTGAAGTACCAAGATTGAACCAAGGGGGTGTACCTCTTTCTCTCCGGCCCGTGATAGTGACTCCTAGTCTCAGCTGATACCTCGCATAGCGCGCAGAGAGAGTGGAGGACTCCAGAATATCTGTCGTTGATTTCTATTGACTTGCGGACCCGTCGGGGCCAGTTTATTTGAGTGTACCTGTTAAGGGTAAGTTAACCTGTGACCACGGGAATCGACCGCGTCGAGTGTTGGATCAGTACGGACATATGAAGGTACTGGGTAGAGAGAGATCGGAACGGTTTTTTTATGTGAAGACAACAACAACAACAACAACATCATCAAAGGGCTGAGATCCATCGCCCATAACATGACTTACAGCTGTCGGTATCTGATTTCGACAGTACATGCTGACTCGAAAACTTGCTACAAGCAGTATGTATCATCCAGCCTCAAATAAGCGACCGACCTCCGACGCGAGGCATACATACCCCACCGGTGTGGCACGGTATTCTCTACTCTGATGCAACAGTAGTGAACCGTGAACCGGATGCACGGCGGGCGAGCTTGCATACATTGTAGGCAGTTGCGTTAGTTGGTAACTGCTAGAAGATGCGGAGGAACAAATGCGTGCCGGCCTGATAGCAGCAGGACCAGCGTGTTGGCAACCCTCTGTGTTTGTGTGTGTACATATGCTCGTGGTACGTTGGAGTACGTAAGCATTGCTGCTGCAAGCAAAAACATCAAATCTAGACGGAGAAAAACCGGCGGCTACATGTGCATAGGGGAAGGACTGCTCAGGACAACCAAGTTCTACACACAACATGAGAGCACGGCGCTGGTGTTAATCGCGCGCCGATATTCGCAAGCGTCCTGCGGCTTAAAAGAAGTACCGGCGCCGGTACATTTATCAAGACAAAAAACATCACCTGGAAAAAGAGTAGGGGACCCTAGTTGCTGACCATCAGAGACCTGCTGCCGCCGCTACCACCACCGCAATCGTTACCACCAGCGCTGGCAGCACCACCAACAACAACCCCATTCTCTCCCCTCCTTCGTGCGTCGTCCTCCTCTTCTTGCTTCTTCCGCATCATCATCTCGTCTTCGAGCAGCTCGTCTCCACGGCCGACTCTGAACACCAACTCGGTAGGGCACAGGAACGACTTCAGCTCAGCTTGGAGGTTCTCGGCGCACAACTGACGACGAAAAGACCTGCGGAACCGCGCGCAGTCCTTCCTCGTCCACCAAATGCCCTCGTTGCAGCCGCCGCCATCGCCGCCGTCGCAATCGACTCGCCCTCCTAAACCGTGCAGGTGATCATGCTGCTGGTGGTGGCTTTGTTGGTGACAGAGATCGTCGCGAGCCTTGAGCTCGCTCCTCGTCGGGACGAACATCACACGAGCCTCCGCCTTGTCAAAAGACACGCTTCTTGGGCCCCGCTCATCGTAGTCCTCGCCGATGCCACCGACCCCCATCACCGGCGGTGCTGCCGCCGCCGCCGCCGCCGTCGAATCATCATCATCATCTTTGGCATCCTGTTGTCGCCTAGTGGGTCGTCTGCGGGTGATGCCTGGGGCCCTAACCCGGACCCACTGTTGCTTCCTCGAGAGCATAATACACTCCAATCTTATTTTCCAGGCGGCTAACTGCTGTCGCACGTGGGTTGTCTTTCTATCTTGTCTGGCTTTCAATGGGATGCCCTGTGTGTGTCAGCAGTGTGCTGTCCAGGGCGGGGGACGTCGTCGTTGTGGCCCGATCTCTAGATGTCTCGTTTCTTTTTGTGCAATTTCGAGGCGGCGTATTCCACTCTGCGGGCTGGCTCTCTGTAATCGATCCCGGTGACTTGCCGACTTGCCGGTGAAGATCTTTTGGGTGCTTCATGTGCCACCCTTCGTTCTATGCATATCTCGTGGATAAATCATCTTGAGGAGAAAGAAAATGGTTGTCCAGTGCTCTCTCTCTCTCTGACATCACGTTTCCGCAGCTGAATGCATCGGGCTCTCCCTGGCGCTTGTTAGCACATGCTGCTGTGATAACCGGGTGAGGAAAAAAGCAAAAAGGAAACATGAAAACACGCTCAACGCACTCGCTCTCTTGCTCTGAACTCTATCCAGGTGTACCCTGGGTAAGGTGTAAGGTCAAACAAATCAATCAAGGTCTCGTGAGAAAGGGTATTGCTGGTTCAGAGTTTAGTCACCCACTGGCTCTAAATGTCGAAACACCCCGCCGACCAAGAGTTTCTGACAGATATTTGACTATACCGTAATAGGAGACGAGAGAACGCACGGTTCGGGAATATCGCATTATTTTAGTCTACCGCTGTACACTGGTGATCCGATATCGCACCCCCATGCGATGTAAGACCAAGAACCAAGTGATTCAATTCGATTATCGCACGGGTTTCGGTGATATCGCACCCGATACCGAGCCCCGAGTGGCTCCGGGGTACTCGCTGCGCAGGGGTTACTTCACGGTATCGTGAACGGTATGTTGTATGTTGTACTGATACAAACGGAGAATATGACAAGAAACAAGGATCCAGAGAGCTGGATCCAGAAGAGACTGCTGTCACTGATCACTTTACGATATTTGTTCAACAACCATTCAACAGCTGCGAAAGTCCGCTGACTAACGATACCGGCCACTCGTGACTCATGACAACATGCAAACTCCTAACCATTTGCCATCATCAACAGCTACGAATGTCCGCTGACGAAGGCGCCGAGCCATGTTGTTGTCTTCACATTAAAAAACCGTTCCGTTCTCTCTGCTCAGTACCTTCCTCTGTCCGTACTAGTCTAACACTTGACGGGGTCGATTCCCGTGGTCACAGGCTAACTTACCCAAAAAAATGAGCCATGGACGGACAAAACGCATGCCCTTTTGTTTTCCTGTCGCGCCTTTGTTCCCTTTGTTCGGTGTGTGTTAGCGCCGACCGTGGTTGTGTTACGCAGTACGGTCGTGACATCTTCGGTATCGCACGTGTCGGAGTTGTCGCAAGGGGGAAAGCGTCGAAAGCACCCAGGAACTACACGGCTGCTTCTGTAGGGTTTCTTGATTACTCAGTATCGTCCCGGTGATATCGCACCACCCCCGTGCGTTCTAACGCATCGTTACCGTAATCTGAGACATTCTACGGCAGTATGATTGGCACTTTCACACCTTCTTCTCCGGTACAATCGAAGGCACAACCGTGATGCTTGACCACATCGAAAAAAAAGGCTCACACGCAAGCCCCCACCGCTTGTGAGAACATTAACAATATGTCCGGGAGCACACGAGGCATTTCTTTTTGGGATTCACGTCGAAAACCCCTGTGGCTGGGCAGTGTTTCAACACAACGACTTGGACACCGGGATTTGAGCTCTCTCCCTTCTCGCTACGTTTTCCAACCTCGCCCCTTGTCTTCGTCTTTCTCACTGATGCTTCCCAAGTACAACCAAGAATAAAAATACCCGCGGGCGTCTCACAGCTATGCATAGCAACATTCCACATTTAACATGGCGTCGAAACCTCCCGAACAAGAAACACATGGCGAGACCGTGGCCGCAAGTACCAACGCACAGGGCCGCTCATGGAGCATGGCATCACATAACACGACGCATGTGCGAAGCATCAAGCAGCAAGGCACAAACACACGTACGTCCTGATACAGTCGAAATAAGCTCTGAGAAAGCCGCAAACGGCTTTGCCCATGTGCGAAGCGTCAAGCAACCAGGCACAGCACACGTACGTCCTGCTACGGCCGGAATAAGCTCTTGAGGAATACGCGACAAACGGCTCCGGGTTTGGAACGCTACGGCTTCTGCCCGCAAGCGGCCTGTTTAGGCAGCATGCCTGCTGAAGAGAGCACCAAGTGCCAAACCACAGCAGCAGCTCGCCTCGTGTCATCCGTGGGAAGGATTAGCGTCGTCATCGCTGTTCGCACCGACGCTTGCTCAGGGACCACAGAAACGGATCATCGATGTGGGAGCAACTGGATGGAGCAAATCTCCCGACAACGGTTCTGCGAAGAAGGTACACACAGCAGTACACGAGGGGGCGCGGGAGGAGTGCATAAACTGATCAATATCGTCGCCACAGGGTGAACGCGTTCGGTGCAGGGTGCGCAAGCTTTCAGGACAATCTTGAGGCAAGCGCAAATACTGGTTCGAATAGCCTGGGCGGGGTCCGACGAAGGGCCGTCCGATACATAAGAACAAGCGCGAAAGAAGGAAAGGGGGAGGAGGAGGAGGAGAATGGAGTGTGGGCGCGGCGGGAGGTCGCTTGTGTACAACGCGCAAAAACACTTGGTGCTTATTTATACTTGGTGCCGTGTGACGCTTATTACTTTTCCAGCCGATGCACCCTCTTTGGAAAACTCAGAAGCATTCGACGTCTCTTTCCACCGACATGCATACTGCTGGACCGTCAGCTTCGGGAGTAACACGCCTGCTGGCTATTGCGATAAATTCACTACGCTTCGACGTTTCAACCCCATTAACGAGGGGCGCCAGGAAGGCAAAGTAGCTCCACCCCAACCTTTCTCAACGAGAAAAAACAAAAACCATGTCTTTAAACATGTTAGGATACTCGTGCGTAGATACTCGTGCGGATCTGTATGTACCAGTCAACGAGAAGAGTTCCGATACCCCGGTTTTGTCCTCAGCATTCTTCGTCGCCAACACCACCTACAACAAAGCGTAACTTTGCTGAGGAAGTTCGGTAATCTCATGTAGAGTATCATTGGACAAACGCCGGCATGTCTGAAACTCAAGTGACGGCTACTCCGTCTCGACCCCCATTTTGTAGGGCGCTCACGTACGTACATCCATACAACCAACCCGCCGGAACTCGCCCGAGACACTCCGCCCTCAGCATTGTAGCTTTTTCGCCAGCACCGCGTCACGATTTTGTTCTTGAGAAAAGATCGTCTCGCGCGCGGTTCGGTAATCTCATGTAGAAGATCATGGGGCGGAGCCAGCATAACCAAAGGACCGGCCGGAGCCGGGACGCCGTTCCTTTTCCGTTCAATTCCCTGCGTTTGCACCGGGTATGCTACCGGACTTATCTTCAGACTGCAACCACAGAGGCTCGTTCGAGGGTAAATATCTCAGCAAACACAGAACTGTTGTCAAGGCATGCGGCACCTGCGTAGGGTATGGGGATGTCTTCCTCGTTTCCTCAGGGGACAGGTGATTCCTGCTTCTCCTGCGGTGCCGCTGCAACCAAGACTGCATTTTGAGAGGGGGGGTCAAGCAGCGTGCGTGTGACAGCAAGGTGCGCGTTGTTTCGTGCATGGCGTCCAAATACAGCCACCCCTCTCGACTCTTTGGCACACCTCTCGCAAGTTAAGATCTCGGCTCGTCATTTGGATCCGTGTCATGAGAGAAAAAGAAAATGCATTCCCATGAGGACTCCTTTGGGCGCGTACTGCTGTTAGCCTTTGGTTGATGTCATCGTGGCAAAAACAATACGCACAATCACGGGGGGGAAGAAAAGCGGTTTTGACACTGGCTATTTTCCCATACTTTAATCCTATACAAAAAAATGAAAACAACCTTCCCGCCAGGGTTAGGTTAGGCATTCTAGTGTCATCGGTAGAGGACACCATGAAGAGGCGTCGTGCGTGCTGCCACGTTCAGGCTTGCTACTGGAGCTGAAATATCGAAGGCCACAGCAGCCTCTGAAAACAGTCCGAAATCTGCGCCGGAACCAAGCGGCATCCAACATTTGTCACAGCCATGCTCACCGCCACGGACCGTAAACCGCTGAACGGAGGGGTGTCAGCAGTAGCTAGTGCATCAGCTACTGCCGTTAACCCGTAGTTTAGGAGGTTGGGGTCGGTGGCGGTGAGCATGGCTGTGACAAATTTTGGATGCCGCTTGGTTGCGGCCCAGATTTCGGATTGTTTTCAAAGGCTGCGGCGACCTTCGATATTTCAGCTCCAGTAGCAAACCTGAACGTGCCAGCACGCACGACGCCTGTTCATGACATCCTCTACTGCTGACAATTGAATGCCTCACCTAACCCTCAAAATTGACCTTATTGAAGCGCCTTCCGTTTTGGCTCTGTTGACTTGAATTTTATCTTGATTTCAAAGGAGGCCTGTGGAGGTAGACGCGTGAAATGAAAGTTTTTGAGCAGCCTCTACTGCCGCCCTGTGCGAGAATCAACGATTTCTGTTTTTCGCGATGCCTCCCGACTGGTCTTGTGTGTCTGTTGTACAATTGCTGGACCGCTTGCGTTTGTTTTCAAAATTCGTCAATATCAATATTGCTCCCTTAACAATAGAAGACACACATTTGATCTGACTTATGACTCTCACTCCACATGATGTACTCCAACACAGAAGGAGCAGGGACCCAGTGATACACCCACCCACTCGGGACCGAACTATTTACATGTAGACAGGACGACAACCTGTACACAAAAAGCATGCATGCGCACGTTTACCAGTAGATTACTTCGCAAACAAAAACGTAACTTGGCTCGCGAGGCCTGATCTCTTTGGTTGCCATCATCACCCTTTGTTGATCTAACGTTGACGTATAGGACCCCATGCGTGGTCCTGGACGCTTTCCTCCCAAAGAGTAATGTACTCTCTCCGTCCTTTCGATCGTCTTGGATTGGGGTGCAGGGGTCGGACTTGCTGGGGGAGCCCATGAAGAAATCGTCCAGGCTACGAAGCACACCACTGAGCTCTCTGCAACGCATATCTCAGTACGCACCGCTATTGGACAAGCTCTATCGTCTCAGTCGCTCTCTCTTTCTCTACGGTCTCTCAGCACACTGAGGATAGGACTAATGGTGCCGAACACGCTCTGGGAGGACGTACCTGCTTCGTGTGGTCGTCCTCGGATGAACATACATGCCGGGGGGGGTGCGCCGTGCGTAGTAGCGTGGTCAAAACAGAATAGCAGTTTCATTCACGCCGTCGTGTCATCTGCACAAGAGAGCAGGTCTTGTTTCATGATGGTTGATCATGGTGGTTGACGTCGTGCGGCAAGCCAAATACGACTTGGACTTGGATGGACTGTGTATTCAGGCCGGCTTCGGAGGAGGGGGCGACGGCGATTGACTGGACTGTGGGAAGAGGAGGGGGGGGGGGGGGGTCGCAATTTCTTCGTATCTCTGGATCTTCCAGTAGTGCTTCGCGCACCCAGTTGTGTTTACGTGTTTACACATTGCACATTGCGCACACCAGACACACAGAGAGCTTGCTGCATCAGATCAGTACCCACCCACGTACTCACACACAGGTAGAACGGAGTATAGAGCGTGTTTGGCAGCATTAGATACACAGGGTACATTAGCTGGAAGCATCGTATGCTCAGAAGGTAAGGTTGGCAACGGCGGTACAATATTGCGAATCACCCGCAGTTGTTGTCTCACTCCTCCGCCCCGATGATTGCTCCAATCATACTCGGAGTAGAGGGGGTAAGATGCGTGTGTGAAGTATGGCAATGAAGCTTGAGGGGAACCCGTGCTTTTCGTGGAAGTGTGAACCCAGAGAGACGATGTTTGTAGACAACTTACTTGTACAAACAAGTCGGAGCCGCGAAGAAATAAGGCAGGGTTGCGCTACATACAGCAGCTTACAGCGGCTGGAACTAGGCTACAATATACCCGAAGTCTAATGGCGCACTGCATGCATGTGTAACCCATACGACAGCGAGACAAGCACGAACGCCAAAGGTGATAGACACCGCGGATTGCACCGGGCGGCGTTGTGTGCCCCGTGGGCCATTTGTTTGGTACACCCTTTTCCTCGCGATCACGTCTCCTACATGGCATCTTGCCATGGCAACTTGTCATGGCCATAAATTAATCCCCAGCTTCGAACGTGCAACTCGTTCTCATTCAAGTAGTTTCCCCCGCAAGCAGTCGTTGTGACGAGGATCGAAGAAGCCAGGCTGAAACGATTTCCGGCGCAAATAAGCGCCGCTGTTGACTACACTCTCAACACTGCGTCGTAAGTATATCGTGCCACGAAGAATATCTCACGCTGGGGTCGATATCTTCAACACGACTTCCTTCTGCCATGCCGCTAACGAACACCGAGCACATGAGACCGAGCACACGCTGCCCCCAAACGTCCTGAACACGCCCTTCGGCTAACACAGAGTTCAACGGTGCGCCTTTCCACCTGCATCGGAGCCGACTCTGCCACCGTGGAGTAGCAAACACAGCGCTTCAGCAGCACAAGCCTCCGACTCATACCCCCCATGCACCACGCCCTCGCTGCGGCTCTTTCTACTTTTTCGAGCTTCTCCTAGTCACTCTGGCAGGTGAAGGCGCGGGTTTTTCCGCCGCCGCTGCCGTCACCGCCGCTGGGGTTTCCTCCGCCAACGCTTCCTTCCCTGCGTCCGTAGCAGGCGCCGTTGAATCCGCCACGGCGTTCGTCTTCTCGCTGCCGCTGCCGCCGCCGCCGTCGGGTGTTTCTTCTTGTGGTGGGCTAACGACGCTGCCGCTACTTCCCTCAACGGCGGCCGTTGCCGTCGCGCCTTCCGTGACTGCTACACCGTTGCCATCAGGGTCCGTGGGGGCATCAGCAGGAGTGGCGGAAGCTTTGGAGGCAGTGGCATCGGTGGCGGCTGTAGAATTCACGACGGCACCACCAACCACGGCCCCGTCAGTGTCATCAGCCCTATCACCAGCGGGAGTGGTGTCGGCAGCAGTACTCGCACTGGCAGCCTTGGCGGAAGCGTCAGCGGCACCGGATGCGTCGGCAGACACAGCGACAGCGGGAACGGCCGCCTCGCCACTTGTTGACGCCGCCGCCGCTTCTTTTTTGACCTCCACGTTCCGGCCCTCCTCTTCTCCGTCTACAGCCATTGCCGTGGAATCTCCTCCCACCGGTTCGGCCGCAGGTGCTGCCTCTGCTGCCGCAGGAGGGTCTATGGTAGGTTCCTCCTTAGTCGGTTGTGTGGGCGCCGCCGTCGCCGCCGCCGCCGCCGCCGCCGCTTCTTTCGCTGCCTTGGCCGCCGCCGCTTCTTCCACCACCTTCGCCGCCGCCGCTTCTTCCGCCGCCTTCGCCGCCGCCTCGGCATCGGCTTGAGCCTTGTCGAGTCTTTCCATGGCCTGGGCACACACAACGCAATCGACAGCAGCAGTATGGAAGCGTTCGACAAACAAGCAAGAAGCAAATACAGGTTGGGCCGAATCGAAGGCGGCAATTCGTTTCCAGCACCAAGACTCGAGAATGGATTTCGGAGGCTTGAGGAGCAGCACCGCCGTGCACTCGTCCAGCTCGACAAAGGGAGAGGAAAATAAAAATCTTGCAATCCTAACACGTACAATATCGGGATCGCAAATAGCTCGAACCCGTTTCCCACAACACAACAGCAGTGGATGGCGGAGCGTGAGGAACACGGACTTCTTTGGAACCGCACGGCAGCATGTTGGGGACGGGAAATGTGTATGTTATGAACACCTCACAGCCCCTCCCATACTCGCTCGAGTGGGTACTAGAGTCCTTTCATACCATGTGAAATTTCGCAAAAAAAAACAAAACTGGTATATCCTTGGCTCAGACTCCGAGTTGATGGTTCTCAGCAGCGGGGGGCTAACAATGTGCTTCACTTGGAGAATCACGCCGGGCGGGCAGGCCAGCACAGCTGTGACGCGCCTGATGTTGGCGAAGCCTTCATCGTAACACCCCGCAACGGGCAGTACAGGGAGGGCCACTTACCACCTGGAAAACCGGTTCTAGTACCAAACCGTCCCACGCGACGCGTTCTAACGGCACCGTGTTCCACGTTGCCGTGACCGGCGCCGTTGCTTTACCGTGGATGAAAATCGTATCATACCCCATCTCGGCTACACCATCACGCCGTGTGCCACAGCACCAGCAGCATTCCTTTGCGACACACCTTGACAAGGTCTCCGTCGTAGCAGCCCACGAGGTTCGCCGGGTTCTCCCTGCCGAGCAGGCGTAGCGCCCGCCAGGTGTAGAGGGGGCTTGCGCTCGGCAGTTCCGAGGCGGGAGTCTGAACAAAAACGGGGGCCCCGTCAGCGAAAGGAGAACGAGCGGCACAGGTAAGGACGACCCCAACATCAACCGGGGGGGGGAGGGGATGGAAGGGCAAAATGACCCAGGGGTCCATACCAACAAGAGGGCACACACAGAGAGGAAAATCGACCGCAGGAACAAAACGCGCGAGCCAAAAGGCCGACACCGAACCAGCCAGCAGTGTCCACCAGACCCGCACACCATATCCGACACGGAAAAAACACCTGTTGCGCTATAGGCAGCGGCAGCAGCAGCAGCAGCAGCTAGGTACGGCAATGGCAACAGCGAAAAAAGATCGCTCACATCCGGGTCCTCCGCACACATCCGCTGGTCCTCGAGGTGCTCTTGAGACGTCGGGACGCCTGCCCGCAGCTTGCTCACCTGCACAAAAAAAAGGCGAACGCAGCACGCCGCTGGTGCGCGTCAGCAAAACTCAACTCCCGCTAGCACTGCAACGGCTTCGTTCGACACATCATTCCTGCCGACTGTGGTATTATCTCCAACGGGTACTCAGTCTCTCTGTGATTGTATGCATATTTTCGTAAAAAGTGAAAGGAGAAGGGGGCCGAGAGGGGAGGGCGCAGCCGGTCGCTTGCTTGCTTGCTCAGGGCACGATAGCACAAAAGAGCCTGAGTGAGCGCACACAGGTGTGCGATCGATTTTGTCAAAGCTTTACAACTGATAGGCTGGCTGCCTGTCCCGAAAAAGAGCGATTTAGTTCTCGTCGAGAGCTTTCCTTGCACGCGCCGTTCAGGTTTTATTGGTTGTGGAGCAATGGACACCTGAAATCTCCATACCCATGAGGGTAACCAAGGTGGGGGGGGGGTGGGGGGGCGGAGAAAAAACGCTGCAGCAGGGAAACACCAACGCACCATTCTCGTGGCAGCATTTCCTCTCGGCTCTACTGGTTCGCCGCTGTAACAACGAAAAAAAAAAAACTATGGTTTCTGACGAGAGCCCACGAAACACACGCACACGTGTGCACGCCAACAAGGGTTCCCGCACCATCTTCTCCAGTCGGTTCGGCGCTACCACAACGAACAAAAATCAAACGAACACGGTTTCTCAAGAGAGAACCACCAAACACACGCACACAAGCGCGCACGCGAGCACGCCAACAAGGCTTGATTTGAGGTTTGTCACCCACCATCCTCTCCAGCGGGAAGCCGGCCCCGAGCGGCGAGTACTTGGCCCTCTCCCCCGCCGCCACGGAGGCCGAGGGCCGCGGCCGCTTGTTGGGGTACGACGGGGCGCGCGCGACGACCCCGGCCGCCTTGTCCTTCTCCCTCTGCGTCTCTTCCTCCTTCGCCGCGGTCATCGCAAGTTTGCACTTGTTCACCTGCTCCCGGGGAGTGTTTTTTATTATTGGGAGGCTAAGTAAATTTGCTCTTGTCCGTTGTTGTTTCCATGTTCGGGCGGGGGAGGGGGGCGTACTCTAGTGTCTTGCGTGCCTTAGCGGTTACTGTAGACCATTGACCACGCGTCCTC
>FN649748.1:1452935-1465679 GCA_000310025.1 Ectocarpus siliculosus
GGTGTGTATCGTTAGGTGACACGACAAGGACATCGTCCGTGAATGCATCCGTCGTCATTACTAAAAGATAAGAAAAACACGCGCGCACACACGGCCTCCCTCATTGCCCCCTCACGGGGTTGGTCCCAGATCATGGCATTTACAACCATTTTCTGTCTTCAATCGCACTGACACCGACGTCTTTCCGTTGGTTGTCAGACGGTCAGCGCGGTCGATGCCAGAAATAAACACACGCGTGCGCGCGCGGAAGCACACCTGCAGCCTCAGCGTGGGGTCCCGTAGCTGCAGCCTCAACAAGCGCGAGCTCGTCAGGTACTTTAGCCCGAAGTACACGGGGCCCCCCTCCTCGCTCTCGCCCTCCGCCACCTCCCTCGCTGCCGGCGCCGGCGCCGGCGCCGCCCCCGCCGCCCTGCCCCCTCCCCGTTTTCTTTTACCGGGCGTAGTAGCCGCCGCCGCCGCCGCTGCTGCTGACCCCTTTGCCGCTGCCGCCGTCGCGGCGGATGACAACGGAGACGACAAACCACTGCCGCCGCCGCCGCCGTCAGCGGCCCACTTCTCGCGGGCGAGGCGCAGGTCGTGCTCCGAGAACGCGTTCGCCTCGAAGGCACCCAGAATCTTTTTTGTGCCGTTGTTGTTGATGTTGCGTTGTATTGTTCGCGGGACGCCCAGGTTTTCAAATCGTCAACGGAAGGGAAGAGGACACGCCGGACGGTTTGGGGACAAAGGAGAGTCGGTGTTCAAACGCACGTTGGTGATGGTAGGGTTGGCGTGTTCTTCTCTCTCTCTCTTTGCGCTGCTCTTGCCAAAGGTAGATAAAACACCAAGTTGCATGCGGACAGCGTTTGCACCTGCAGCCTCGACGCATCATCGTGCTTGTCGCACTAAGCCCCCAACATTAAATCCTCACCTCTACACCATCCGACCTCTCACACACCACATGCCCCGAGTACCACCAATCCATGCCATCAATCACACCACGCCTACCGTACCGTACCGTACCGTACCGTACCGTACCGTACCTTATCCACGTCCGCAAGGAGGGCCTCCCACGTCGCCTTGGTCTCCTCCCCCTTCACCACCTTGTCCTGCTGCAGCGGGTACTCCTGCAGCCTCCAGAAGGACCGGTACAGCGGGTAGTGCACCGCAAACTCTTGTGGGTTGGCACCTTCTTTCAGCTTGGTTGCGCCGCCTCCCGCGGCGGCGGCAGCAGCAGCACCTGCGACAACAACAGCAGCAACAGCAACAGCAGCAGGGGCGAGAGAAGGTGGGGCACACAAAGCGGTCGCACACAACAACCACAACACACCAGGATTCCCACACGCCAGAAAGCGACGCAACGGGCCGGCCGGCCCGCCGGTGGGTGAGGCTCACACGCTTCTTGTGAAACGCCTTATGTAAGGGATATCGTTTCGCCGGAAGCCCCCCTCCTTTTGACAAAATGCCGTAGACACACACCTGCTGGGGCATCGACCTCGACCTCCATCGCGTCACCGCCGCCTTTGGCTGCGGGCGCCGCGGCCACCGCCGCCCCGGTCCCAGATGACGCCTCATCTTCTCCGTCGAACCCCATCATCGCACGCCGGAACTGCTCCTCGTCCTTGTGTACGAGGCAGAAAGGAGGGGGGTAGGGGGGAGAGAAAGAGAGGGGGGCGTACTCATTTGTTGCTTGCCTTAGTCATTTGACCATTGACCACGCGTCCCTTTCGAGACGGAGCACCGTTCCTACCCCTACTAGAGACACCACCAACATTTGGGAGCTCTTTACGTTTCTGCCACAAACTACATAAAAAAATGTCTTGCACATCTTATCCCCGTCCTCTAGGGCCTCTTGTGCCCACCATTCTATCCCCAATTATCGCGATCGTTTTTTCGCTGTTGTCTAATTTACCAAACTTGTCCATGTCACACCCTCTCTGTCTCATTTTCTCCTCGAGATCCTCTCTTTCCTTCCTGTACAACTCACACTCCCCAACTATGTGGGGTCTACTCTCCTCCGATTTGCCACATGGACATGTGTGTCTATCCTCCTCTTCCTCTCTCCTACGGCTGGTACACCTCTTCCTCCGTTGTGGGGGGGGGGGGTGTTACTCATAGTCGTGCATGCCGTAGTCGTTAGACCATTTACCTCGCATCCCTACAAAGCCGGGACGGAGCACGCCGGGTTCTCACCGGGCCAGGAGGGGGGGGGGGGGGGGGCTTTGAACATACGTTGTAAAAGAGATAGAAGTATAAGGAGGAGGGGGGGGACGGAGCAGCATTGACATGTAGGAACGGTACATGCGCGCGGCGGCTTGGTTGAACAAAAAAAGACGGAGACAGGGGACGAGACATACGAAACAGAAAACAGAGAGGAAACGTTATCTTTGCCACAACCAAACTGTGCGTCGTGCACGACACAAGTCGTTCGGGATATAGACAAGACAGCCCCCAGGTGAACCGCGCAGAAGCCTCAGCAGATCGTACCGACGGCAATGTTTTCACACTTCCAAAGGACATCACTCGAGGTCTGCTTGCCAAAAATCCGCAGACGGCAGGAGAAAACACGCCGCCCAACAATCTAGGGAGGGCGGAGACACTAAATAAGATAGGAGATATAGGGCTTGCTTGCCCCCGGCCCAGCAGCAGCCCGACTCTGAAGACCCAACGCAGCTTCACTGCGTCTACAATAGATTCCCTTGAAGTAAAGGTATTGCAGTAGCGTGCAACGATGCGCTTCGGGGAACGCGTGTCCTTCTGTAAGTGCACAACATCCGCACCTCGAACCTGGTCACGTTGTCGAGGTTGATGCTGCCCGAGACGTTGACGGCGCTCCGCTCGAAGAAATCCAGCGCCTTGCCTAGGAACATGTGCATCTGCGCCGCGCGATTGCCACGACGTCAGAACGCGGAGAGAGGGGGGGGGGCGGGGGGGGGCGTACTCATGTTTTGCATGCCTTAGTTGTTAGACCACTGACCACGCGTCTCAAGGGAAGATGGAGCATTGTTCCCATAGGACCGATCACCGTTGGCCAAACGTCCCTTCCTACTTTGCCAAAGGTGGCTCAAAGATGTTTCCCCTATACTGTCTAATACCACCTCTCAGGGGGGACCGCCAATATTACCCGTCGGTGAGCGGGGAAGCGGGGGGCGGGAGTTAGCAGGAGTCACTGCCACAAAAAACATGAGAACTGACAAGCTTGGTAACCGGTGCAAAGAACGAGAGAGAGGGAAAATAGTGGAAATTTGTGAGGGTACCGAGTGAAGGTCCGGTTTCTTGTGAAAGACAACACCCACGACGTTCTGCGTATGACTGCTCGTGAAGATATAGACGCACGTACACACACCTCACGGCCACAGGCCAACAATCCCCGCAAAATCGGCCCCACCATAAACGGATCCGAAGTCGGCACGAAAACAGATACAGGCGTCTGCCCCCCGATAGCAGGTTGAAAGTTGCATATAGCTGATTCATGGTGTGTTATTTTCCCTACCGTGAAAAATGCGAAAAACAATTACTTGTCGAGACCGCTCCACCCACCCTACGTAGTGTCGACGTTGAGTTGAGGCTTGTTGACAAATCAGTTCTCCAGCCGACCGCATACTCGATGCCGCAAATCATCTGTGGAACCTCGGTCCTTAGCATTAGAGGCCTCATCCAAATCCAATCCCAATACCACTGGTGCAGTAATTGGTCTGAGGCCGAGAGCAATGATACAGCAGCACAAAACAAAAACACAACCTCTACGCAAACACTCCACAAGAACAACCAGTATTTCGCAATGGAGGGACGAGCATATCCCCCAGCGGTCACGGGCCCACAAAAACACTCGGAAAAAACAACGGAAAAAAGCACGAAAACCAACAGGAACACCCCCACCTGCCCACACAGGGACGAGTCGTGCGTCTTGCTCATCCTCTGCGCCAGCTTATTGCAGAGCCGAATGAGGGGATACCTCCCGTTATTCAGCGGGACAAGCCTCGACAGCCTCTCCGAGTTCGGCTCGACCCACGCCGACCAGAACTCCTTGCACGCTGTTCTTCCCTGAAGAAGAGCAAAGCAGCGGAGCGCGGGGACGCGTGAGTCGACAAGTGCCAACATGAAGGCAGGCGTTGCTTGTGCGAACAACAAAAAACGAACCAAGAGGAACTAAACTAGACAACGACGCATCATCAGCTCCCCGCGCCCGTTCGGGATATTCCCCCCCTCGTGCGCCCACACGCCCACGCAGCATCCGTCGGCTTCTGGGAATATGACGTACAAGTATTTCCTGCTCTGCTGGGCTCATCCAATCCAGTTCGAGTTCCGACCCGAACCAAGGTTTACGTACCCTGAAAGAGGCTTTGCCGCCGCCCAACATGATTCGAAGATCACAAACCCGAGGGGAAGCGAATGCGAAACGGGATAAGAGTAGATGCATCTTGGTAAACGTAAAAAGCACTCGACACCCACTCTTGCCTGCTCCACGATATGACTCCCAGACTTGATGGCCAAAAGTATTCTTAAAAACACTGACGGGAAACAAAAACAGGAGCCGTTCCCCACTCAACCCACTACTGCGTCTTCTTGCCTGCGACTCCATGAAGTCTTCGAGCAGCAGCAGCGGCAGCGCGGTGAGAACTTGATTGATGCTCCAGCTGTCGCCGCCGCCGTCGCTCTTGTCGAGGCCGGCCTCGTTAGCCACGAACGCCAGGGCGAGGGACAGGATTCCCATAGGCTCCGCCATCGGCTCCGATCCCGACAACGCCGCTGCACCCCCCGGTTCCGCCGCCGCCCTTCTTCCTCCTTTCCCGCCACCCGCGCCGCCGACATCCAGACCCGCCAGCGCCAACCCCGCCTCGTGCATGCAGTGCCGGAACGCCACCTGGATCTCCCCCGAAACCCTCTCGTCAAGGCACCGCTTGCCACCGCCATCTTTTCCGGTGCCGCCTTCGCTGACGGCGCCCTCTCGCAGGACGGGCCCCGCGAGCTCCTCGAACGTGGCCAAGTCGAGGTAGGTCGGCAGGCTCGGGTCGCTGCCGCAGGCCTTGATGGCCGGCAGGAGGTGCACCAGCGCGTTGTCGAGCTCGTTCGGGATGGGGTCGTCTTCGACTTCCTCTTGGGCGTGGGGATCGCCGCCGACGTCCATCGTTTTTATGGCCCCTTGGTTTGACCGACCGACCGGCTGCTGCTGCTGCTGCTGCTGCTGCTGCTGCTGCTGCTGCTGCTGCTGCTGCTGAGTAGCGTTGCCGGCGGCCTGCTTGGATTTTTGGAAATTTTTATGGTGGTGCCGAGATGAGGTTGTCGTTTGGTCGGGTCGCGGGGCGAAGAGCAAGAGTCAACCAAGAGGTTGGGCACGGCGCACGAGCACCGTGCTCACTTTTTCTAGCAAACTACGTGTCCCGGAGAACGGATAAGTCGACTTGGTCTATTGCAACACTGCTGCTGGTGTGGTTTGTAAGTGGGTACTGCAACCATGCGGCGGCGCGACCATGCCGTCCGAATGGCTTGGCCCACGAACCCAGGCGATGGGAACTGCTGCATAGCAACGGCGGGCCCCGCATGCTTTGAAGAACGTTTAACTATGTAGCACCTCCACGGAACCGGTGCTACATTAGAGACAAGTGTAGGAGGTACGCCGTGCTATGCTGCAAGCAAGCAGTCCTTTTCGTCACCGCACAGTCGGCAAAATTGAAAGCTTCGTAGCGGTGACCCATACATGTACTGCTGTAGGTCTTTCAGCGACCCATGGGTGGCCAATGAACTGGACGTTACCCGGACAGAGAGAAGCGCGCGCCATGGAATTGACAATCAGACGAGGTACGAGGTGAAGTGCCACGGCGCCCGACCCACACACGATCTGGAGGGGGGCGGCCTCGCTCACTGCTCTAGCTTTGCGCACAACCGGCTGAACGCGACGAACAGCAGTAGTAGTCGCTGCAGCAACTGTCGCCCTCTTCTTCGCTTGGCGGAATGATGAAGCGAGAGGGAACGCCCCGAAGGTCAACCATGATACCACCGATGCACCGATGTTTCTCAGGTCTCACACATCGCCCAGCATGCTGGCAGTACCGCAGTCGCCGCCGAGTGCACTTCAGCAGGGTTGTCCAGCATGCCAGCGAGTTGTTGAAAGATTCACCGCCATATTTGTCAAGGAATACGCAAGGTGGACGAGACACACGGATCCTATTGTTGAACCAAGCACCACACTCGTGACACACACCTCGTCGATGCAGTAGCTCGTAGGGTGGCGGTGCGCAATGCAGCAGCGGTGCGCAGCGAATGGTAGTGCGAGTGTGAGGTGCTCCGTTTCCGTGAGGGGCTCCGCGGTCTACACGAAAAAAGACTGGTGGCTAAAAAACGCGCATCTGCCGACCCCCCCGAGCATGACGTGCGACGTGCGACGACATGTCACTCTACACCGCACAGCACCGGCGCCTGGGGTTGTGAATTGCTACCTATATAACGATACGTGGACATTGTTCGTGCCTCGTTCGTGACCCGGGCTGCTACAGGTGTTATCACATCTGCTACAGGCGAAAGGCGGCGGGAGGATAAGAGCGAAAGGAGGGGCCGTGAAACGTGCTACTACTACAAGGACGTGCCCAGGGCGCACACCGGAGGGCGCACACCGGAGCCAGGCCAGGAGAGCACAACCAAGCACTGACCTCTGCCTGACCTTCCCTTCCTGCGGCACACACAGGGAAGGAATCATCGTGGCGGTCTCGAAACCTGTTGTTGGTCGTGGGCACATCTAATAGGCGGGCCTGACCTGTGCGCCCACCACGGAGATATTCTGCGAAAGACCAGCACGTGTCATCAGCAACGTCAACTCGCCGGCGAACAGACACCACGTCCTCGGTGCTGCGTTTCTTGCGAACTCACGACCTAGCCAGATGAACACGCCGATGAGGGCCAGGAGAAGAGGAGGGCGCCGCGTGGCCGGCCTCTGCCGTTGCGTCGCCCTCGCGGCAGTCGCTGCAAGAACGCAGGCCCTCGTCACGTGCGGCAGCACTGCTACTGCATGGTCGCCGTCTTGCAGTGGCAGCGGGAGGTCAACCACCACCACCACCACCACCACCACCGCGGTGATGCGTGATTCCTCGTCGCACGGCCGGGTGGGCAGAACAGGCGGGCGCAGCAGCTGGGGACAACGAGCAAGCAGCCAAAGTTCGAGACCAACAGCAGCAAGGGTGTCGACCTCCCTGTCGGCGGCGTCTGGTAGCAGCAGCAGCAGCAGCAGCAGCGGGATCAACGCCGGCGACGGAGACTCCGGCGAGGGCGACAGCGGCGGCGGCGGCATCGGTGTCGGGGGAGTGTGGGCCGTGCAGGACGAGGAGGACTGGGAGTTCGAGGAGGAGGTCCAGCGGCTCGAGGAGAGGCTGGAGAACGCCGTCAAGAACGAGGACTACAAGGGGGCCACCAAGTGCAGGGACGAGCTCTACAGGTGTGATGTGTATACGGTAGAATACGTCTCTCCTGCTAAGATAGCATTGACCGCTCCAACCTCTTCATCAATGCTTGCGTACAGGAAGGGTCCGTGTGTGTTTCCTTTGACAAGGCTGGTCGCGATGAGGGGCTGGCCGATGAAACGAGCCTCCGTCTTAGTAGGACATATCCCGCAAGAACGATGTTCGTGTGTGTGGTATCAGGCGTCTATCGTGACCTTTCAAAGGGTGCTGCTCGCATTCCCACAGCAGTGCTGACCGGCTTGATCTGGCAAGGGTAGGACCGTGTCTTGCGTACACCTGGTCTTGGTTTTCCTACCCTACGCATACGTTTTGCTTCTTTTTTTTTCAAGTGTGAGTGTGCAGCACCCCGGCTGTGTTGTTGCCGCCGGAACACACAACACCCGGGCTTTGATAATAACTATGGTAGGAAGTGACCCGCCCCAGGGTGTATACTCGCGTCTGAACAGCATGGCACGTGGTCTGCCTTGTGGCAGTGGTTTCCCAGGGGAGACCCTCTCGCAAAATTTGGGATGTAGGATGGCCCCGGCACGCTCGCCTGTATGATGTCGGTTACACATGGCATCGTAGCCGCCGGACGATGTACACCCACAGCGGCCCAAGGGCCACCATTTCCGTTGTTTTTTCTTCTCAGTTGACACAATAACGCCGCGTCTCCCGCTTGCCCTTCCCTGTGTCTTCTGGTTTTGTTCAGGATTCACATGGACGAGACGTCCGCCGTCCTGTCCACCAACTCGGCGTTCTACGCAGCTTTCACGGCAAAGGTATGGCATACTCCGTATATGGCAGGCACGGCTATGTACGGCATGGTCGTCGGTGGACTGGAAAACGCTTGAAAATATGCAAGTGTGGATTCATGAGCATACCTTTACCTGCCAAATGTGTTTTGGAGAGGGGCGCACGCTCATTCAGAGCTTTTGCGTTCTCGCGTGTGCGAAGAAAGACACAAAGGTTTCGGTAATCGCGCGTTTCGAAGTAGGGCTCGACTCCCTCGGAAAAGCGGTGTTTTAATTTTTCTCGAGGACGGCAGCACCGGTAGAACATGTTGTCTGGCAGGGCTAGAGGGAGTTTACACACAAATTGCATGGGGGGCACACATACACCATGGCGGCTGACGCCCCTCCCTCCCCTGCCTGGGCCCTTAGCACCGTTGATGAAGTTTGACACAGAGCTCCTCAGTCCCTTTTTATGAGCATGAGTGACCCTGCAATCGGCCTACTAGCTCCCCTCCGACGGACTAATCAAATTTCCATGGAGCCAGCCACGCGCCCGCGACAGACACCTGAGCGCCGCCGGCGTTTGACTGGCTCCATGGAAAGTTGATGGGCCCTTCGAAGGAGGGCCAGCAGGTCGACTTTAGGGCCACTGATCACGCTAATAACAAGAGACTGAAGAACTCGGTGTCAAAGTAAAGGTCGGGGGCGCAGAACTGAGGAGCTCGGTGTCAAAGTTAATCAACGGTGCTAAGGCCCGGGCCTGGGAGGGGATGGGGGCGCCAGCCATGCCGGTGGGGTGTGCGTGCCCCGAATGCAACCAACCGATGATGTTGGTCCCGCACTTTGGCGTCGGCTGCGGTTACCTCCGCCGCCGATATGTGGCCGACGGAGCCGGCGAGATCCGGCCCGGGCGTGCGAAGCCAGTAGATGGGCCGTGTCGCGGGGCCACGCGGGCGGCTGCGGCGGCGGTGTCGGCACAGGAGGCAGCAGCCCATGTGCGGCAAACGCCGGCGGGCGGCTGGCAAGAAGCAGGGGGGCGGGCGGAACCTGATGCATTCGTCCCGAGTGTAGTCCCTTTTTTGGTCCAGTGCAACAACAACAACAACTGCCTGGAGTTCGGCCACATCCAGCGGAACTAATCGATAGGGCTTTTTCCTGGTCTTGTGGCATGCGGACGTGTGTCTTGCTTGCACTCTGTTTGCCACTCTGCTGTTGAGGTCTAACGTGCGGGCTGGCCGCTCTTGGCCATCGTGATGACAAGCAGCCAGTGTGTGTCTCGAACGTTGGTCCAGCCAAGCCTAGAAGGGTCTCATGGTTTCCCTGCAGATTCTTGAACCGTTTGTTGGCAAACCACGGAAGCACCCCCCCTCGCGACTCTCGAATGCTCAAAAGGAGGGTGTTTGACGGGATGGAATTGCGCGGTACTTTATTTTCCTGCTTGCAAAGTGGCATTCATGGGTACCCGCAACGGCCGAAAGAGAGGTCCATGCTTGGACCCGAAACGTCTTCTCCTTGCCAACTTGGTGGTTTTCTATGTGGCAGCAAGGCGTGCCCAGCCGACCTTGATGTAGCCTTTCCCGCTGCCATGGTGCCCCATCTTGATTCGGGGTATGCATTTGCACATGCATGACTCTCTCGTGTGTGTAGTGCTTGCTACCTGTCTCGTAGCTCCCCCGCCCTTACCGCAGCCTTGTACCCCCCAGGATGCGGCCTCTCGCTTCTCGCTGTTCTCGCGCACCCCATCTCCTTACCATGTGTTGTCCAAACCTGTGCTCTCCGCTGTGTGTTTAAACCATGCTTTGACACGACCACCACGTGTATGTACTCTTGCTGACCCCTCCCTGTGTGCGTGAAAACCATGCGTTGACGCGACACATATACACAGGACGCAGATCGCATGGCGTCCCTCTGGATGCCCAGCAACGACGTGATGTGCATCCACCCGGGGGACGAGCCGGTGCTGGGCCAGCAGGCCGTCGCCCGGTCGTGGCGATCCCTCTTCCGTTCCGGGGACGGCCGCTTCTCTAGCAGCGTCATCAAGGTACGAAGTACGATCGGAAGAGTGTGTGCTTGCTCCTTCCCATCGTTCCGTCGTTCCGCGATCCGCGCAAATGCTCCGTTTCATGTAAGGGTCGCTTGTCCAACGAGTGAGCGAAGCGAATGAGATTGAGTGAAGCCAAGTGGAAATCGAGTACGGTGTTCTTCCAGTACTTGCGCGAAGTGTTCCGTTGCGGGTGTATGTCCGCTTGTGGGGTAGAGTATCGCTAGCTGCCGCTACCACCGCGGCAGCCTGTGCCTAGGTGGTTCGCCTAGGTGCCTCCCCGCCCCTCGCGCCGGCCCTGACTCCTGCAACCCCGGCACCCCTTCCGCTGGCCCCTTTGCTCGCAATTTTCTCCTTTTTATGTTCGCCATGTGCCGGTCCTTGCTTGCCCTTGCCCCCCGAACGGTTCTAGCCCACGGACGTGAGGATAAGGGTTAGGGGAACCACGGCGATCGTGCAGTGCAACGAGGAGGTCACCTCCAGGCAGAACGCGGCGGCGGCAGCGGCGGCGGCGGCAACGGCGGCGGCGGCGGCAACGGACCCTACGCTGCGATCTTTCTCTCCCGCGCCGCCGTCCGCGCTGAGCTCGTTCGGTTCGTCTTCTAAGGCCGACGACGACGACGACAGCAGCAGCTTCGGCGACGACCCAAAGCACAAGGACCCGGCCGCCTGGCTCGCCCACGTCATCTCCGAGAACCCTTACGAGCCCGGCTCGGAGAAGTCCATCGTGAGCAACCCCACGACGCCCGAGGACAGGGCCAGGATCAAGAAGGCGGTGGGCAAGCACGGGGCGGCGAGCATCAAGAAGGCCGTCGCCGCGGCGTTCGCCCAGTCCGACGAGGAGACGAGGCTGGCCAACCTGGCGAAGCGGAGCAAGAAGGGGGGAGCTTTCTTGAGCGGGGGCGGGGGCGGCTCCGAGAGAAGGAGCAAGATTAAGCCGCGCGTGCTCAACGTGACCAACATCTACAGGAAGGCTGGGGGGAAGTGAGTGGGGTCTATTTGTTAAGGGTATGCGAGTGTGTGTTCGGGGGGAGGTCGTGCGCGCGCTTTTGTTGTGAATGCACGGCGTGGCCAGGGGAGTCGCGGGCGCTGCTGCGGAGGGCGGTGAGAGAGCGCGGTGAATTGCTTACAACCCGGGAGGAGAAAATGAGTCCGGACAGCGAAGAGGCCAAGTCGGAGTATGACGTCTGGTGCATGCTCTGTGTATACAACTATGACATGCTGAATCAGCCACAACGACAGATGCGACAGCAAAGGACCGAAAATATGGTACTTCTATTTAGATATGGGAATCACCATGACGAATTTGTGGGAATCACCATGACGAATTTGTGGGAATCACCATGACGAATTCCAAACAAGGTACGTGTAGAAAAGTTTGCTAGTGGGGAGCCTGACGATGGAACTTTTTGAAGAGCTTTATTTTTTTTCTTTGCTCCAGAACTTTCCGTGCAATGGAGCTCTGTCGAACCTTTGCCACCGGTGTGCCTCTAAACCCTCCTTTATTGTGATTGTTTTACTGAAAGCAATCGATGCTGCTCATCCACGGACGAAATCCATCGAATCCATGAAGGGCATGGCCTTGTCTCGTTTAGTTTCGTTCATGTTTCCAAACCTTCATCCTACGGCCCCGGTGCCCAAAAATTGACGCACGGGATGATGTGTGTGGCCGCTGGCCGCTGCTGTGTCGCTCTGGCTGGCTCGCCCCCGCGTGTGTGTGACAGGTGGCTCATGGTTCACCACCACGCGAGTCTGCCACCGACGGGCAAGTCGGGCAGCAGCCGGAGGGTTGCTATGGGGATCGACGGCTTGAAAGATGTGAGAGCGTTGTTGTTGTTGGTGGTGGTGGTGCTCGTGCGGTCGTTGTCGTCGTAGTCGTTGCTGCTGCTGCTGCTGCTGCTGTGCGGACGATGTTGTTGATCCATCTGGTGTAATCCCGATGTGTTCCCTCTTCGTCCAACACGTACATACCCATCGCTTGTTGTTGCCCGTCTCCCTTCTCGCTCCCGTGGAATTCTACCCACCGATGTTGACGACCAAAAACAGGGCCTGGAGGGCATGCCTCGCATTATCAACCTATCGGAACAGGGCGGCGGCTTCGGCGGGGGTGGCGGCAGCAGCAAGGATAACAGGCTCGAAGAGATGCTGGAGGCGTTACGTAACCGTCTTCCGGGCGGTCTTCCTGGGGGTATCGGCGGAACGGGGGCGGGAAGGTCCGTAAGAGCGGGGGGTGGGGGGGTGTACCCATAAGCCGTGCATGCCGTAGTCGTCAGACCGTTGACCTTGCGTGTCTTAGCGGTTAGACGATTGACCACGCGCGTCCTCGAGAGGATAGAGCTTTGTTCCCACTGAACCGATCATCACTGATGGCCAATCGTTCGTCCCTACAACTTTGCCAAAGGTGTCTCAAAAACGTTTTCCCTACCCCATCTATCCTAACGATATCGCTTTGTAGGGGGGGGGGGGTGAGGGGGGGGGGTCGTTACAGACCACTACCGCGCATTTTCCTACGTTCGCCGACAGTCTCCATTTTCGGGTGTATCCTACCGCCGCATCTATTTGT
>FN649748.1:1474589-1493050 GCA_000310025.1 Ectocarpus siliculosus
CTCGCCAGGGGGTTGGGTCATGTTTTTTCCGGGGGGTTCAGGTTTTTTTCAACCGGTTCTTTTTACGTTGAGAAATTTTCACTTCCTGGAACCCCTTCAGGGATTAAATTAAATGGACGAAACCCTTCATGAAGGTTTCCTCGCCCTCGTCCCGCCCCCTTTCCCCCGGGAGGGGAAATTTGGGCCCACACTAACCGGAAAGGAAAGGGGTCCCGTGAAAAGGCCCCCCCCCCCCCCCTTGAGGTAGAAAATTTGGCCAGCCGAACACTTTACAGGGGTCCATGCCAGGGACCCCCCCCCCCCCCCTACCCCCCGTGAGGTAGAGTATTCGTCAAGCCGAACACCTCAAACACAGTGTTTCGCGATTGGGGCTACTTACTGTACGTGAGCCTTGTCGGCAAAGAAACAACATCATCGTGCTTCGTGACGGGTTCATGGTCGAAACACCCTACCACTGCATAGTATCGCATGACCAATAAGAGTGAGGTACCATCTCTCCCTGCATTATCTACAACCGCAACAAGCGCGGCAACTGACTCACCCATGGGACAAACCAGCTCGGTGGACTGGCCCTTTTCGTCGTTGGTGTAAAACTCCTCCTTTTTCACGACCGGCTGCGTCGAACGAGGCAGGCGGGAGAGAGACACACGAAAAAAAAAAAAAAAAAAACGGAGAGTTAAAAGACAGGCAGGTAGATGTGTAGACTGACGAAATAAACAGAGGGAGAGAGAGGAGGGGCGTAAAAAGAACGAAAGCCACGACAAAAGAGGAAACACGAACCAAGAGGGTGTAAGTATCGAGATCACGCAACAACGACAACAACAACAACGTAAACTGTACCTTATCCGCCTGCTCGGCCTTATACCGCTTCTGGTCGTCCCTGGCTCGGGTGCGGTAGGCCTCTCGCTCGTCGCTGGCCAGCGTCTTCCAGATCTCGCTCATGATCTGAGAGGTTGTCGATTCGTCGGTAAGCGTATGAGGAGGTGACGAGAAAAACAAAACCACATGAATCGCGACGTTTTCGGAGATCGACATTTCCTTCCAGTACGTATATATTAGAAGTACAGCACAGCGGTTTTGAGAACTAGGGCACATGTGCTTGCATACCGTATTCGTTTCAACTTGTTCTTCCCGTCGGTTATTGGGGAGGCACAAACTGCAACTCGTGTGAACAGATCAGCTCTTCACAAATCCTTACCCTGCTCCCCCCCAACGGCAAGATCGATTCTTTCATCGCGAACGCAACGATTAAACACGAAGCTATAATATCGTGTACTTCTATAGGTGCCAAGACAACAGTAGTCTACATTCAGTCACAAACAAAGAAACCCATCGGAGAAGGCGTGTTGCACTCGGGGATGGCAGCACGTCGCCGCCTCGAACATCCAAAACCACGAAAAAATACTGCGGAGTGGTCTCGCCGGTCTTGGGGCCTCAGGTAACCGACTAACTCTCGACCCTGCCCCCCCTGCCCGCCGCCGCACCACCCCCGCGCTCCTGCTGTCATATCCCGTCTCTTCACACCTTCTGCTGCTGTGTGACAGCGATGTCCGGGTTGTCGCGCTTGACCTGCTCGCGCCGCTCCTGGATGAACAGCATCCACGCCGACTGCGGCTTCGACTGGCCCCCCGACGCCGCCTGCGAATCGCGCAAAACAGACAGAAAATTTAGTTTGGTGCTTGTTTCAACTCGTCGTCTCGCGTCAGGTTCCACCACACGTGACACACGTGTATACGCCCCGTCGCCAACAGGCTGTGCGTGCGTGTGTTTTCTATGATTGGCATCGACCCTGCGAACCTGCTGAACAATGAAAAGGCGTCAGTCTCAGTTCGGCTGAAAACAGAAAAATACTCTCAAAGCTACCATGATCTGGGACACCGTGAGGGGGTGTCATGGGGGAGGCTAATCTGCGGTGTGTACGTTCGTCTCATTTGTAATGGCGCCAGCTTACACACCTCTTGGCGAACGTTTTCTGACGTATCAGC
The DNA here is from genome assembly GCA_000310025.1 of Ectocarpus siliculosus. Classification (NCBI taxonomy): domain Eukaryota; class Phaeophyceae; order Ectocarpales; family Ectocarpaceae; genus Ectocarpus; species Ectocarpus siliculosus. Next base: position 1,476,575 of record FN649748.1, read on the forward strand.
CGGGGGTTACACAGGACGGACTTGTTTCATTTTCTTGCTGTTCTACACCTTTGACATCATGTCCCGCCCCGTCACAAACGACCCATTCCGTACAAAAACCACACAGAATTAGACCAGGTACGACATACCACGTCACAAATACATAATACCCGCCCACAAAAAACACCACCACTCGCAAACATTGCCCGCGCAACGCATCCACTCCCTCGCACCCCCTTATACTTCGGGGGACACCACGGCGAGCTCGTGTTGCAAATTACTGGTGCATAAAACAACATTTCGGTGCTTTTCCCGCGGCTCGATCATCCCGTGCTGTGCTCCGTTTCGATGAAAACACCAAATGAATATGTAGGGTTGTGGTGGGCTTGTTGTCCCAATTGGCGCGCCTGACGTGCATGGTTTGATTTCACATCCGTAGAACTGCATTACAAGAACCCCCAACTCCCTCTCACTCACTCGCTTCTTGCCCGACGACGTCCCCGCCCCTCCTCCCGTCGTACTCGTCGCCGGCGCGACACCGTTCGGGCCAGCCGCGCTTATGGGCCCAACCCCCGCCCCAGCCGGTCCCGCCGCCGTCGTGGCGGGTGTCGGTGCCGCCGCCACCGCCCCCGGTCCCGCCGTTGGTTCCGCCGCTTGTGGCACCGCCGCTTGTGGTACCGCCGCTTGTGGTACCGCCGCTTGTGGTACCGCCGCTGGTGTTGCTGCCGCCGGCACCGCCGCCGCCAGTGTTTCCTCTGGACCCACGGCGGTCGCCGAAACCGCCGCTCCCGCTCCACCGCCGGTCACCCCTTCGACCCCCACCCCGCTGCCGCCTCCGCCGGGGGCGGGGTCGGCGCCGTCGAGGCCGGGGCTCAGAGGACCCGCTTGCTGCACGGTTGTGGTAGGGCTCTGCACGGTTGCATCCGTGGGGGGTGCCGTAGTCGTCGCCGCGGCGGCGGCCGCCGCAGCAGCCGCGGCGGCATTCGACACGGAGTGAGACATCGGAGGGAGCTGTGACGACGACGACGACGCTGCTGCTGCTGCTTGTGGCGCGGCGGGGGCGGGGGATGAGGCGCCGTTGCCGCTACTACCGCCGTCGCCGCCACCGTCCGCGCCCACGAAGGCCGAAGCTGCGGCGGCGCTAGCGGCCGCCGTGGCCGCCGCGGCGACCAGGGAAGAGGCGGGGGCGCCAGCAGCGCCCGTGTCGGCCATGATTTGGTGTGGAGGGGGCCGCCTGCCTTCGCGAATGCACCAGGCCTCTTGGGAGACTGCTGTTCGGCGCGGTTGACGTACGGGTTGGGGGTTGGAGAAAGAGAGGGCGGGAGAGGGAGGTGAAACAGACGTTTCCCCTGGCGCGTGTTGCGATACGGGTAAAATCGAAAGCACTGGCCTTCTGGTGGCACTGCTGTGTCCGTAAACAGGGTTCCCCCTTCCCGAAGAGATTCAAATCGCCTCAACCGTCCGCACAAAAGCCAATATAATACTTCATTTTTTCATTATTTCGCTTTGGACAGATGACATGAGGTTCTTTCCGAACAACGTATACTAGGAACTCCCACCTGCCGCCACTTCTTTTGTTGCGGAGAAGTCTCGAGTGGCAGCAGCTCTAGAAACGGGATGTCCTGCACACATGTCTCTGTTTAGCTACAACACACGTGTGAGTGGTACGCATGTAAATAGTACCAACAGGACTTCACTTCCATCCGTCATCCAGTGTTCCCGGCCTTGGGCAGAATGAAATGGTCGACGCTTGAGCCGTGCCGGAAACACTGTTTTCCACAGCACAGCGGGTATACCTTTGCTGACATACGACAACAGGGCACAACATCTGCTGTATGCTGGCACTGCTGTTGGACTGGCTTTAGAGGGCGAGGGACGGCGAGGGACACGCGACGGCAGACCATTATGTTTTGAAGTACGGTAACGAAGGACCCATCCTGCCGCAATTCATGTGTGCTGCCATGAGGTCGCGCATCTGCTAGTACAAACTACGGCTCACCTCAGACAATACAAAGATTTTTCCCTTGTCAGCGTCGTTCGCCCCGAAGCCCGCGCGTGCTGCTTGCTGCTGCTGGTGGTGGTGCTGTGTGGAGGTGTGCCATCTCCTCTTGCTTGGTCTCGAGAAAAGGGGCTACGCAAATTAAACGTAACTTGACTACATACCCCGATACCCACCTTTCATAACAGTCTCGCCGCATCTCCACCCCATGTCAATCTGGACAGCACATCACTCTCCTCTCTCTCTCTCTCTCTGTCAGCTCTCGTTGGTTGGTGCCACAATTGGTTAGCATCGCTTCCATGCTTTCATCGAGATGTGCCTGCGCAAGTGCTGCTGCACGCGTTGCTTTGTACTCCGCTAGAGGGAGCTCAGCAGCAGCAACGGCAGCAGCAGCAACAGCGAGAGGTAGCAGTAAGACGTTGACTCATCGCTCGCTCCGCACCAGGTCCTCGGCGCACTACCTCAGAACGAGGAATCAGGCACAGGCATGTGGTAGACGGCAGCAGCAGCAACAAGCCTCCACTCTGTCCGGAGACAAGCTGGTGGAACCTCCGACAGCGGTTGTTGGCGGCAAGGTTGGTGCTGCTTCCTCGAAGAACAGGGCAGTTGCGGCGTGGCTGTTCGGCACAGCCGGGGCCGTTGCGGTCATGGTGACCGTCGGCGGCATCACGCGGATGACCAAGTCGGGGCTGAGCATGACGGACTGGAAGGTTCAGGGCTCGCTTCCGCCATCCTCCGAGGTTAGTCAGCGGCGTCTCTGCCGCGGGTAGTGCAGTCAGCGTGCTGAGGTTGCATCATCGCGCCGCTACGACTTACGTGCTTTGTCTTAGACTGTACCTGCCTGCCTCAGTTCTGCTGATCGACACCTAGAAGGAGACAGCGTTTCCATGATAGCACAATGGCCTCTGTCGAACGTTTTGCACTGGTGGCACCACTACTGCCAACCCCATTGGTTTACGGGTCCGTCCGCACGGAGCAGTTGTACATGAACCACTGCTGTTTCGCACGAAGAGGTGATGAGACCCGCTTCGCGTATCCATCCCCGGCAACAGCAGAGTCGCGCGCCGGGAGATCGTGCCGATGCCATCGCTTCCAAACCCTTGTAACAGAGGAACGCGTATACATGCAGGCGTAACTCATTTTGTCCGCATCTTCGGCCAACTCGAGTGGGTAAGCGATCTAGACTACCCTCGGCGTTGCGGTGCAACAGACACTCGCACAGCGCTCCGTCTTGTTGTTCATTGATTGACCAGCCGGTTAGCGCGTGCGATTTTGTTGTATTTGAAAAACATACACCGCGACCCACAGCGCACTTCGCGCGTCGTAGATCTTTCGAGCGATGCATTGTGTTCGAATCATGTTCTCGTCGGTTTGTGTGTGTGTTTTCCCTCTTTGTGAAGGCGGAGTGGGAGGCGGAGTTCGACCGGTACAAGGCGTTCCCGGAGTGGCAGCAGCGCCGCAGCATGACGCTGGACGAGTTCAAGCACATCTTCTTCTGGGAGGTAGGCTGGGGTGTACACATGGCGGTGTGTTTTAAGCATCGTTCACGAGGCTCGACGGGGAGAAGAAAACATCATGAGAACGTGTTTCTTGTGCGTCATCGAAGAGCCGGTGTCGTTTCGGCGTTACTCGAGCAATGGCGACGAGACGTAGCTAGACCCCTCTTCTTGCTACCGTTCCGTTCCCGTTACGCCATTCCTTTATCCTCAATCGCCAACTCGAGAAAAACAACTGTTTCGCTGGTGTCCCACCCGTTATCCCTCGTGGCGCTTCTCCTGGACGACAACAGTACGCCCACAGGATGCTAGGGCGTGCGCTGGGCGTGATCTACGGGGTGCCGCTGCTGTACTTCGGCCTCCGCGGAAGAATCCCCGCGCACATCCGCGGGAGGGTGGCCGGACTGTTTGCCCTCGGCGGCGCGCAGGGCCTGGTCGGGTGGTGGATGGTCAAGAGCGGACTCGAGGTACACTACTACATAGCAGTGGTTTTCCCGGCACTGGAAGTAGCAGTGGGGGACAAATAGCCCTATCTAGCTGTTGGTGTGCGCTCCTGGAATGGGTGGTCGACTGGCTGTTTGGATATTGGACGAGGTTGGTTTGGTAGTGAGCTTTCTTTGGGTTTTGCTGTTAGAGTGGCATTGCTTCCCCTCCACCCGGCGGGTACGCGTATGACCCCCGGATTGTACCGCCCCGTGGTCGGCCATGCAATGAGGGCCAATCAACCGAAAGCTGTCTCTTTTTACGTTCACGGGGTAGTTGTCGATCGTACTGCTTCGTCTCCGCTCTGTACGACTGCCCCGCCCGCCCGGTCTTCTCCCTCTCCTTGTGGCGCAGAGGATTCTCGACTTTCTTCCGCGTCTGATCCCTCTGTCGTCCATTTCGGTTTCACTGTCCCGTGTTCCGTCTGTACCCCACTTACGGTTCATTGCTCTTCCGCGCCCTTCGGACGCTTTCGCGCGTGTTCGGGTTGGTTGCGGCGGGTTTCCAGGACCGTTCCGCGGACCTTGCCGTGGGGAAGGAGATCCGAGTGAGCCCCTACCGACTGGCGGCACACCTGGCCACCGCCTTCGCCACGTTTTCGCTGCTCGTGCACACCGGTTTCCAGGTGGGGCTGACTGAGGGCTCGATACACTTTCGAGCGGCTGTAGTGCCGGTGGTGTGTTAGGCGGAACGCAGCGTATCAATTTTGGTTATGGTGTCGCCCGTCACCTGGAAGTGGCGACACGCACCAACTTGTCACGCACTTTTGGTTTGTGTGTACCGTTCTGCTGTTTGCTGCGGGCTGCCATCGGGGGCAGCATACGGGTGCCAAAAGGCGTCCTGCTCGTACAATTGCGGAAAAACGCCCGGTGGTCTTTCGACACTGTGAGTTTTTCGCACGATGAGGAAAGCACTTTGTGCTCGAATTCATTGCCACCCGTCGCCCAACCTTACAAAAGCCTTCGATGGTGGGTTGTCCCTTTCCCCTCTGAGACCTTCCTCGTCCCCCATCCTCTCCTAGATGTGGAACCACATTTCCCGACCGCGTGCCCCCTCTCTCCTCTTTTTTCGCTGCACACCGCCGCCACAACAAAAAAAAAGGCCCTCGATGGTCCCCGCACGGCCTCACCTTCCGCCGCGGACGCAGCCCGCCGCCTCCTCGACGCGGGGGTGATGCGGCAGGGGTCCAACCTCCGGGTGATGGCCATGGGCGTGTGCGGGGCCGCCTTCGTGACGGCGGTGTCCGGGGCGTTCGTGGCCGGCAACGACGCGGGCCGGTGCTACAACTGCTTCCCGAAGATGACGGAGGAGGACTGGCTGCCGGAAGAGGTGACTCTTGTTGTTGTTGTTATTGTTGTTGTTGTTGTTGTTGTTGTTGTTGTTGTTGTTGTTGTTGTTTTTCCTCCCCCTTCTTTCGTTTTATTTGCCGTCGTCGTTCGCCGCTTTTGGGTACCCTCTCGCCTCTTCCTTCAGGAGTGGATTTTTGAAATATTTTTTGACATGTGGTGTTTGGTTGATGTCTACGGGTCCACTTGGTGGATGGCGTTTGGAATGGAGTAGTGTGGGTGGTGACCGGCATCGTGATGTTGCTTGTCGTGTTGCTCTAGAAGTAGCGGCCATGCCGGGAAGCGGCGAGGGCCACAGACTTTCCCCCACTTTTTTTTTTTACGGAGGCGTCCGACTGTCGGAGTTGAGGTGAGATGGCGATATTGACACTCGAGCTGTTGGCACGACCCGCAGAGCACGGTGCTAAAATATTTCGCGTTTCCTCCAAGAGAACACGGAGGGCGGATGTTCAACAATAGCTTGTCGAGCTTGCCGCTACCCCATCCCCTCTACGATCCCCGATCCACCCCCTTTCACGCTTTGCCGTCGCCACCGACGCCACGGCGCAACCGCGTACGAACTATCGATCAGATTCTCGCGTTCAGACCGATGTGGAGAAATTTCTTCGAAAATTCTGCGACGGTTCAAGCGGACCACCGCGCGCTCGCTCTCAGCACGACGGGAGCGGCCCTCGGCATGTTCTGGTACGCTAGGAGAGGGGCCGGTGGCGGCACGGGGGCTCTTTGGGCGGCGCTGCCGGCGGCGCCAAGGGCGGCAACGACGGCAACGGCGGGTCTCGTGACGGCACAGGTGATTTTTTGTGGTGTGCGGCTTCATTCCCTCCTTTTTTTTGTTTTGGAGAAAAATTTCGATTCTTGATGCCACACACATGATGCACCGCTGACCTGCCTCGTCGGGTCTTGATTTGTTTTTTTTTGGCCCAGGGTGAAGGGGGTGTATCAAGCTATGCAGCGCCATCAATCATGAGTTTCGTACGTTTGTTTCTATTGGCAACGACCATCTGTTGTCGGCAGGATCGGTTTGCGTAACGGCGGGATTTTGATTCCCGATGCCTTCGTTCTATTGGCGCCCGTGGGTCGACAACGGATCTTGTTTCGTGCAGTCCGATGGGCTCTTTGCCTTGTTGGCGCCCCTGCCAGCCGGCGTAATCGCCGACCTTTCCCTCTTGCCCTCTCTCGCTCTTGCCCTCTCTCACTCTTCCTCTCTGCCCCCCCCCGGCCGTCTGTTGGAACTCTCTTTCTTCTGGGTCTTCGTGTTTTCGCTTGGTTCACCAGGCCTCCCTCGGCATCACGACGCTCCTGCAGTGCGCGCCCCTCCCCCTCGCTGCCTCGCACCAGGCGGGCGCCCTAACGGTTCTGGCCTCCTCCATGTGGGCGGCGCACTCCCTGAGGTTTGCCCGCGTGCCGCCCTCGGCGGTGGCACCGTCGTCGTCGATCTCCCCCAAGATGCCGCCGCCGGTAGGGTCGTAGTAGCCTCCTCGCTTGAGGCGGCGTCCCTTCGTTTGATTTTATCCCACTTTCGGTTCTGGGGCTCATCTTGGGACTATCACGTACATCGACTTCCGCCACACCGGCACGGGCCTCGTGCGTGCCAAGCTCCGGGGGCTTAGCCACGGCATTCTCCGACGCCGGGGCTCCGTGAATGTAAGCGCCTAGGTGGCTCTAAAGAACCCGTATGAAGGAGCAACCAAAAATATCCCCACGGCGTTTTTCGTCGTATCGTGGAGTATGCTCAAGGGCATCGATTCCGCTCTGTCTGTGTTCCACGCGTTGGGAACAAGGTGCTTGGAGAGCCGGTGGTATCGGCAGCTCGTTTTGGCGTCACTACCCGGAGAGGGTGGGGTCCCCGCAGACTGGTCTTGGGGGCGGGTGGGCTGGGTTTGTTTCCCCCTTGGTGTGGGCGTGTACGGAGAGGAGGTCGGCTTGACTTTGTGGTGGGTGGAGTTTTCCGCCGGTGAAAGTGTTTCGGACGCAAAGTAGTCCCAACAGGTTACGCATAATGTCCGCTTTTGGTAAAACAACAGTCACTTGCACCCGCTGGTAACAGCAACAATTGGTATCTACACGTTGAGCGTGTGACGGGGTGTGCAGTTTTTGGTTTCTCCGGATATGTGGAAAGGTGTGGTAGTTTTGTGCGACGAGCGAAGACTGATGTGTGCGTGTCTTGCTGTCGTGTGCGTGTTCATTTCGTCTAGGAGATAAGTCTCTATGTTTTTGTCTTTTCTTGCTCTGTGGGATTGGCGTGCAGGCTTAGGTTGCATGGTCACCTGGCAACTTGTAGGGTGATGTAGCGAGTACCTATATATATATATCGAACTTGCAGCCTCTCCTGTCAGCCCTGTGCAGAACTTGACCAGCCGAGGACAGTGTTGTGCTCGGTGTTTCTTCAAAACCGCCAAACACGGGCTTGGCAATGTCTCGTCGGGAGTTACGGGGCCAGCACACCCCATAAAGGCATCCTGGAGCTACAGTAGGAGTGCGGCAACGCGGGTGCTGGAAACGTGCGGTGCAGTTATGAAAGGGGCGGCCCGCCCCCTCGCCAAAACGCCACGGATATGTAGAGTGCCAAATGATGGGACGGCGTTTTGTGACCTCTATTGCGATACTGGCACAAACCCTACGGGGCTTGCTGTCAATTGTTCTTTCCGTGTGCTGCAGTGGGACCGCGGCAACCAGTTAACTACAACGATATTCGTCGGCTTGCTCTTTAACAAGTGACTTCAAACCAAAACGCCGCCCACGCGTCAAACACGCATTCTACCCAAAGGTGTAAGCTGGCACCCAGCATGGAAAATGGGACGAAAACACAGACAGACCAAAACGCACACACGACACCAACACAACAAGAAATCGGATGCGAGGAAACCTCACTGCAGACAGACTGAACAAGGATGCCAGCATCGGAGTGGATATCGCGGGGTGACTGCTACGTGCGAGTGGATATGTAGTATTCTCCTTTCGCATGTACCCCGAATCTCAAGACTGGACCCGGTCTCCTGCCTCCCCTTGTAGAAGGAGCCCGATGTCTAGTAGCCGCGTTCATGTTTGGTATCCTGCTTGTTTAAGACAGAAGACTGGCATATTTTCAGTGATCACGGTATGAAGTCATTTCCATGTGAATATCCTTGACTCCTGTCTGTGGGGAAGAGATGAACGTAAGTGCTATTTCTTGTAAACCAAAATCACCCTATTCAACATGAACTCCCAACTTGTAACGGCCGGTTTTATTTGTATGCCCCTTCGTATCCCTTTGATCCCGCCGCAGTCGTCGATCGCCGTCGCATACACCGTCATCTTCCCACTACCACAGCACTCCGGCAAGGAAGGTTCTTTCTTAGTAAGCCACCTGCGAAGGTTCAATGTACCCTGTCGGGCCATCGTTGTAGTGTCCACGTCTTCGCATTCGTACATATGCGTACACGTGTCCATCGTACCGCCTGAGAGGGGATGCGCCTGTTGTTCTGCTTTAGAAGACTACGTATGGTGCATATCTGCTACACCATGTGGTACCAATGATGCGAGATTCCGATTCTCCAGACGGTAGGCATCCCGGACGGGTGCCTAGCATGCCCGGCAAAAGGCCAGGAACTTTCCGTCTAAATGCCTCATCCACCGGAACTCTACATGCTTGTTGTTTAGGGTTTCGATCAGAAAGGTTTCACATCTGGAGTACATCGGAGAGTGGAACATGACAACCGAGTCCTTGTCGCATTCTGCGAGACCTTCATCTCAACAAACACGCGCCCAGACAAACCAACCCTAATCATGCCGTGTAATAACCTCACCGATTATTAGACGTGCGGTCATGAGTTCTGCTGTTACGGTCCATTTTCGTTCCCGGTAAAGATGTAGCGCGCGGTCCACTGCTTACTTCGTCGGTGCGTGCGGTAACGCCCGGTGCTTCAGAAAAACATGGGTGGGTGTAGACTACAGCAATATATTGTACCACATTGCCATACGAAAATACTGCAGTCTACATAGTCTTGACAATATTTCTGTGTCATTTCATCACTCCAGTTGTTTACTACACAAAAGCTCGCAGGTTCTACCTACCGCAGGCTCTTGCTTGTCTAACAAAAGAGATTCAATCCGGTGTCACACAGAACGCGTCGTCTGCAGTGCATGTTTCATGTTGCCTTTTTTTTCGGCGGTTACAGCGGTGCAACAGCTGCAACGGGCTGCAAGCAGTTACCCCGCTCAAGTGTCGACTATACTCAACGCTTGTATGAGACGCGGAAACGTCACCTCGCTTAGATCCTACTTAGGTACCATTTGCCGCAAGTAAGCCGTGCTGCATTTGGTAGGGCCATTGGGGCGATCGGTGTGTGTTGAGGATTTTACGACACCACTAAGAACTAAAGTCTAGTGTGGAACCGGCCACAGGTTCCGTTTCGGCGGCGCGGCAGTTGCGCCGCATGGTTCGCCCGGGCAGTTCGTGGGTGCGTCTGTGTACTGTCTACACTCAGGGCGGTGCTCTCGTCTTGCACGTGCCATTGACACCCCGCACAACAAGCTACGTCTGAACAGGTATGCCGCGCTTCGGATACCTGGTGACTGCATTTCTCGAGTGTATGCTGGGACTTTCTGTGTGAAGAAGACCAGCAATACAACAACACTGTATCTTGGCGGGTCTCGACTGAATGATACGTATGCACATATGCATACCTCAGAATATAGACTAGTCTACATAGTCTGAACTCTACACAGTTTTATGCTTGCAAGAAAAACAAGTCAAAGGACTAGCCATCATCCGAGACACAGGCCTTCACACTATATATCAGCAGGACGGAATGGTGCCATCAGGACGAATAATGTTTCGCGAAACTCACGCACACCGGGCGCATGCCATAGACTAAGCTACTTCTCTCATTTCCTGCCACTACTGTCCCCTGCGCAAAACATGGTTAGGCAAACAGCATACCAGTCACCTGCGCGAGCGATCAAGCAAAATTGGTCTAGCCGTCGTGTATTCCAATTACAGTACACGAGGTTGCCTTTGCACATTGACGGGGAAACGTGCCAGCCACACATCAGTGCTCCGGTCGATATGCTGTACATAGTCTCTACTCAACGTACGAAAAACGGCGTTCACTGCCTGAAACTCGAGTCCGGCCCGTTCCGTTAAGGGTTTGAAGAGGGATGCTAACACACCAACGTTATTTCTGGTCATCTATACGTACCGCAGGGTGGCGAGGACAGGTAATATCACGGCAGCCGTGATACCCTGTAGCGTTCATAATGGACGACAAGCTGTAGTCGGAACGTGTTGATTCATGAACCCCAATCTATTATAGGATGCGAATAATAATCAGTAGTCAAAAGCTCGACGATTTAGTTCCACAACTGCTGGCCTTGATCCCGAAATCAACGCTCACGCAGACAATTACCCATTGCACATGCATTGGTCGGCGAGCAGGCCAACACTTTACTTCCTGGAGTGTGGGACGAGATGGATCGCCCAAAGATGCAAGACTCACCCACGCGCCACCAAATTACACTCCGGCATTTGGATGCAGAGGCCCCCCAGCTCCTGGGTGACCTACATCACGTCATCAAGTGAATGAGCGAAACCTGACAATAATATTGCACTGATACAACAGGGGGCAAACGAACGACATTTGACGGGATGAGCGTTCTGGACATGCCCCATTCAAGCCACGCGCAGTGCGGTCATCTCCCCGTCACTTGCTGCGGAATGATGAGGAATCACCAATGGCTGACGGCAACGTACTGCCGAGCATGTGTAGCGGCCGTGGAGGGGTGAGAGATACCGGCTGGCCATGAAACGGGCACAACACTTATGAATTCGTCAATAGCTGTGCTACGAAGTAGTTCCTAGGGCATGACCAACCCACCCGTGCGATGCGTTACGAAATATGGGCTTGCAATTGCCGAATCATCAACCAGAGGACCACGAAATCCACTGATTACACTGTATTATTTGCGATTGTACTGAGACGACTATCGTACGCAATGCCACGCCTTGATTGTCCTGGTGTTTTCGGAAGCTCGCCTGTTATTTTTGCATACATCTATCAAACGTTGTGTTGCTCGTTCTAAATGCCAGGTCAGTGAGAAGGTGTACAAATGAGGCAGACAACGGAGCGGCCTCTAACGCGTCAAAACAACAGCTAGAGTCGGCTAAATGCGAGTACATGTCGGCTTGCCTGAAAGCCATCTCATCAAAGGGAGTAGAACCAGGTGTGCGACCCAAGAAGATATTTTCCCTACGAAATCTGCTAATATGTGTACTTCAGATGTGCGTATTACTACGGTTCAAGCGCGAATGCGCTCGTTTTTGGAATAATTTCCCTCCCTCCATACAATAGATTGGCCGTTCAGTTGAGCGAAACCGACAACGGCGTATGTATCTGAGAGCTCTGTCAATATCATCATGCCCGCGGTACTGTAGAGCGAGTCCTTTGGACCGCTTGTTTTTCCGCGTTTCGGGCGCTGACGATGCCCGGTTCAAACACAGCTACGGAGTGTCTTTTGCCTAGCCACATGGATTCACCGTGTTATACCTTTTCTGCTGTTTCTCTTGCTTGTCGGGGGGTGCACGTCCCAAGCAGATGATATCCTCGAGGCGGCGTCGTGGAGAAAATTTCCTCAACCTACACGGCCAAGGATGTCAAGCGTGTCAAGACCTTCAGGCAAGCTAAGATAGAGTAGATGAGTTTTGGTTTCCATAGATGTTGATGCTTTGGACAATCCGTAGCGATTGTAACTGGGTGATTGTGCGGGTAAGATGGTCGGTTTTTCTAGGTCGAGAGGTTGTAGCGTCGCTCACGGCAGTGTGTGTATTGGGGCAGTATTGGCGTGATGGTAGAGGGGTCGCGTGGGTGCTGCAGCAATCCATGGATGTCACGGAACCTGTGTCACTGAAGCTGTCGGCAAAGGAATAACTACACGATGTAGATCTCTGGACGGAAGGTTTGATGGTGTCTGATAGGTTACAACCTAAATGTGGTCCCGACCGTATCTTACCGCTCGTCGAGCTTGCACGAATGCAAACTGATTCTGCGTTGCTCTTCTCACCTCTTCTTCACGCACACAGCATGATAAACGGAAGGTATGGTATGGCATGTAAAAAAAAGTTCATTTCTGTTTAGTGATAACGTGTACGTAAGGCTAACGTCACGATGACTCAGTCCAACACAACAGGGAGCCAGTCACCTCCCTGTCGTGTTGGACCCAACCCTTGAAGACTCTCCGCAGCTAGTGACTCGACCCGACCCAAACCGCAAGACTTGTGTCACCGATGACTCAGTCCGAACCGATCTTGGAGGGCGTATTGATTGGTGACTCGATCCGACCCTGCCCATGAGAAATCTGCAACCGGTGATATAATTTGACTTTTGACCCATAAAGGAGTTCTGAAACTGGTGACCCGACCTGTGGGGGTTGTGCTTAACAGGGCAGTCGACTGAACTGGTGGCTCAATCTGACCCAACCCGCGAGCATTGTGAGCAGGTCAAGTCTTTGACCTGACCCGACCCGACCCGACCCGACCCGACCCGACCCGACCCGACCCGACCCGACCCGACCCATGAAGAGTTTTTGCAACTGGCGACTAGATCCGCCCAACTGTGTCACTGATGACGCAGTCCGAACCGATCTTGGAGGGCGTATGGATTGGTGACTCGATCCGATCCTGCCCATGAGAAATTTGCAACCGGTGATACGATTTGACCTTTGACCCATGGAGGAGTTCTGAAACTGGTGACGCGACAGGTTGTGCTCAACTGGACGGTCGATTGAACCCGTCATAAGAAATCATGTAGCTGGTGGCTCGATCTGACCTGGCCCATGAGCATTTCGAGGTCTGTCAAATGTTTGACGCGACCTGACCCGACCCGACCCGAGCCGAAAATGCTTCAGTCTGCCGAAATCGAGAAGGTGTTGAAGCTGTATTGCTGTGCGGCTGGTAGTCACGACCTTTACCAAGAACTACTGAGTCATGTCCTAACTTGAATCCCGTAGCATTGAATGAGCCATGCCGTTACCTGTACCTTCACCAACGACGAAAATCGGCCATATGACGTAGAACAATGGTTGGCCAAATTAGTGTCAAATTTGCGAAACACTGCATGGAATGTTTCCCAAAACTACCTCAAGTCGGTGTTGGTGTTTGTCTACTATCACGGTGTTTCGATGGTACGTATTTAGTACAGTGAGCCGGATTGTTCCGTTGTTTGTTCGACGGTAGTGTTTGTATTCGTCCACCACACTTTCGGTTTCGATTGAAAACAACTTGATGTTGTGAGCCGGAGTGTTTCGTTCGGTGTTACGTGTAGGTGTTCGTGTTCGTCCATCACGATAACGTCTTCGATGGTACAAAATTATTGTAGTGGTGAGTCGGATTGTTTCGTAGTTTGTGCAATGGTACGTATTCGTGTTCATCCAATCACCGTTACGTTTTCGATTGCGCGTTCTTGTTAAGGTGAGTCAGGTCGTTTCATTTTTTGCTCAATGAGCATCTCTGACATCAGTCGATAGACGTTGATTGCGTTTCTAACGGTTCCAGCTAATGAATTTAAGGCTAACCGCTGTGAGAGATGAACTCCTATCCCACGCGGTACTTGAAATGAGAGACATCCACAAGTAGATGATACATAGGAGTGTGACGTGACAGATTATTTTTGTGAATGGGCACGAGGAACGGACCTACCCGCGTCTGCAAAGGTTACTCCTCGCATGTCAACAATACCGCGCCACGACGACCTGCGCGGGCGTTTTTGGTACGTTCCCGGCCGTATCATACGGTTTCAATGAACAATATTCCCGCTATTTTGTTTGTCCGGGGTTTACTCCTCCGGTATGGTGTGGATGTTCATGAAGCACGTTTCGATGCGGCCATATAATGTGCCGGGGTAACGCACGACCCCCCCGACTGCACGTGCCCCTAGCGATCATATGCGGATCTAGCGGTTCTACTTCAGCTCCCCCATTGGCGCGTGCAAACCCCTCGATATACGGTAGTTCAAATCGCATTCCCAACAGCACCTGGCCACTGCAGGTACCTTAGTTTATTTTTCCACCTGCCCTTGGCCGTTTGCCATTCTATTTTCTTCCTCAGTACCACTCTCCAGGGTACTGATTGCTTGCAGTGCCCCCCCCCCCCTCGTTCGTTGGAACCAAATTGATATCCTGTGTGACGCAGGGAGCATGCAGCGACATGCATGAATGGGTATCAGGACCGTAGGGGCTTCCGGGATCATCGGGGTCGTCAGGGTCGTCGGGGACGTTGGGAAGACGAATCGACGACCGGCAAGGGCGAGACGGAAGACTCGGACTTCCCCATCAGCACCGGAGAAGGGGTGGAGCTGTTCAGCATACACACCAAGTGAGGGAGACTCAACAAATAGCCAATACGGTTTTGGAATAGCGGCCTGTCTTCGTGTTAAGGCCTACCTGCCGACCTTGCTGGGAAAGGTCGGGTCCTCGTTCATTCTCTTGATGGACGCTCCCTCTTTGCCTGTCAGGATTTGCACACACCTGCCTCGATCTCTTAAACATCCAAGCGCAGGTTCATTACATGTTGCTGAGAATACCCTTGCTCCGTTATGAGCAAAGGTCCCTGAAGTGGTGAATAACCGTTCACCAACGGAGGTAATTTCGCTCTTATTGCAATGTGGCAAGGAATGGCCAAGCGTGGCTGACGTTAGTCAGCCTTGCGAGGGTGAAAGGTGAGAGTGAGCTTCAGGGGCTCGCTTCTACCCTCCGGCTGGTCACAGCAGACGGAGGGTCTTTTCGTTGTAAAGATCCTCAGACCTCGAGAACGTCGTTCCTGGGGTCACGGATCTATACGGTTGTATGTGCGTCTCTACTCCTGGGAAGATACCTATATCCTGGTTTCCACTTTGCCCCCCTTTTTGTTCGCCGAAAATCCATCTTTATGAAAAAATGGTTTTTGGCGCTCATTCTCAAGTGAATGAGGGAATGCCAGTGGAATTGGATTTAGGTTACTACTCCTGGTTGTATGACACAGCTCGTGAATATGATTGTTTCCCCCTCCTCATCGCTGCCGTGTTGAGAAAACACGCGTTACGTTACAACGAGGGGATCCGCACATACCCGAGACTCATACGTGATAGATTGTTCTGGAGTCACTATGTTGTAAGTAACTCGACGACACCTGTTTGATTGGTGATTGTCCTCGTGTCTCCTATCATTCACGAGCAGATGATTGTCTTTTGAGACAGTTTGCAAATCCCTTGCTTTCAAGGTTTAGACTTGCTGCGGTGTTTGGCTCGCGTTGACCATACATACCGCTTGGGCGTGCAATTCGTTTTGTTGCTGGACGAATTGAACAGGCGCACGGTGCGTTGACAGTTTTTTTTTTTTTTTACTGTCACCGGTTGTTTATCGTGTAAAACGAAGGAACGATGCGCGGGAAACATCCGTACACCTCGCCCATTTGAAGCAGTATCATGCACGGCAGAAACAAACCTCCAGCACCACAGTTTGAAAAACTGGCTGAATTTTTCTTGGGGAAACAAATTCCTTTGCCGTCACTGAATGAAACAAACCGACGCGAATCAACCGAAAATTGACCGATACGTCGTTGACAAAGTGGTAGGCCATAAAACAGGCCCAGGGCCGAAAAGCCAACACAACTACAAATAAATAGTCGGCTGCGTTTACGAGGGTACGGCCCAGAGTCGGACCTAGTGTATCGAGCAGACGAGGTACCACAATAATGTCATGAAATGATTTCCGCATACATGTACAGATCAAAACATGATCTGAGCATCGCGCTTGCTGGAAAACAGTCACCGGAAAAGCAGTTTCGGATTTGGTCCGTCAGTGTCCTGGTATGGCTTGTATTGTATAGTAGCACTTGTTGACCAGGTTTGAACACTGGATACTGCGGCAACTTTTTGTTTTTCGCAGCGTGTTTTTCAGAACGTTCCGTCAGGTTTCGACGCGCGAGTTCGAACGCGATCTATCTGCAGATTGTCTCGTGTTTGTTGAGAAAAACTCTCGGTATCGGCGGTTGTCCCGACGTGTGGTATCCCAAGAATTACATCTACAGGTAAACAAACGTGGTTGGCGACCGAACATCAAGAAAAACGGTGTCTCATGCATGGTTGTACTAATCAAACACCTTCCTCTCGTAACGTAAGGTACAGCACCACACAACCTACAACCTCGCTTCTCTAATTCTTCA
>FN649748.1:1497485-1521329 GCA_000310025.1 Ectocarpus siliculosus
TGACTTTCGTCGAACGCCAATGAGAATACCCTTGCTCCGTTATCAGCAAAGGTCCCTGAAGTGGTGAATAACCGTTCACCAACGGAGGTAATTTCGCTCTTATTGCAATGTGGCAAGGAATGGCCAAGCGTGGCTGACGTTAGTCAGCCTTGCGAGGGTGAAAGGTGAGAGTGAGCTTCAGGGGCTCGCTTCTACCCTCCGGCTGGTCACAGCAGACGGAGGGTCTTTTCGTTGTAAAGATCCTCAGACCTCGAGAACGTCGTTCCTGGGGTCACGGATCTATACGGTTGTATGTGCGTCCCTACTCCTGGGAAGATACCTATATCCTGGTTTCCACTTTGTGCCGGATTCATATTGCTAACAGATCTCAAAAGGACAAGCATATTTTTGCCGGCATGGCGTGACGATTGGACGGACGTGCCGTCCCTTGACGACGGATGAAATTCAATTTCCGCTCCCACGAATATTTGATCGGGAACAACGATGGGGACGGCAGAACCTGGTAACTTTCAATAAGGCAGTTGGCATGACGGGGAAAACGATTCAGTTCCCTGGTTGTTTGAGTAGTATCGTTGTGACATTTATCCGAGCGTGCACATACATTCAACTCGTGAGACTGCGTGGCTTGCCACAAAGAAACGCTACCGCTGTGCGGCTCTGTCTCGCGTTCAGATATTCCAATTTCTGTCTCGCTCTCGTCACCCTTGTGCGAAACAGCCCGCCCGCGAGGCTATACATTGGCATCCGTCACATCTTCCCGATTTGCGAGGTTTTGGTGGCGACATGGTCCTATCCTGTTCCTGGCATTTCGCCCGTTTCTTGTACGCTTTGTCTGGGTTGCGGCCGAGTGTTCGAACGTACTAGGGAAACGTTGTGTGGAAGAACATCGCCATCACCCACATTTGCTTGACCCGCCGCCCCCGTCCCCTGTCTCTCGGCCTTCGTGCGTAGCTTCCAAACGGCCATCGAGATCCAAGTCCCCCTTTGCCAGGTCATTCTTCGCGCTGAGAGCACCACAAGATAAAGCACGGGACTCAAACCTCAACGTCCAGCCAGCTGCAGCATCCCCGGTTGCTGCTTCATCACCGGCCGGTGCTGAGACTGCAGGTGTCGGCATCAACAGGAGCGGCACGGGCAGCACCAGCCGCAGAGAGACCGGAGGAGGAAGATGGGTTATGACAGTCCATCTGAGTCGATGGTGTTCTTCATGCCAAGCAACTCCCGACCACGGTCGTGCGTCGGTTGCGTCATGTTGGTGACCCCAACATGTCAAGGGTTGGGGCCGACGAGAGTGTCATCCACATCAAGCCGTGTTCCAGGTATTGTCTATTTCCGAGGTCGGGCTTGAAAACCACATTGATTCTAGCGAAAGAGCGTCTGTTTATTTCCCTGTAGACGTGAGATACAAGCACAATATTGCCAGCATCTCGGCAATCGAAACGGCCGTTATTGCCATGGATTTATTGTGTTGGAACAAGCAACCCCATATCAAGGAACAGGGTACCTGTATGGTGACGAGAACAACGGGAAGATGGCCATGCATAGGCCTGAGTGTATGTAGATGCTCGCAAGACGCGATATTTCCATCGAGAAAGCCACGAATGAATGAGTATCCCGGGAGACCCATACGGACCCAACGGGCATCACGCCTCGCATGTTGCACCGCGAAGTCTGTGGTGGTCACCCAGAGCCCCAGCGATCTACGTGGAACACAGAAAAATCGATACCAACATTCGCAAGGCATCTACAGCAAATTTTGTTCTGGGAAACATGTTGTACGGAGTATCTTGCCCGACCTGGCCGATGGTTTGACCCCACTGCTGTTGCGCGTGCTGCTTGCGCCCTCCACTCCTCCCGAACCGTCTCCTGCGTACAGCAACCAAGAGGTTGAGGAAACGAAATCGGCCCACGAGAGCGGGGTAGCAGGCACCGGACCAGATGGAGGAGGAGGATCCGCCACCGGCAATGCGGACCAAGTCCACCAGATAGCCTATCTGATGTGAGTAAACCGATTCTATCTCTTTGACGCAGTTCATCGTGTGAGGTGTCCGTCTGGGCGCCACCCCCAATTGGTAATAGTTCGTGATCAACGTCAATCCGTGCCTCGACGCACACCTGTAGATACTATGGAACAGGCGTAAATGAATCGGCCACAAAGCGTGCCCATTGAACGCCCCAATCCGCAAGTGTACGGAACCCGTTTGAAGGCGAGAAAAGGCCGGACTGGCGCCCACCGATGAGTCGAACTGTTTTTTTGTTGTCAATTCTGCAAGTTATCACCTGTTGGTCTTCTGAGTCGAGTGAACTACGCGGTTGGGTGGATTGAACGAGCTGTCGACTGCACATGAAAATCTTGTGTGCATTTTCGTGTCATGCTTGCCCATGATTTACTCAAGAATTTTACATACAGTTAACGGATTTCCATGGACTAGGCGTACGGTCATATCGTACGGTCATATCCTTCGAGATGAACGGCCCCCTCCATGAGAACGCCCACCCCCAAAGACACTTGCCGCAGAGGTAGCACAAACACTTCAAGATAGACCCTCGATATGTGTGTTTCATTTGTTTTCGCCCTTCTGCCTCTCTTTTAAATCGCTCCGAGGCAATCTTTTCAGAAAATTATTGAGGCGCCCCACGGGGGGTTCGCAGAGGTCTACATAGCCCGAGCACTACCCCTGGGGTCGGATTGCGTACCATCCACCGCCGGCGAAGGCCGCAACCGTCCCCAATCGACCTTCTTGTGCTTCTTGTATGCTTTCTCCAAGATGCTGTTGAGCCCCGATATATCGTGGGTCAGCGCTGTGTGGTGGGTACGGGTACCTCGCAACTGAGAAAAAGAGACAACGCCACCGGAAACTTTTCGCCCACGGGTTGTTGTACTATTTGAAAACAATCGCCCAGGAGTGTTCTTTTCACCAAAGAACAAGACCGTCCCCCGGGTCGTTGTCATAAAGGATTCTACCGTGTACATACGGCGCGCCTGTACCCATTGAACGGCATCCTCTGCCCCCTCGCTGAATGACACCCTCCGCCCCCCCTGCACGTCGTTCCGTCGCCACCGCCGCTCTCTGTGGCGCAGGGAGACACGGTGGCAAGCACACGCGCCCTTGAATGCCAGGACATCTTGTCGTGTCTGGTACAGTTCGTGGATCAGGACCAGTACCTGTTCGTCGCTCTGGCGTCGAAGGCCTTCAGGCGCGCGTGGAGGCCACGAGCCACGCGAACCCGACCCGTGGTGGCCGATACGTCCATCAGGCAGCTCGCACAGTGCCTGGAGGTCGGCCTACCCTACGACGTCCGGCAAAGAAGGGTCTGCAGCGCCGCTGCTCGTTTGGGCAAACCGGGCCTCCTTGAGTTCGCGAAAGCTAATCGTTGCGGGTGGACCCCAGCGACTTGTGCTGAGGCCGCCAGGGGGGGACACCTTCGGATTCTCAAAAGGCTTCGGGGACAGGGCTGCGGCTGGGATGCAAATACATGCCGGCAGGCTGCCACGGGGGGTCACCTCCAGGTCCTGAAATGGGCGAGGTCAAACTGGATTTGGTAGTTGACGGGCTCGAGCGTGTGTCCTTGGGACCAAGGGGCGTGCGCCGGTCCTGCCCAAGGCGGGTTTCTTGACGTCCTGAAGTGGCTTCGGCAACGCGGATGCCCTTGGGATTCATCCGCATGCGCATCGACCGCACGTGCCTGACACTTCGAAGTCCTTGTGTGGGCACGAATAAATGGATGTACATTCGACAGTGCTGTTTCTGGGCCGCGCGCAGGGGAGATATGGCCATGCTTCAGTGGCTCCGGGAACGATACTGTCCTTGATCTGTATGGACCATGGAACGTGTGGACGGGGGGGGTCCATGCGCCGGGGCTGCACGGGGCGGCCACCTTACCATCGTGAAGTGGACGAGGAGGAAAGGATGTCCATGGGACAAGCGGACGTGTGACCTTGCAGCACAGGGCGGGCACCTTAAGGTGTTGAAGTGGGCTATTGAAAAAGGCTGCGTGTGGGACACCTACACTTTCGCGTTGTTGGCCTGCGGAGGGAACCTTGAGGTTTTGCGCTGGGCACGAGCGAACGGCTGTCCGTGGGATACACGCTCTTGTTCGATCGCGGCCGAACGAGGGCACCTCAAGGTTCTGCAATGGCTGCGCGGAAACGGTTGTCCTTGGGATGACCAAACCACCATGAAGGCAGCCGAGTACGGACACCATGAAGTCTTGATTTGGGCCCTAGACAACCATGGCGTATGGGACTCGCGCATTCCGCTAATTGCTGACTCGAACGGCTATCGCTACATTTCTCGGTGGGCGCGTGGTTACGATCGGGCCACTCACAAGCGAAGGTTCAGCTTGATGTCAAAATGCGAACCTTGGCTAGGTGTGTAATGTAGACACCGTGAGATAGGCACATACCACATTAGGTTTCCCTTAAGTGGAGTGTTGTCCTCAAGGCTATGGGCAAAACCGTTCGCCTCTACGGTAGTCAGCTGGTCGCACGGATACCTGCTTCAAAGAAATTCTCATTCCTTTTTGCGTGTCTGAGCTTACTTCAGTAGCAACCGCCGAGGATGCGAACACCGACTAGTCTATGCCCGTATGACCGGTGTCCGCGTCACTTTCAGTCCACGGAAATGGCATCGCTTCAAAGGGCGGACGCTAGAACGCTAGGCCTAGAGAACAGGGTTTCCGCTTCAGAGGCGTGATGACCACATGGTCTGTTTGGTGTTTGGTGTTTGGCCGAAGCACAAGCACAGGAGGGAGGGGGGGGGAGAGAGGAGGGGGGCTGGGGGTCGAAGGGGGAAAGAAACGCTGATACGTCCCAGAACATGGCCTCGAACATGTATGTGACGGACCCTCGCCAAGGCATGCTCACACCGAAGTGGCCTGAAAGAAGCGGGAGCGACCGAGAAGGCGGTGGGAGGAAATTGGCTTAGGGGTGTAAAATTACCGGTGATGGTAAGTGTTGTTGTTGTCTTGACATGAAAATACAATTGCGTTAGAGTATTGTTTGCGACGACATAGTCTAACAGGTGGATCTCGTTGTTGACACTGGTGTATTGGGTCTTATCTGGTATGCATACGCGAATGCCTATAACAGACCGTATCTGATATTCTGCGGCTGGGTGCCTTGTGGTGGGGAGCCGGTATAGAAAGATCATTCGAGTACTCACTGCCATACAATGAAGAGTAGTCTAAAGTCGTTTGTGTAGACTTAAACCATGACATAAGAAAGCTACTGGACCTGGTAAAACTGATACTGATTTGCTCATCGGCCTCGCGTGCCGAGTGGGAGCGGTAGGCTCTGTGAACAATCTCTTGTCTGTGTCGACCTCCGTTGTCAGACGTACATGACAACTGCTGCGAGGTCTGGTTTTTGAATTTGTCGCGTTTTCGTCGAACTCGTCCTTTTTAGTCTCTGACGTTTCATGACTTGCATCCCCGTTTGGGTGGTAGGGGCGAGCCTGTGACCACGGAGGCGTCTTCGCCAGTCAGCAAGACCATCGGTCAGTTCGTACGATAGAAGATGATACGGAGCAGCACAGAGGCTTGATGTTTTCGTCAAGACAACAACAACAAATTCGAAGTGACAACTGTTAGGACAGAACAGCACGACAGCAACGAATGATCGATTGCCATACATAAAGGAGATAAATGGTGGCAGCCACTGCACATACCAGAAACGAAGGAGGGAAAACTACGGCACCAACAGTCAAACAAGCCAGCCGCTTTCTTCGTGAAACACTGATCCATGTGTAATCGCAGAAACGCACGGATGGCCTGGTGGGGACGGCGAGTTTTGATCTTTGTTCTGATGCAAGAGCGACGTCCGGCCGTGCTCTAAGACACAATTTCCAATTTCCAAGGCGGCAGACAATACATACGACAAGACAACGCCGCGACAGCGAGTTCGCCCTAGCGTCAAATGACCCCCCCCTTCTTCTCTGGAGAAAATCTTGTTCTGTGCCGAACATATTCCCATTCGCCGACCAACCCACCCCTGCATCCCGTATCCATTCGAAGCCCGCCTCCGTCCAACCGCCTCCTCCCCAGCGACTGGACCTTGCCACAACCCTGTGCAAGTCAAGTCTGCCCGACTGCTTCAACTTCAACATCAGGAAGTGACATCAAGACGGGGGGTCAACAACCCTACTGCATTATCTACATTTCCAAAAAGAGGGAACATTGCACAAAAGAGGGGTACAATCGAAAAACAAGACACCGAATATTCCCGATATTTCGCTCTTTACCCCGGCCGGTGCGCCACACAGCTTGTCACACGCCATGTGTATGACGAGTCAGAAACTTGGTGCGGATCTCTCCTCCTACCGCCTACATATGCTATAATCTCCACTCCAGCTGAACGGGGACGAATCAACGCATACCAGGGCCCCTATTTGTTTTCTAAATGCAGATAACCACCGTCGCAATTGCTGCCGGCGTGACCCGACCGCGGTCTACATACCCACCGCATGGTCTTGTCTTTCATGCCAACGAGATACGATCTGGGAGGTCGCATGGATAATGGACGGACGCGGCTACGCTTCACCGGACACCCCCCCACGCCGCGCATCCTCTACACCCATGACACACGCACACGAGCATGCACTCACACCATCAACAACACACGGCGGATAAACGATCAAGACTCTAATAGCGTTGTGGTGGTGCTGGACAATTCAAAGACCAAAACACTGTAAGTATACAATGCGAGGACGTCAAGGACTTTGGTTTTACAAGCGCCCTTCCTTGTGAAACAACTAAAGAATACAACGCGAGCCGGCGGGAGCAACTTACTAGTCTTCGACACCCGCGGGGACTCAAAAACCAAAGAGATCCCGGTGCCCGTCGTGTTTCATCCGAAATACTGTACATGGCATGGGCACACAAGCCGGTCGGGGTGGAGCTTGCCCTTTCTTCGTCCGTCACTCTGCCCAGATGGATACACATACAACAACGTGAACCGAGCAGCATCCCGCAAGGGGGGTTCCGCAAGGTCTACGTACCCCACCCCCCCAAACCGCGATGAAACGGGGCATATTTTCTATCCCAAAATCAAACAGAACCAGAGCTCGAAACTCGTTTTTTAGGTTCATCTGCCGTGTGTGCCATACTCTGGACCAATAATTTGGACTCGATTTTTGCATCAAGCAGTCGCGCATAACCACGGCATATCTTCGTCCTGCGTTCCCTGTGTAGTTTACGAGCGTGCGCCCCGTTGTTGCAAGTTTCTTGCCAACTGCTCCATCCCGGGGGGTTGTGTCCGTGAATGGTACTCTGCCCCCCCCCCCCCCCCCCCTGCCGTCAACAACCGCGGGACAAAAAAGCAACTGTATGATACCGCTCAGTTCCGCCCCCAAGAAGGTGAAACGACACACACGCATCCAACCAAGAGCGACCCGGTTCGACGGAGAGCAGGACACCAACCGAGCTGGAGGGTCAAGTTCGACGACCATGGCTCGGAGACACCGCGTCCGACGACGAGGGGGGGACCGTTGCCAGGAAATCGTCTACTCGACAAGGGACACAGGGGGAGAGGCCCTCGCAAACGTCATCGTCTACTCGACAAGGGACACAGGGGGAGAGGCCCTCGCAGACATCATCGTCTACTCCGGCGTCCTCCACTAGAGAGTAGAAGCAGAGGTAGCACGTCCGCTGCGCCTCCCCGCCGAGGGCCTCCGCCTCCGTCAACGGAGAAACCACGCTGTCGTCGTACCGCTTCCAACCCCTCCCTCCGCCCTCGCGCCCCGCCTTTCCGCCCCAACTTCCGGCGGCCCCAACGATCCCACCATCACCACCGCCGCCACTGCCGCCGCCTCCGCTGCCGCCGCCGCCCCTGCCGCCGCCACCCCCTTCCTCGCGGACATCGGTGACGTAGTGCCCGGCGAAGGCGTGCCGCCCGAGGTGATGTAGGATGCCGCGGAGCTCGTACCGGGCGCGGAGGGGGCCCTTCCTGGGGACCCTCAGGGCCTGAGGTTGCTCCGGTGGTGGCTGCGGCGGGCTCTCTTGTTGCTTCTTCTTGGCGTCATCGCCTCTTCCGAGCGGCGGCGGCGGCTGCGGTTGCGGCGAAGCGTCTTCCGCCGTCCACTGCCGGACATCGCCCAGGGCCACGACCGCTTCTTCCTCGCCCCCTCCTCTTGCCCCGGACCCTCTCCGTTGTGCTCCACTACTCTCCCCGCTCTTTCCGTCGGCGCTACCGCCGCCGCCGTCGCCAGCGAGGCTGCTCATCTCGGTCTCCGCAGGAGGGGTGCCCGGAGGTGGCGGCGGCGGAGGCTCTGACATAGGCGTTCCGCACATGACGCACGCGACCATGGAAGCCTCGTTGATGAACGTGCACGCCGCGCACGCCCACTCGTCGCTACAGCCACCGCCGCCGCCACCGCCGCCGCCCTCCTGGCTCAAACAAATGGCCTTCGCGAGGTCTGCCGCTTCGTCCTCTTGAGCCTCGCCTTCCGGGCCGAACGCCTCCCTCTTCGACGCCGCGAGGGCCTCCTCCAACTGCCGTGCCGCCGCGTACGGGAGGGGGGGAGGGGTGTTACTCATGTTTTGCATGCGTTCGCTGTTAGACTATTGGCTAGAGGGGAGCGGTTACGTGGGAAAACATTGGTCCGTGGGAGGGGCGGTCCACTGCAAAAGCGCCCCGCTGTGCCACCAACCATCTCCCCTCCTGCTCCTGCCGAACCGAGCTGGCACCATGGAAAAACAGCCGGCGGAACTCAGGCCCGACAACAAAACCCACCGCAGGGGCAACACACACCACCCACCCACGATCGGGGAAGGCACACAATAACCGGCTCCTCACACCTGCTTCTCGTTGTCGTCGTCGATCTCCTGCCTTCTCTTCCTCTTGAACGCCCTCTGCGCCAACAACCCCGCGCTTGCATGGTCGGCCATCCGGAGGTCGCTCCGACCGAGGTCCGAGCGGCGCCCGCCCCCGTCGCCGCCGCTAAACAGCCTCCCCGATCCCCTCCCCGTTCCGCCGAGCGGGGAAAGCCCCACACCCGGGAGGGGTGACCGCCGGCGATCACGAAGGCCACCGGCGCTGTTGGGCTTGTTGAGCGACCTCAGGGTGTCGAGGTAGTCGACCTTCCCGTCAGGCCCGAGACAGACGTTGTTGTGGAGCTTGTGGCTGCGATTGCGGCTCGTCGTCTCGTCCTGGTCCGCCCAGCGGTCCCCACCGCCGGCAGCGGCGCTGCTGTTCTCCTTCTCCTGATGCGGGATGAATTTGTAGGTAGGTACATGGGTGAGAAATCCGTCGTCGATCGATCAAATTTCCGGGACTAAAGAGACCAAATCACACGGGACGACAATGCACATACAAACGCAAGCGGGGTTGGTGGGCTCCTCGCACAAACCTACTAAAGTATCGCGACTAAAATAGAGCCGGCGCGAAGGAAAAAAGCATGTGCCTTCGCGCCAGCAGTACAACAGCAACAACAACAACAAAGCCCCCTTCTTGGTCGGGCCTTGCACACACAACCCCAGAGCACGAATCAACACACATGAACGCGAACAAACCACAAACGCCATCAATCACCTTTGCCACCCTTTCCCTCCTCTCGGCCACCGTCTCCCGGATGCCCCTCCTCCTGTCGCCGATGCCGCCGCCGCCGGTGCTGCTGTTCGTCGTTTCCCCCAGCGGCCCCAGGGCCCGCCTGTTCACCCCCGGGGCGGCGCTTCCGCCGCCACCACCTTCCCCGACACCGTCTCGGCCCGACGATGTCAACGACGACGTCGATGACCAGCCTTCTCGCGCGAACAGGTCAACCGAAACGTCATCAGAGGCCCGCTTCTCCCCACCGCCGCCGCCGCCTGACGAAGCAGCGGCGGCGGATTTCGGTGCCGCTCGGATGGCGGCACAGAGGCCGGTCCCCGCGGCGCGGAGGCTGGCGAACGCCGAGGGGGAACGGGGGGCGCGGGGGAGGATGCCTAGCCCATCGAGGGAGTCCACCTGCTTGCCGAGGTCCTCTGCGGGGGCGTTTCCCGTGTACCCCGAGCAGAACCGCTCGAGGTCCAGCTCCAGAGGGACGGAAACCGGCGACGACAGCTTGACGTACGACACGCCGCCATAGGACCGGCCACCGCCACCGCCGCCGCCGCCGCCGCCGCTGGTGACGCCGCTTCCGCTGCTCCCGCTCCGACTGCTAGCCCCCGTGCTCCCTCCCCCCACGACGGCAACGGGAGGAGTACTAGCGACGACGCCTTCGGACGACCCGCCGGCGTCCACCGCAGCCGCGCAACCGGCGTCATCTTCCGGGGACGGAACGCCGGCGGTCGCGGAAGCTCCCGCTGGCGCGATTGATGACCGTCCCACCGGTGGCGGCGGCGGCAACAGCGGCGATTTTGCCGACCCCGCAACCGGCGAGGTGGCTTCGGACGCCGATTCAACCACCTTGGCCTTGGGCGGCGGCGGCGGCGGTGGTGGTGGTGCCGACGCCGCGGGCTTGAAGCGCTTGACGTGCAGGACCAACGCTCCCGGCAGCTCGGCGAGGGAGTGCTCCGCTCGGACTCGGTCGTGGCCGCACCGCTCGCACCGGAGGCTAAGCTCCTGACCAGTTAAGCGTTGGTGGGCATCGGAGAGAGAGAGAGAGACCGTGGCGGTGAGCGGCAAGGGGAAGGGGGAGGGGGGGTGATGGGGAGGGGGGGGGGGGTGTACTCATAGTCGTACATGCCGTAGTCGTTAGACCATTGACCTCGCATCCCTACAAAGCCGGGACGGAGCACGCCGGGTTCTCACCGGACCAGGCTCTCACATCACCACGCGCGAAGCACCGTGAAGTATTTGGCGAGTCGCATGAAGGGTGCGCTGCATCCTGCTAAGGGTGTTCGGTATCTTGTATTTCCTTGTGTACGGATGACAGCTGCGCATGACTTTCTATATTTTCTTGTGCTTTTCTTCCAAGAGACGTTGTTGTAAGCCTTGTGTAACTGCCTCGAGGGTGCTTGACCAATATTACACAACGTGGTGCGATTATCCCCTTTGCGCGGAGTGAGGGTCCTCGACCCCGCACAACATAATCTTCTCGACCACCATTCATGGTTACCGGGAGGGAGGGGAGGGGCGAAAGCTCCTGACCAAATAAGTGTTGGCGGGCATCGGGGAGAGAGCGAGGTCGGCGGCAGGGGACTGAACAAATGAGAACACACGCCGTAGTCGCTAGACCATTGACCTCGCATCCCTGCAATGCCGGGACGGAGTGATATACCGGGTTTTCGCTGGCCCAGCTTATGTTTCACAAAGATGAACCAAAAGAAGCTGGCCATCATCGTTTTGTTTGGATGGGGGGAGTTGCGATCCAAATATTTTTGAACTTCTGGCGTAGTGCGGATGGCAGAAACCATACGCTGAGAGCTGTGCAGCAGCCAGGGAATACCTCGGCCGACAAAAGCCAGCTTGCAGCCGAAATCGGCAACTAACACGATGTGCACGTTGCTTCGAGACGCAGGTCAAGCAAACGCCCGGAACCTCCTCACGCACGATTAGGTACCACAAGGTGAAGCCTGCAAGTTCGTAACGGACAGCAGCAGCTGCAGAGCTTTCGCGACCGCGGATAAAAAAGAAGAGCAGGTTTGGCTCCGGAAGATGTACCCCCACGACGGCACCAGTCGACGGACACACTCACCGAAGGCTGGAAAAAACTGTCCAAAAGGTCCCCCAGCCCGGAAACGCCACCGTCACCGCCGCCGCCGGTCCTACCTCCTCCCCCTCCCCTCTCCTGCTGCTGCTGCTGCTGCTGCTGCTGCTTCCGCCTCGCCGGCTCTGGGACGTCGAGGGAGAAGTCGCGGTACAGCTCTCGCCGTCGCCTGGAGTAGGAGCACTTCGTGCACGTGAGGGTGGCCTGGCGGGAGCGCGCAGGCAATGGCGGCGGAGGCGGGAGCATCGTGTCCGAACCAGAGGGAAAGGGCGGGGGGTAACAGGATGATTACGTCAGCGATCACACTGCGCTGAAGGATTGGGTTTATCAAATGACGCCAAGGGGCGAGCGAGCGAGCGAGCGAGCGAGCGAGAGAGAGAGAGAGAGAGAGCTCGATGGCGTGATGTGCCAACAGCGAAGCGTTTTTTGCCCCTCCTCCGGCATGCTTGAAGGGCTTTAGGTCACGAAAATACAGCAGCGCCAGCGGTCACAACCGAGCAAGTCCGTCGTCTTCCTCTCTTTCAAGCGGCAAGCGACACGGCAGGCAGCAACCCGACAGCAGAACGTCGATGTGAGATCGGCAACTACGGTAG
The DNA here is from genome assembly GCA_000310025.1 of Ectocarpus siliculosus. Lineage (NCBI taxonomy): Eukaryota > Phaeophyceae > Ectocarpales > Ectocarpaceae > Ectocarpus > Ectocarpus siliculosus. The sequence continues at coordinate 1,509,706 of FN649748.1, forward strand.
TCTCGTAGAGGTACTTGTACAACCACGTGATTACGATACGAACGTAGACCAAACACTATTTTCCTCGTTCGAGACAGTAACCACCGTCGAAGGGGATGCGTTGAAGCCTTTGCAGCAGCGAGTGGGAGACAAACCGGTTTCTACCAAATTTCAAGCAGATACATCTAACAACAACAAAGAACGACAACATCGCCACGCGTACCTCGACCTCGGCGTGGAAGTGTCTCGTGGTCGGCATGAGCCGCTCCTTCTGTCGTAGCGCCTCTTCGTCTTCTCTACCCCCCTCCGGCCCCTCGCCGTCCTCATCCCCACCCTCCGTTCGTGTCTCCCCCCTGGCCGTTGTCGTCGTCGTCGACAGCTTTGGCGCCGTAGGAGGCGATGAAGCAGCAGCAGTAGTGCCGTTGCGATCGTCATCGCTACAGCTGCCGTCGGAATCCAAGTCGAACACCTCAAAAACACCACCACCACCACCACCACCACTACCATTACGGCCACCGCCGCCGCCGCCACCGTCGCCGCCACTTCCAGCACTACCGCTAGCGGTGGCGGTGGCGGAGGCGGCGGCTGCAGCAGCTTCAGCGGCAGCAGCGAAGTCCTCGCCGTCGTCCCAACCTCCGCCGTAAACGTCGGGCTCCTCCCGCCCCTCGTCTCCCGAGTCGGTGGAGCTGAGATCGACCATCGTCACCCCACCGCCGCTATCGCCACTACCAATGTCACTACCACCGCCACCACCACTACCAAACCCCCCATCGCCGCCGCCGCCGCCGCCGCTACTTGTTTTTCGGGTTCTGCCGGATCGCTCCGCTCCCACCGCCACCTCCACCTTCTTCCCTTTGTCCCCACCTCCGCTCACAGCAGCAGCAGCAGCAAGAGGCTTTCCAACGTACCCGGCGGCGATGTCCAGGCGGGGTTGCGTCTCTTCGTGCAGGACGTTAACGAGGTCGCCGAGAAACTCGTGGGCGTCTTGCTGGAGGTTACCGGCGAAACGGTCTCTGTTCGCAGCGAATGGGCAGCAGGCGAAAGGGGCGGGGGGGGGGGGTAAGGTACGCCAGGCGGGGGTAGGGCACGCCGACAGATACCCGCTGTTCTGGCGCTGTTGTGGTAGATGCGTAGTGAGAGAAAGGCTGCGACGCCGCATGCGGACACAAGTACCACAGCCGACAGCACCAGAGACAGACAAGCAGAGTAAGGTCGCGAAACACACGCGAGAAACGAATGCCAATGACAACAGAAAACGCACACACACATATCTGGCAGTAGTTGTGTTGCGTCTTCCGCAAGTAGCCTGAAGTCGGAGACTGACCGGACCCTGTCGTCCAACCTCCTCCGGGCCGGGGGGGGGGTGACGATGACGACGACAAGAAAGCGTGCTGTACGAAAAAACGCACTTAAGAGACGCCGCCGCACATCACGGCAACAGGGCCAAAACCAACCAACCAATCACAACACGGCGCCGGCGACGCTGACAACCGACGGCGACTCACGAGTGCCTGTCCATGGCCCTCTTGAGCGGGGACGCGTCCATCAGCCCGTGGGATCCCCTCGCTTCCAGGGACAGCCGGAGCAGGGCTTCGTACAGGATGGGCGGTAGCGGCGGCGGCGTAGGCGTATCGCCTCCGTCCTCATCGTCGTCGTTCACCGCCACCGCTCGCGGGTGTGGAGAGTCTTCATGTTGGGGTGTTTCGTGTGTGCACATGGTGATCGTGCGTCCGGTCCGGTAGAAGAGGTGGGGGGGAGCGAAAACGCAAGACGAAAGGCAGAGGTGTCGACAACATTGAGATGTGCGGTCTTAGGGTGCAAAAGAATAGCATCGGCACATCAACTCTTTTGGCTTCTTACGTACGGGTACCTTGGGGGGCGATCGACCTGCCATATAATCCATGCCGAAGTTGCCCCCCGTGCGCAATCTACATACCGCGGCGTCTTTCCTTATTATTGCACGCAATCTTAGGGAGAGACGAAGAAAAGGCCAAAAAAATGCATGGGGCTTGCTGACCGAGTGCGGGTCGTGCGCGTCGACAGAAAGGAGGGAGAGCGAGTATCAAAAAACGCATAGCCTATCGACACAGAACTCGCTCATGTGCCACATTGCACCCATCACGAGGCGGACTAGCCTCCTTCGACCGTTCGCCAGTCCTTATTCTCCCCGGTTTGGCTGTTGGTGAGTATCGTAAACCACCCAAAAGCGGACAACGAGCCCCTACCGTCGCCGTCACCGCGGTCACCGAGAATTTCTCGGGGGGGTGCAGCAAGCAAGGATTTTCATCACGTTCCCCGGGCAAGTCACCTCGGATATCGATCGCATCGTCGCCGCCCCCGTCGCCGCCTCCCGCGACATCAACACGGTCGCCGTCAACGCCGCCGGTGGCCGCTGGCGGCGGCGGCTTTAGCATGGCGAGGACCCAGCACTTCCGGCGGAGATCGCCCACGAAGCCAGACAGCGACAGCAATCCCTGGGGGCGGGTGTCCGTAAAGCATCGACTGGAGTGTTTTAGGGCGGGTTCGATCGCTTCAAGGTGTGGACGAAGCAATGAGGGGATATTGTGGGAATGACGGGAGGACCGGGGGGGGGCACGAGAACGCGATTTTCCCCAGCTGAAGTCTGCATCCGAAAGGAAAGGCCTGATTGGGCTTCCTGGACGCGCCGTCATCGCTTGGTTGATGAAAAGGGCTGTGCACCACGCGAACATATCTACACGGAAAAATTGCCATTCCTTCCAGCATCGTCCGGCCACGCCACGGCGGAGGGCACAGCACAGCACGTGACAGTACGGCCAGCTAGGTTCGCGAGCGGCAGGACTTGAGCCTTTTTTTTTGGAGGGGGGCACCAGCCGGTGACTACCACAAAGAGAGTCCGTTTCTACTCCGTTGGACACATGTCAGGACAAGCTTTTCGAGCACAGGGGGAGTACAGACGTTACGGTAAAGGGCAGACGTCAGGGCTGGCTTTCAAGAATAAAAGGAGGAGCACAGGAGTCAGGGTAATGGGCAGAGGTCAGGACCGGCTTTGCAAGACCCAAAGGGGGAGTACAGGAGTATAAGAGTACTGGACAGATGTCAGGACCCGCAAATCAGAGCAATACAGGACAACCCAGCCGGACAACAAAGAAATGGACCATTCGCAACAGCCAATACCAACGAAGCACACGACCAGCGATACGGAACCGTCACCCGACCTGCAGGCAGGCGTTGAGGTAGCACGTGTTGCCCATGTTGCGGAACCCCTCCCTGCGCGACAACGGCTCGCGGTGTGTCATGTACCTCGTCAGCTGCTGCCCTCCTCCTCCTCCCCGTCCTCTTCGGTCGTTCCTTTTCGATAAGAGGGGCCGAACGAACAAGCAAGCCTTGAGGTCATGCCAGCAGCAGCAGCAGCAGCAGCAGCAGCAGCAGCAGCAGCAGCAGCAGCAGCAGCAGCAGCAGCAGCAGCAGCAGCAGCAGCAGCGCAGAAAACAAAAAAGAAAAAACGCAGATAAAGCACCATCGGCAGTAGCAGCAGCCCCTCTGCTTGTCTCTCGCACCCAACAACTCAGCCGCCCCGTCCCCCCTCATAAGCTACAGCAGTAGCGCTCACCAGCAGCTTTCGATGCTGCCGCTCTTGCTGTGGATGCCACCCCTCCTGTCGGCCGCCGCCGCCGCCCCTTTAAGCAGAGGCGGGGCCGGGGGGGACCCGCCGTTGCCGCGGGCGGCAGGGGAGGTGCCGCCAATTCCCGCCTCCCGCCTCCGTCTGTTTGTCTGGAACCTGCCTCCAACGCCGCTGCCGTAGCACCGGCCGCCGCCGCCGCCGCCACCGCCGCCACCGCTGTCGTTGTTGTTGCGGATGCCGGGACGGCCAATGTTGTTGCTGTTGCTGTTGCTGTTGGTTTCGCTGTGGGTGTTGCTGCTGCTGTTGGCCTCCTCCGCCTCTGATAGCTGTGACACCAAGGCGAGCAAGGGGGAAAGAATGTCAAGGACCAGTGTTGCTGTCGACATGCGAAGCGGTAGCAAATACCTATGATTCGTTCTTCGTCATGCGTAGACATGGTACGCACTGGACCGATCTCACCAACCGTTGGGAACAAAACAACCGCACCAGAAAAACGGGCAACGTCCATCCCCTGTTGCGAACGAGTTGCGACACCACACTTTGCGCTTTTTATCAGCCGCACCAGCAATCGGCGGTCCCGCCGTCTCACAGTCTCTCTCATTCTTGGCTCGTTCGGGGTCTTACGGCATATTCACGTCTACGATGTTTACCGCCTGCTGTCGTCATAAGATTGCGTTTGACACTTTCGAAATATGGTATGGCTTCGTTGGCACACAGGAGGGAGGAGAGAGAGAGAGAGAGAGAGAGAGAGAGAGAGAGAGAGAGATAGCGAGAGAAAGACAGAGAGAGACAGGGAGATAGCGAGAGAGAGAGAGAGAGAGAGAAAGAGAGACAGAGAGAAAGAGAGACAGAGAGAAAGAGAGATGCATCATAGGGCTCCCGTAGCTGGCATTCTAACAATCCTAAAAATCGAAAATTGAAGAGGTTGAACTCGACGAATGACGACGTTGTCCAGGAAGATAAAACACTTTGTCGGAGAGGGTTTAGACTCCACCCGCCTCCTTGTTACCTGATGTTCGCATTCTTCTTTATAACGGAGACGGGAAGAACCCCGTGACAAAAAAAACGTCACTTGCTTCTGACCTTAGCAGCTGAACAGCACAAAACTAAAATAAACGAACGTCGTTATGTACCCGGGCGCGCGAATCCTAAACGCGAGTACAGAAAAAATGGGAGGCGGTGGAGAGATCGATACAACAGGCTTACGGCGTTTCAGGGGCATCGGTCGGCTGTCGTGATTTCTGGCAAAGGCATTTGATCCTATGTCTATTGGACGTGGCATCTTCGCCGGGGGCACCAGAAACGAAAGTACACCACACCACCTCGGGGGGCTGGACATCGATCAGCTACCGCTTCTTCCATGAAAATTCAGAACCAGTCATACTTCTCTCTCTCTCTCTGAAGTTTATACGTCTTCATGAAACGCTCAGTCTTCGGGATAACTTGCGTGCCGAAAGTTCTTCGACTACGCGTTGATACAAAAAAAAATGCGTTTGCTCTGTCTCTCTTGTCTGTCCGTCTGAATGTCTCCCGTTCCCTTCCGCGGACTCAAACTCCATCATATTTCGAACTTTCTGCATCATCGCTGGCCATACAACATACAACAACCGAGTCTTCTTGTTGATCGGTCCAAAGGAAACAAGAAACTGACTTCACACAGCAGCCGTGGATGAGACAAGTCGGGCAGCAAGCAGCGTTATTTTTTCTAGCGACGGCGTCGACAGGATGAAAAACCAAATATCACCTCTTCGTCGTCGCAGCCGGCTCTGTAGCCCCGACGATCATTGCCCGATCCCCGGCGCTCCAGCCCTCCTCCCCCCCTGTACAGCGTACCCGAAGACATCGCCCCCATGCCGCCCAGAGCCGATCGGTGGCGTTTAGCATCACCGCCAGCGGCACCACCGGCCGCAGCCGCTACCGACGCCATTTTTTTCCCGCGCTTGCCGCCGCGGGAGGCTTGAGCGGGGGGGCGTGAGACCAGGTTAAGCGTGTTCAACGGCTTAAAGGCTTTCGTTCTCGGCGTGCCGCCTCCTCCGCTTCCACCACCCCGCTTGCGACCGCCGCCGCCGCCGCCGCCGCCGCCACCGCCGCTCTCAAGTCGGTACGCCTCCTTCACCGACGCAAGAAGCTCTCGCGAGTCGGTCGTGGAGTCTGTGACGATGCGCATGTTCCGCGAGACTAGCTGCACCTCTCCGTTCGCTTCTTGAGGCGGGACCTCGAGATCGGACAGCTGTCAATAGCACAGCAAAGACAGCAGCCACAACGTGGTGAACGCAGTCAGACGGATACTACAATAGTTGATCAAGAAGGTGTGCTTGAGAGCGGCTTCGTGTTCGGTCGGCAGCAGCAATCAACAAACGACTTCACCACCACCACCACCACCACCACCACCACCACCACCACCACAGCGACAACAAACACGCACGTTGATATTTTCTCCTAGTTACCGGCGGGGCGATCGTCTTGAGTTCCGCGTCGCCGCTACCACCACCACCACGGACAACGACACCGCCACCACCCCCACCCCCACCTTCATCTTGCTCTTGCTGCCGGCGGTGATCGTCTTGCTGTCCGCGTCGAACCTTAGCCTGTCCTCAAGGACCGCCTGGCCGACGGGCCGGTTGGTCGTCTTCCTCGAGTGGAGCACTCGACACTTCGCCTGCACACACACACACACACACAGACTGACGTCTTTTCATTGGTCCGCCGGTTAACGCGGTCGATGCTAATATTAAAGACACACACACCACGCTGTGACGGTTAGCGCGGTCGATGCGAATAACAAAGAAACACCAACGCGCGCGCGATTTTGAATCGTTCCTGCATGCGTCGTCGGGCTGAGGCACGGCCAATATTTGTAGTTGAATATTTTATTGATATGTATTTTCAAAGATGTCGGTTGTTGCTCGTTTGACAGCTTGCCAAGGCCTCTATTTGGGAAATGTACTACTAGTTTTACTGTGGACGTTAGGTTCTTGACGGCTGTCAAGGGGTCAAACTGCGACAACCGACATCTTTCCCGGCCGATGCTGTCTATATTTATCCGACGTTTGGTGTGATTGTCTAGCCGACGTTAAAATGCGATTCGCACACATGGCATACATACGAATGCATAGTGTAGGTGTTGTCATGGCACCTGCGTATCTTATCGGAACCGTGCTACTTCCAAGGCAGAGGCATATGTGTCAGGCCATGCCACCTTTTTCGTAGGTCTGAACACTATGTAAACATGTAAACACACTGGTGTGACAGTAGACTAATACGTCCGTCGTTGATGGTCGTGTACTACAAGCTACACGGTCGGAAGACATAATGATTTGCTGCTCAAGAGGTGATGGCGCGATACTTGAAGTGACTGCTGAGGGTCTATAAGTTGGGTGAAAACACACACAGCTTCACGGCCCGACAGTAGCAGCACGGCCACTGCTGCGAACGGCACGTGTGGTATGGTGTGGGCTTCAGCTCTCGCGGGGTGCAAGAGGTCCCGAAGCAATCTGCTTCATTGCACCGAATTTCGAAAATGGGACGGGTGTTTTGTTCGTGTTCATTTCGACAGACAAATAAACACATCCGCATTGACGCCACACACAATCGCACTTGGATTTTTACATCCACGCGCTCCAGTTATCCATGCATAAGGCCCAGGTCATGTAGAAACGACGGGGTATAGCTATAGTGGTGCGATGCAGCGGTCGGATGGATGCCATCAACTGCGCTGCTTTACTTCAGATCGTTGGATCGTTGGCCATTTTTTGAATTTTTTCTGCGCATCGAATTTGCAAATTTTGAAAACCACTCGCGGGCAAAGTGCCTTCAGCCGCCCCGCATTCAAACAGAAAAAAGATCTTACCTTGATGGACTTGCTCATATTAGGCCGGACGGCACCCCCGCGCTGCTTGTGCAAGCGCCCACCCCTCAAGGATGAGGAGAGACAGAGATAATGGTCATGGCCAGAGAGGTGTGCACGCGGGGGACTCGCAGTTGAGAATATCGTATTAACCGTACATACCTTCCCCCTTTCTTTTTGTGCTCGTTCGATATGTGCACATATGTACTTGTAATCTCCTCTGGAGACCCCCCCTCTCCGGGCCACGGCCACAGCCCCGGCCGGCAGCAGGACAGCAGAGCGAACACGCCAAACTCGCCAGGACAGAGAAGGAGGATCCCGTGCGCGTCCTGCGTTGCTAAATCACAAGAAGGATCTGTTGTTGTTCTCTGTGCACGTACGTCCTGGTTGGGCGGAGCGAGAGAGAGCAAAAGAAAGAAATCAACTTAGTCTTTTGGCCCCGGTGGGGAGCAAGACACCAAGGCAGCCACGATGAACAGGCGTAACACCCCTCGGGGGCAGATGTCCATGGGGAAGGGAGGACCGGCCATCCAGATGATGGAGGGAGGTGAGCTCTCTTTTTCGAACGCCTGTGCTGCTCTGCACCGGCAGGTCGTTGGTGTTTGTTGGCTTTTACTTTCCCCCCAGTGAAAGAAGAGGACGTATCCGTTGCTGTGGCGATTGCGCGCTCTTTCGTAGCCGCAGGACTTCTTGTGACTACCAATATAACCTTGCACAGAGAGGTTTGGTGGGCGATTGAACTCCCTTGGCGATTGCATCACTGATGCTGTCGTGCAGACGAAAACCTGGCATTGGGAGTTGGAAAACGTGCACAAAAGCGCGCACAAACACCGACACACCCAATTTTTTCAATTTCGCCGCGCCAACTCTTGCTCCCACAACAACAGCAGTGTGGTTGCAGGAGGGGGGGTAGGTTGACCAACAGCAATAGCGCGCTCTATGCATAAAACAAATAAAGCCTCCCGACAGGCTGGTGGGTTGCTGCTACATAGGATTCGCCCGGGTGGCATGTTTCCCTTTGGTGTTGTCGCTAAGCATAAGGAAACACGATACCTGTAGCAACACCTTTCTACCCGCCAAGGCGCTGCTGTAATTACACCCGTAAGCCTTGATCTTACACCCTGTTTCCCGAACCCCGCTGTCAAACATGCTGCTGTTGCTGCTGCCGGTTGCTTGCTTTCTCTTGGTTGGACGCAATTCGGGGGGAAACAACAACAACAACAACAACAACAACAACAGCCATGCGAGCCATGTTCGAACCCCCTCCGCCACTGGAGTTCAAGAAGAGCGTCTGCAAGCGAAAGCCTCCCACGGTGGAGGGGGTGGCGGCGATGCTCAAGGGCAAGGGCGCGGCCAATCTCTTCGAGAAGGGGGTGCCCCCGCCGCCCGAGAAGTTTGAAACCCCTAGGCAGAAGCACGCCCGGATCGCCGCAGCGAAGAAGAAGGTGCGCATATGTTGGCGTTAAATCTCTGGTTGAGACGGCTTACTTTAATTGTTTTTCCTCCGGTGTGCTTGCCCCCTCTTCCCACCCGCGTGTCGGTTGTCGTGTGTGTGTGTTATGATTTGCATCGACCGCGCTAACCGGCTGACCAATGAAAAGACGTCAGTCTGAGTGCGGTTGAAAGCACAAAATGCTTCTAAAGGCCGTGATCTGGGACCCCGTGAGGGGGCGTCATGGGGGAGGCTATGCTACTCTCTGCGTGTGTATGTGTGCGTGCGTTGTTTCATCAGTATGGATTGCGCTTGCCCGGCGGTCTTGGACGCCAGGCTTACCTATAGGAGATTCGAGCATGAGTGCTCATGTCATTGGGAGTATGTTTCAAACCGCGTTCTTTTGACTTTTAAGACAACGAAAGCAAAGGAGAAGTGATCGATGCAGAGGTCGAAAGGACAACGTCCAAGATGCACAGGGCGACCTGCAAAGGCTGACTTAGCTTCGTATTGCTCGTTTGGCCCCCGGCGGATGATTGTCGCAACCGCATTGAACACCCTGAGGTTCGCATCTGCCAAAGCAGGGCTCAGTAGACCCGAGTCGAAGAGCCAAACATTAGCTGGATGTGTTGTTGCGCACCATGAGGTGACAAGAGTATCGAACACCACACGCAAATATCTTTTTCAGGCTGCAGGCAATCAGCAGCGCACACGAAGAATACCAAGACCCACTTGCCCATAAGCACGACTGGCAACCAAGGACACAAGAGCGCATAAAACTCGCGCACGCACGCGTTACCACGCACACGTCCGTCAAGTACACTCATCTGAGAACATGGGTCGGGGATCAGTCCGGATGCTGTGCAGGCACCGCTGGTTGCAAGCCGGGACGGGTTTTATCGTGAACACACGAACAGCCATGACCACCACCACCACCTCAAAATCGCAAAACTTGAACCGCAACGGCATGTACTCGCACCGAACAACATATTCAACCATATGTACTCGCACCCAACAAACACGCGCGCCATGTTCAACGGGCACAGACCGATGAGGAAGGCCTAAAGGACAAAATTTCCAAGTGGAATCCGAAGGACGACCCTAAGACCAAGGGCGACGCGTACAAGACCCTTTTTATCGCCAAGATCAGCTACGACACCACCGAGAAGAAGCTGCGCAGGGAGTTCGAGCAGTTCGGCCGCATCCAGTCGATCCGCATGGTGCAGGACGAGGACGGCAAGCCTAGGGGGTGAGTAAGCATGAGACGGTCAGAAAAAGAGAGGCAGACAGGCAGGCAGAGAGAGAGACAGAGGCAGAGGCAGACAGAGAGATCGCCATCTGTCTCTACAGTGGTGTTAAAAGTTACAAGACATGGCCAAGCTCGATTCCCTCCTGCTTCTCTGTTCTTGTGCGTCCTGTTTGCTACGAATTCCCCCCGGAGTTCGAGCAAGCACGCGCGTGAGCCTCTCGTGGGCCGCCGTCAATGTTTGCTTTTGCACCAAGCGCTGCAGATTCAAGACTGTTCGCTGCTGCTGCTCATGTAGTAGTGTTTGCTGCAGCTCTCTCAGAAGTGTGGCAGAGTTTTTCTTTGAACACAGCAGTATTCGTCCACTGCTACGGCTGCTGGTTGGTTGTGCCCACATATCTCGCCTCCTGTCTGCAAATCCATCTTGTGTGTGATACATGAGCAACCAGCCAGGCGCATGTCCAATGGATACATTCGCCCACGGCACACAAACTCACCCTCGAAGCTAATAGTAGTAAAGAGCACACCCACGTTCACTGTCCCCAACGTGCGTGTGTGTAGCTACGCCTTCGTGGAGTACGAGAACGAGGACGACATGCGCGTGGCCTACAAGAGAGGAGACGGCCGCAAGATCGACGGCCGCCGCGTCCTCGTGGACGTGGAGCGCGGCCGCACCGTGCGCAACTGGCTGGTGAGTCCCGAGCCGACTGAATTGATCGTGATGACTTCTGAACGTGGAGACATATCTCGGTGTCCTTATCGTCATAGTTATGGACATTGAAACATTCGCTCGTTGTCTTGTGTCGTCTCTTTCGGCCTTATAGCTTTTTGTCTGGCCGCGCGCTGGAGCTTTTCTCATGCCTTTTGCTGGCAGACAGGCAAGAAGGGGTCTCTCGGTACATTGTGGTGCATGTCCAAAGCTCTCGCTGGGCACCCGTTACACAGTACCATGCTCGACGCCTACGAGACGTGAGGACTGGCTCTGTGTCCCGGGGGCATGTACCCCGAATAGAAAACACGCCGAGCCAGTGTTGAAAGCCGTTGTTGAAGTCGCGGGTTCCCAAAAATGAAAATACGAGAGAGGAATGGACGAGAAAAACCCGGCGGCCTCCTTTCAAACGTGTCTCCCGCTGCTGGCGACAACTGTAGATGGAGCTGATCACATGGGCCATCCTATGTACTCATGTTGCTTCGTCGGGATGACTCACAGCAGTTGGTTCAAGGTCAAATGAACTCGGCAACAACAAGTGATCGTTACTCCTCCCCCTCCGGTTCACCCCTGTGAAACGTTGCCTGAGCCGGCGAAACCTCGGTATCGCTCCGTCCCGGCTTTGTAGGGATGGGAGGTCAATGTCAATGGCCAAACGACTCCGGCATGCACGACTATGAGTATACCCCCCTCCCCCCTCCTCCGGCGCTCGTGCACCATGTTTGTGTGTGCAGGTGGTGTACGCGAAACACGTCTTCTGCGTAATGAAAAGCCCCGACGCAAAACATGAGTACCCCGCCCCCCCCC
>FN649748.1:1535705-1546026 GCA_000310025.1 Ectocarpus siliculosus
ATGAGTTTGCTGTCCCCGAGGTCGGTCCTGATGTCCCCCCCCCCCCCCCCCCCCCCGTAGGGCGTGAGGCTCGTCTGAACCGTCACGAAGAGGCACCGTGTATCAATGCACGAAGGGTACAAGTTTTGTCGTTAGGCGTTAGGCGTGAAGTGGTAGTAGAGGTGTGTGTGTGTGTGCTTTTTTTTACCTCCGTGTTTCTCGCCCGAGAGGGGAGGATGGGGAGGGCAGCGACCCTAGGTGGCAATGCCTGGGATAAGGAAATTATAAAGTTTGACGTTGAGCCTCGTCCATTTCCCATCGTGTTTTATCGTCGTGGTTTTTGGTTGATCACGGGCGAACCACCATCCCGGGAGAAGTCGGCGAGCGGCACATCAGTAGGTAGTAGGCAGGAACCTCTGTTATTATTATATCGTTCAGAGTAGTGCTCTGCAAAACTTGCGTTTCTCGCGGTTATTTGTGCTTTGTCTTCCCCCCCTGTTTTGTGTTGTATTGTTGTTGTGTTTTCGTTCCACCCGTCTGTGTGATTCCTCCTCTTTGAGTTCTCTCAGGAAGGGTCCGCGTCCGTCCAAAAAACTGTCTCTTCTTTTGACACTTTCGTGGACAATTTTCTTTTTCTCTTGAGGCGGTCTTCCTCCCAGATTATTGCTCGATAGCAGGTGCAGTAACTAGGGAAGTGGTGGTAGATTTCTCGTAATGATATCAATCTTTGTAAATTTCTTGTAACACGCATGCATGTGCAGGCTTTGCCTTCTTTTTAGCGCGACGAACGAAAGGAGTGTGGTCGAATGCTTTCTTTTGTACCCCCCCCTTTGCGAAGACCGTGTTCATGTAGTCGTGGAATGTCAGTTGTACGAAAAGGAGAGGGAAGTGTGTATGACTGAGCTGGAAAAAATACAAGGGAGGTACAGGGAGATGTTTGAGGCATGGAATAGAGAGGAGAAGACGGTAGCTGTACTGGGGAATAGGAAGTGGTTTGAAAAGGCGGGGAGTGATATCGGTAGGATAGATAGCCTAGGGAAGACATTTTCGAGCCTCCCTTTGGCAAAGTAGGAAGGAACGATTGGCCATCGGTGATCGGTCCTGTGGGAACAGTGCTCCGTCCTCTCGAGGACGCGTGGTCAATGGTCTAACCGCTAAGGCACACAAAACGTAAGAAGAGAGTACGCCCCCCCTTTCTTTCTCGACGACTGAAAGAAGAGATTTATTTGAAAGCAAGGACGCGCAAGACTTTCCTTTCTTGACTCTGTTGCTGTTGCCTTCGCTATCCTATCTTTGCCGACGACGGTCCGCTGGCACGTGTTTGGCCGCGCGGTGTTGTTGCGTTGTTGTGACACTCACCCATTGTCCGAGGCGGGGGAGGGGCTTCAGCAACCAAAGTCTGCCCAGGACAACGCACACACGGCAAAGAAGAGAGGCGTGTGAGCGTCGTTTCAGGACGTGGTGGGTGGTTGGGATCAATGCACTTTTTCCTTGCTTGCTGGGAGAGAGATCCGTCTCTTGGAGAGCCCCCCCCCCCTCTTTCCCTCGTGGGTGTAGCGATACATGTCAAGCTTGGTGGTGGCATCCTGTATTTTCAACTCAGGGTTACTTAGGGTAAGGGATAGAGTGAAACTCTAATCCTGGTGTGTTTGTTGCTTTGGCGGGTCGAATCCTCCAAGAATCGGACACCAGGGGGCAGGCGGTGGGGAGGGGTCACCTCGTCATTTTTCCGTTTTCGGTACACACTGCTGTAGAGGCGCATGCACTCAAGAGGGACACGCTGTTGTGGTGCCTGCTTTGCTTCCGCGTTCTCCTCAACCCGAATAAAACTGGGTACGCACGTGCGTGGGTTGTGACTGTCGGGGGAGGGAGGGGGGCAGCCCCTCCCGTTTTCTGCCTTTTTGTCTGAATAGTCCATTTCTCATTATTATTTGCTTTCGGGTAGGGGTCGGTCTGGGTGTTGTGTTTGGTTAGTTTCAACCAGCACCGACCGTGCTAACCTGCTCACCAACGACATGACGTCGTCGGCATATTAGAGCGGAACAAAAAACAAAAAACGATTACGACGCACTTCAGCAGACTCCCCCCGGCGCGGGGGCGCGCGAAAACCTACAGGGTCCGGTCTCCGGATTAAGGAGAGGGAGGCTATAAACACCGCCACGTAGAATTCTTGATGTGTTATCTGCTCCTCCTGTGCTACAGCCTAGGGTGCGTGTGTGCATCAGGGGTTGCGTGGGGATGGATCATGCCCGGGACGACGCTACTTCAGCGTCTGGCGGTGTTCATCTATCGAACCGTGTACATTCCTCTGGGAACAAGAAAAAGGCACACGCACAAAAATAAGTTCGTCGTGTGTTATAACGCGCTGCTTAGCTTCTTAATTAGTGGATGGCCCCTTGTTTCCGATGACGGGTAGGGGTTGAACGGCGTTGTTGCAGGCGCGTTGTATTGTACTCAACATCATGAGCAACCTGATGGGTGCCGCCAGAGAGAAACTGGATTGCCCTATCCGTTGTGCTTGCTACGTGGGGGCATGTGTGTCAGGTTTTGATTAAACAGCACGGCAGTACCTAACCTTGCTTGTGAGAGAAGTCGAACAAAAAAACTGGCTCCGCCTTCTCACAGTTGTGTGCTTGCCTCTTACTTTTATTTTCTGAGCAAGACAGGCATCTGGCATACAAGGTGTATTCTCTCCGCCTGTGGGAGTTGAGCCGTGACTGCAACTCCTCCAAGAATGTGGACGGTTGATTGGCTAACGCAAAAAAACAATTTCTCCGTGTGCACGTTAAACATAGACGCACCGCACGTAGACCAAACGGAAGTGCTCGACAAGACCAAACGGCCGAGCCAACGACCAGAGAAAGGCAAGAACCTACGGTATGTAAGAGGGTCGAACGACCAACACCACCCACCACGACATCCATCTATCCGACATAAAAGAAACAATTATTTTGTCTGCGTGTACTAGCATGCGAAAGCGGTAGGGTACTTGTTCGCGTTCTTTCTCCACGTATGTATCACGAACCAGGCAAATCTCACAGCAAAACAAATCACAAGGCACCGAACGACACTAGAAAGAGTAAAGCCTACGTTCTACGATAACAACGGGAAGTGTTCTATCGCCCCCCCCCCCCTCCCGGAAACCAGTGCATAGCGTAGTCGCAACAAAACGAGACTTGCGCCAGAAACAAGAACTATATGCTGTCTGGGAAATCGTAGACATACAGGTACTTTCTGACGCTATGAATCCATTGCTAATCTGTCTCAGACTCTTTTCAATGATAGAGATGGTTTCGTTGTGTCATATTAAGAAAAAAGAAAAAAAAAAAGTACTTATCTCCCGGTGTCACAAAAGCCGCAATCACAGGCGTTTCCTATCATACCCGATACCTCACATCCGACCGTGGCCGGCCATCGGTATCCCGACGTATATGCTCATCAAGAGGCTGCTATCGAACGGAGGAAACCAAAAATAGAAGAAAAAAAAAACGAAGCGACCGCCGGCCGCATTGAACATCGTCGTCATCATCATAATTCCCGGCAATCTCTGCACGCGAGGTCTCATGTGACACAAAAATTGATTTGTCGAACCCGGTGCGAAGCGACCGCCGGCCGCATTGAACATCATCATCCTCATCATCCAATCAAAAACCCAATCGCTACTGCGGTGGTACAGGTACCCCGACAATCTCTGCAAGCGAGCCCTTATGTGATGAAAAAAAAAAAAATGATTCGTCGAACCCGAGGTGCGACGATCACAACCAAATTAGTAGAACGAACGTTGCATGCCCCCCCCCCCCGTTCTCCACTGCTGCTGCGGATACCACAAAAGCTCCAGGGGGAACATCATCACACCGTAACGCTAGGAGCCCACGGAGGGAGTGGGGTTGAGATGGGGGGCCGGCAGACTGGTAGATCACTAGGTAGGCTTCTTCATGTCCCATCTCGTGCGCCCACGCGGACTAATCTTGCCATCGGCAGGAGGATCGGCCTGATCGGGGAGCGGGGGAGGGGGCAAGACATGAATAGAGGACGGGAGGTTTGTGGGGCCGGGAGAGGAGGCATTATGAAAAAAAAACAAACAGGGAGGCAGCAGGTCAACTATTCTTATCGTGAGAGGCATCTCTTGTTGAATGGAATATCCGGTGTTGCGTGCTCATGGGATGGGATGGAAGTTGAATGGAATAACGATGCTCCATCCACACGTTACGGGGTGGGAAAAGAAAACCAACACGAACCAATATTTCGTGGGGCGGAGGGGGGGGGGACGCTCTACCCACACTGCCATTATTTATCCCGGAAGATAAGCACCTCTACATATCCGACGAAAAAAAAAAAACGGTTCACCTGGTCAGTCCGGGGGGGGGGGGGCGCCCTAATGACAATCCACGTAGTACCCATGCAAGCTAGTGCGATTCCCTAATGCAAACACCTCGATACATCCGACGAGCCAAAGAGAAAGAACGCCCTTCACCTGGTCGCTCTGTGGAGTCGCCGCATGAGGACGCGGAGAAGCCGGCCGCTCCCCGCTGTCCTCCCTGTCGAAGATCGCCGCCACCGGCACGGCGGGCTTGCTCGGGCGCGGCTTACGAACCCTAGCAGCCGCCAGCAGGCTCAGGGCGGTGGGCTTCTTCGCTGCAGCAGCGCCGCCGCCGCCGCCACCGCCGCCGCCACCGCCTCCTGCCATCACAGATTCGCCGCGCCGCGCAGCTGCCGGCGCGACTTCCAGCCAGCCGCGCACACCGCCTCCGGTGGCCCCTTCTCTCTTGGGTTTCTCGGCGGGACCAGCCGGCGACGACGCCGAAGGCGCCTTCAACGAGAACCGGGCAGGAAGCGCTATCTTGCTTCCCTTCTCGGCGATACCGGCCGAGGACGGCGACGTTGCTGCCTTCTTGATCTTGCCGAGGGCCTCGGTAGAGCCCCCGGCCGGGCTGCCACTGCTGCCGCCGCCGTCGCCGTCGTCGCTCTCCTCCGCGACGGCCGCCGCCTTCCCACCGCCGCTACTGCTGCCGCGATGCCACTGCTGCGACACGCCTGTGGCTACCGCCGCCGCTGGCGCGGCCACTGCCGCCTCCGCCGTCATCGCCATCAGAGTCTCGCGCCGGGCGGCTGCGGCTGCGGCGGCGCCGGGGGTCGAATAGGCCACCTGGCTGACGGGCTTCTTCGCGCTTCCCCCCCACCACCCGCCCCCGACCTTACCGACGTTGGAGAACACCACCATGTTCATCGGCTTCGGCACCGGCCCCGCAGCGGTGGCTCGCTCTCCCGCCGCCACCTTGCCGGAGCTGCTGCCGGGAGCCGCAGCCGGCGCGCGCACGCCACCGGGCTTCTTTGCGGCACCCGCCAGCCGGGCGGGCTCGCGGACACCGGCGGCGGGGGAGCGCATGGCCACACTCCTCGGGACGCAGGCCACATTCCCCCGCCCCGCCGCCCTTGCTGCCTTTGCCCCGGCAACGTCAGCGTTCTCGTTCTTCTTATCGGAGGATGAAGGGCGTGGAGCGGCGGCGGTGGGCTTCTCGGGCGTCCCCTTGGTTGACGGCGGCGCGGAGGCGGATACCGCGCCGGTTGTTGCCGTCGTCACTGCTGTCGTTGCTGGTGGTGCTTTCGCTGGTGGTGGTGTTGTTCTTGCTGCTGTTGGTGCTGCTTTTGCTACTGGAGCTGCCTTTGTCGGTGGTGCTGCTGTTGGTGCTGCTTTTGGTGCTGCTGTTGGTGCTGCGGCTGCCTTTGCTGCTGGCGCTGACTTCGCTGCCGGTGCTGCTGTTGCTGCTGGTACTGCTTTGGCTGGTGTTGCTGCTGGTGTTGCTGTTGCTGCTTTGGCTGCTGGTGCTACCGTTGCTGCTGGCGTTTCTTTTGCTGCTGGTGCTGCTCCTGCTGCTTTTGCTGCTGGTACTGGTGCTGCTTTGGCCGGTGATGCTGATGCTGGTGCTGCCGCCCCCCCAGAGTCGGTCATCGACGTTCCGCCAACGTTCCTGGCTACGGCCGAGCTCTGAGAAATGGACCTGAGAAGGGAGGTCACTCTGCCATCATTATTTTCGCCGCCACAGCCGCCGGCACCCTCGCCACCTTGTTGTGGCGCGTTGCTGGCACCACCACCGTCGTCGCTCGAACTTTTCCGCCGCTTACCGCCCCGGCCCGCCCCATCCGCACCGTCGGTGACGCCGCCGCAGCCGGTGCCGCCGCTGCGCTTGGTGGCACTGCCGGGGGCATCCGGGCTCGCCGGGCTGCGCACAGCATCCATCCACACATCAGGCAAGGCGTTCGGATAAAATCAAGGCAAGAACAGTAGCAGCAGCAGCAGCAGCAGCAGCAGCAGCAGTAGAGAGACTACATATTCATGGGTTCGCGGCACCAACAGAGGAATAACGATCCGTCCGCACCCACAACCAAGCGCCGGCGATGCGAGAAAACGAAACTCGAGGCCGCGGCTGAGGGAATCCCGATGTTTGTCGTGGAGGTGGTCGGTGTTGTGATATATCATAGCTTGCTATTTTTTAGCTACTGCTGCTATGCTATTCCCTTTCAACAATAAAATACAGACCGCTACGACCTCTCCCCGTTTTACTCTCCGCACCACCCTTTGTCTGCGCCACCCCAAAAATCCTTGACAAACGTGAAGGAACCATATCTTCCCCGTGGGTACGTCTAGGCCGAACAGCAAGCTCAATCGAATCCCTTCAAAACCGTCACACCGACGCACAGAACGAGTCATACATACACACACACACACCCTCACACACCTCTTCTGCTTCTTGCCCGTCTTAGCCGGCTTCGGCGACGCCGGCGACTTCACGTCCCCCTTCCCGCCATCCGCCGCAGCCATACCAGCCTTCCCGCCGCCCTTCGCCTTCTTCACCCCCTTGCCGCCCGCCTTCTTCACTAATCCGGCGCGGCCGGTGGAGGCGGCGTTGCCTCCGGCCCCGCCCTCCTTCCCAGCACGAGGCGGCGGACTCGCAGCGTTCGCGGCCGTGCCAGCGCGGTCCCCGCTCCTGCTCCTACTGCTGCTGCTGCTGCTGCTGCGGTGGCGGCGGCGGCGGCCGGTGGGGTCTGGCCTGCTGTCCTTGAACCTGGGCGAGGGTGCCGGCCGGTGGCCTTCTCCCCGGCCCGCTTTCCTCGGGTCGCGGCCCAGCGAGTCCTCGCTCATGGACCTGGATGCAGAGTCCTTCCTCTTCCTCTTCTTGTCGCCCGGTGACTGGCGTTCCCTCCCACGACTGCTCCCTACTCGGCAAGCCCTGCCGCGGAAAGAGCTAGAGCTCGCGCCCTTTTCTCGCGAGGGCCTCCTCTCTTCGGAACGACCCGACCGGTGGCCGCGGGCCCGTCCCCGATCACGCCCGCCGCCGCCGCCGCCGCCGCCGCCGCCTTCGTCCGACGAAAATGAGGAACGAGAACAGGAGGAGGAGAGAGAAGAGGAACGGGAGGAGGAGGAGGAGGAGGAGGAGGAGGAACACCGGCGGGAGCGTCGCGGGGAGGGGGAATGAGCTCGCCGCTTGCGACCCCGCTGCGACTCCCTGTCGCCCGGACGAGAACCCCGGGGACCGGGAGCAGGGGAGCCGGTGGTGGCAGCGGCAGCGGCAGGGCTTGTGCCCGGGCCGTAGTGGGCGATAGAGTGGTCGACCCACACCTCTCCTGCTCCTCGTACCGCGTTAGAAGCCTCGCCGCCGCTGCGGCCACCTGTCCGGCCGATGTTCTCCGGCTCGCACAGCTTGAAGTACACCTCTCCGTCCCTCAGGTACGACCGCACTCCTCTGACTAGCCTCCTGTGAAAAATCTCCCTGAGCTGCAAAAAGAGGGCGGCGGCGGCGGCGGCGGCGGCGGCAGCAGCAGCGGAGGGGTGCAAGGTGGACGCGGGGGCGGGGGGGGACAGGCCGGAAAAATCGCATGTTGTTTGGGGGGGGGGGTATATCGAGCACAAAACTTGTGCTGTGCCCTCTGGTGTTTCACCACGCACACCGACGGCGTTCTATACAAACCCGAGGGTGCAGCAGCTGTGTGGGCTGACTGGTTGAATATTGCGATGTCGGTTGCTTAAAAAGTTTTACGGCGCGGAAAAGTCATCCTTCGGGTGAAAGCTCAACAGCTTACAAAACAGCTGACGTGTTTTTGACTCGAACAGCCTACTAAACAGCAAACCTCACCGACCCGAAAAAGAAATATCACAAATCTGTACAAACCGTACAGCAGTCTTGCACGATATGTATCTCACCGAAAAACCAACATTTGGGCGGGCTACGGAGCTCCTCATATCCGAGAACGACATCGGGCGATCAGTCCCGTTCTTCCTCAGCGCGGCGACGAGCTTCTCCCGGAACAACGAGCAATTCCGTATCGTGTGGTTGTCAACGCCGTCCCTGCGTAGCGCCTGCTGGTGCTCCTCCTCTCGTTCCCTGCTCGCCGCTCGCCGCCTCGCGGCCGCCGCCTGGCGGCGCTCCGGGCTATTATTGTCACCCTGCCACGCCCCGCCGCCGCCTCTTCTGCCCGAAGCGGGGGAAGGGGCGGCGGAAGAAGAAGAAGCATCGTCGTCACCGAGACGGCGGTCACCGCGGGCGGCGGCGGCGGCGGGGGCGGGGCGGGCACCCGCCTCCTTCAAGGCGGTCGGCGGCAGCCCTGCCTTGTTGTTGTTGCTGCTGCTGCTGCTGCTGCTGCTGCCGTGGCTCCTGCCTCCGCCGCTTCCGCCGCCTCGATACAACGATGACGAGCTGCCGGGGCGGTAGTAACCGGCGTCGCCATCCCGTCTCCTCCCCGCCCCCTCCTCCTCCTCCTCCTCCTCCTCCTCCACCTCGCCCTCCCCGGGCAGCGGCAGATCGGAGGGCGGTCGGCTGCTGCTGCTGCTGCTGCGGGCTTCGCCGTGCTTGCAGTTATTATTTTCGCGGACTCCGCCGTTTACCTTCTTCTTCTTCTTCTTGCCGCCGGAGGCGGGGGCGGCGGCAGCGGCGGGCGGTGGCGGTGGCGGTGGCGGTGCCGAATGACTGTCACAACCTCCGTCGTCGAAGTGGTCGTGCTTGGTCTTGACCTTGGACTTAGCCCTTGCCTTCGAACACGGCGGGGGCGTTTGCGGCGGCGGCAGGTCGACGCCGGTTGAGGTCGAGGCGACCGGTCCGGCAGCGTCTGCGTCGCCGACTCCCCCGCCGCCGCCGCTGGCGCGAGGAGGGGGCAGGATGTTCTTGCCCTTGGCGCTGCTGTCGTTGTTATCGTTGTCGTCGGCGATGCTGCTGTCACCGCCGTTGTTGTTGATGTTGTTGTTGTGAAAGTTGAGGTCGAGAGGAGGCTGCGCGTTCGGTTGGAGGGGGTCGTTCGTGAGCTGCTGTTTGGGTAGCAGGAAAAGAAGGGCGGTTGCCCGCACCGTGAAGAGTACCCGGTGGAGAAGCAAGGGTCGTTGTTGTTCCAGGCCAGGCCCAGGCGATGGAGGATCAAGTCCGTATCCGTGATGTTGCCCGCGAGCAGGGGGGAACGAACGAACGACATCGGGGGCGAGAGAAAGGGGGTAGGTAGCGGTACGGCCGTCTATGTAAGAAGATAACTTCCCTTGCGGGATGGAGAAAAAACATGCGTTCTGCTGCTGACGGCTACTAGCGTAGCGCAAACAGTTTCATGATTGTATGCACACGAGTTGGAACAACGATGGCCAGTAGAACACAGCGTGCAGCAAACGAGCGAATCGCAAGAGAGGATTGTCGATACCGAATGAGCAACGACGTGACAGGACAGGGCATCGCAGAGACAACCAACCGATCGTCAACAGACGAAAGCTCCAGCCAAAAAGTTCACGAAAAACGAGCGCGCTGTTTTTGTTCTTCCGCGAATCAAAATTAATTGCGAAAAACGGGGGCGCTTTCGCTTCTCGCCGTCGCCGCCGCTCCACCCGTTGCTTGTGCGTGGCAACGAGCAAAACGAACGACGCTCGCTTGATCGCTAACCAAGCCGGCCGGTACCCCCAAGAGGCCATCCACACTCTGCAACCGCAACTCTCTCTCAAGATTTCGCCACGTAAATAAAAGTGAAGAACACTGGTGGTATTGGTCATCGTCCCCGAGCTCGCAACGCTAACAAATGCACGTGGTGCGCACATCGTAAGGTTGCACAAGATACCCCCCTCCCCCCCCCCTGGACCGAATATCAAACCTCTGTGTACTGCTGCACTGCTGTTCCACGACTAAGAGGGGTGTGCCGAAATCAAAATGGTGCATCTTCGGAAAGCTCTCGACGAGACAGCAGCTCCAACGAATGCCGCCATTTCCGGCCACCATCTTCGCTGGCTGTTTTTTCCTGCCGAACGAGCGATCGAGCCTTGAAAAAACATCGCTCCAGGGGGTGTGGTATCTCATGAAACCCACCAACAATAGGTTCC
>FN649748.1:1558190-1577668 GCA_000310025.1 Ectocarpus siliculosus
TATCTAATTGAGGGGGTTGGGGCGTGGGGGGGGGGCGTACTCATTTGTTGCTTGCCGTAGTCATTTGACCATTGACCACGCCTCCCTTTCGAGACGGAGCACCGTTCCTACACCTACTAGAGACACCACCAACATTTGGGAGCTCTTTACGTTTCTGCCACAAACTCCATAAAAATTTCTTGCACATCTTATCCCCGTCCTCTAGGGCCTCTTGTGCCCACGTGGGCGTGGGGGGGTGGGGGTTGGCGTAGAATTGCTGGAAAAGGTACCGAGATATCTTTGAGCGTGCGTGCGTACATCACTGCGAGGGTGTCATCTTCATCTGTAGGCTTAGTTTTGGACCAAAGAACAAACAAAAAGGAAAGCAGTCAAAAACCGACGACGACGACAACAACCAAACAGCAACCAACACCGACAACAACCAGGAAAACAGAGCCACCCAGTCCTCTCCCCCCACTTCCTCGTAGGCGTTTTCCTTCCCCCTCCCCCTGTCCCGCCCTCCGCAGGCCCCCTGAAAAACGACACGGTGATAGAACCCACCTCGCTACCAGCCCCGAGGGCAGAGCCTCCTGAAGCTTCTCCACCTTCCGCATGGATGTGTCGGAGCTGAGCGTCAGCAAGGACGGGCAGCGAGCCACAGCGGCCACAAGGTCGTCGCTGGCATCTGTACCGTTGGCCTGTTGCTTGAGTGGGGTAGGTCGAGATTGGGAATGGAGGGGGGAGAGAGAAAGTCAGACCGCCAAAAAACAATTTACAACAATACATCACCTTTCCGGAGCATCAGATGTGCGAATTCCTGAACATTTGGGTAACTACCCCTGTCACTTCGCGATGTAGTGTGGGAGAAGCATAAAAGAAAAGGAGAAAACAATGGAGTTTAAAAGTACCACCACATAGCGGCAAGCTCGTTTCAAAAATGTCTTGTTCCTCAACGCCCACCCCACTACTCGCCCACGTTCTGGTCAACAAACAGCAGCAGCTTAAACGAACCAGCAAACACGTGGAAAGAAGCGCCTATTTAATCGCGGTACCCCTCCCACCATGTTAGACGTTTCCTGCTGCCCCCTCCCCGGCTGCTGCCCCCTCCGCTGCTGCGGGGGCAGCGACTGGTCCATCATCAGCTCCCTCAGCCTGGAGACCTTCAGGGAGACGTTTCGGCGGACGTCGAAGCCCAAGAGGTGCGGCCGAGAGCCCACGAGTGCGAGGCCGTCCATCCCGGGGAGCAGCGCCTCCAGCCCTTCGATCTTCGCCCGCACCTTTTTTTCGTCGTTTTCGTGTGTGTTGAGAGTTGGTTTGAGGTATGATGTAGGGTGTGGCGCCGAGGGAGGGGGAGGGGGAGGGGGGAGGGGAGGCTGCACGCTTGTAGTCTTCACCGACAACCGCACGATCGGATACTTGATAGACAGAATCGCCGCCACCGACGCCACCGACGCCGCCGCTGCTACCGCAGTTGCCGGCATTTGAGGAAATATTACGAGGACGTAGCCCACAACCTCTTAGATTTCTATTTGGACATGTCCACACCATCCAGGTCACGGGCCGGGCGCTCAGCCGCTTCTGTTCAAGACCACGCTCGGTGTGTGTGCAGCCAAGTTCGTGTGTGTCCATCGAGTACAACCCCAGCCAAAGAAACATGTGTCCAGGCGGGCACTACAGATTCAAAGATGGTCTACCGCCCTTCCGTAGCGAGTGCAACACGCAAGAGAGGCCGAGCAATTTGATTCAGCGTGCCCAACAGGCACTACTACTACGCGCTTGTTGTCGTTGTCTCAGCCAGCTGTCTCTCTCTCTCTGTCTCTCTCTCTCTCTCTCCGTCTATCATCTCTCACCGTGTGCGGTTCCATCGTCAGGATCTGCGGGAAACCGTTCGCGAACCTCGCCAATCTCCTTACGCCCGCCGGCCGTCCCCCTCCTCCTCCTCCTCCTCCTCCTCCTCCTCCTCCTCCTCCTCCTATTCCTCCTCCATTGCCGATGTCGTCGTCGCGATTGCCGCCACCACTCCGGCCGCTTCCACTTCCACTATCTATACTGACATCACTGCTGTTACTGGGTTCCAGGGTGATCCTCATCTGTGTTTTTTCCCCAGGCGGCAGTAAAAAAACAAGCAGGAACAAACATGGCTGTATCACCATTCTTGCGGACTATAACCCAAGCGCCGTCGACGACTACCCCCACCCCCTTGGGCGGTCCATCCGCGGCAGACTGGCGGGAGAACGGGGGGCGGCAGACTGGCTATCGGGCAAGCCTACCCCCCGCCGGCTTCTGGCAAGAGACCAGAAAATCAGCACACGCGGCAGCAGCAGCATTGCAAAGTACCATACAACACTGGCGGAATCTTGACGACTTGCTAGATGCAAGAAAGTATGGCTTCTGACTAAAAACAAGAAGATCAGCATACACTTGCAACACCAGTAGCATTGCACAGACAGTGCCAAGGTTGGCGGTGTTTTGTTGCTCACCCTTTCCAACTCGGGCGATGGCGTGAGGCGCAGCACCGATCGAAGCTGCGCCAGGCGCTTCTCCACCACGTCCAAAGGCTGGACCAGCAGCTGCGGGGCAGACCGCAGGACACGGTCCATCCTGCACGGGCAGCGCGACAGGGCCAATTCTTGTTGAGAGAAAAAGTGAAACCGCCCTACAAGCTGCGACGAGAGTTGCCTTGTTACCTCATGCTTGAAGAAACAACACACTTTTTGCGCTTTCCCGGGAAATAGTGAGCCTGCAACTACCCCACGGAAAAACTTCTTCCAAAGGGAGGGTGCGGCAAGAGGACCTGCTCCTGCACGGAGGGTCGCAAACGGTTTTCCAGCATGAACACCCGCTAGACCACGAGGTATGTAGACACGAGGCCTGTCTCTCGCTCTCTCTATATGGCGCGCCGGTGTCCTCCTGCATCTCTCTCGCCTGCCTGCCTGCCTGCCTCTGTCGGTGGCCTCGGAGAAAAAAAAACGCTTGGGGCATATATACAAAGACCACAAGTGGAAATCCCATATATGGCATGCGGATACTGCACAGACTGGGTGCAACACACCGCACCTCAAGCCTGGCACCAGCCTTTGAATGTTGGCGAGCGCCTCCGACACTTTCTCGGTTCTGTGGCGGAGAAGGAGCGGCGTCTGGTTCACTATTGCCTGCAAATACAAGACAAGAAAACCGAACAGCAGCAGCAGCAGCAGCAGCAGCAGCAGCAGCAGCAGCGTTAATTGGTGTTTGCACCCTCCCGAGCTCTTATGGCAACTCCTATATATGCTCTGGGGGGGGGGATCAAGCATAAAATTGGCCTGGTCACACCAAGCATTAAGCTCCGCCAAAACAACAACAACAACAACAACAACAACCCGGTTCCTTGCCCCCCGAGAAACAGACCCGCCCCCACCTGCAAGTCAGCGTCGGGCGGAAAGAGGTCCGCGAGGCCCTCCAGCCGCGACTGCAGCGCCGACGACTCGATCGCCAGGAGGGGCGCCGCCATCCTCAGCCGAGCGCTCCAGGAGCCCCGGAGGCTCGGCAGCATGTCGAGAAGGAACCGCAGGCGGCCGCTGAGCTCGGGCTCCGCCCGCAGGAGGAGGAGCCTCGGTTCGCTGGAGACGAGCTGGTAGGCGTGCAGCCGCGCGCCTTCTCCTCCTTGTTCTCTGGCCGCAGCCGCCGCCGCTGCCGCCACCACCGCCGCTGATTCCTCCGCCGCTACCGCCGCTCCCCCCACCCCCGCCGCCCCCGTTTCCGCTGCCACAGCGGCTGCGGCAGAGGAGCTCGACGGTGGTCGCGACTTGCCTTCCTGTACGCCACCTCCAGCCCCCCGGCTTTCATAGTAGCCGCCATCGATACCGCCACTGCCACTATCTGGCAACAGCACTGCTGTTGCTCTTGCTGTTGTCTGTGCCCCTTGGCGGCTACGGTCATCGTCCTGCAGCTCCTTACTGCTGCCACCCCTACTTCTACTGCTCCTCCCACTGCTACTACTACCCCCAACGTGTCTCATCTCGGTAGCCTTGGTCGGCGATGATGACCAGGACGGTGATCGCCCACCGCGAGTCACCCCAGAGGAGACTAAACTATCAGTTTCTGCTGCTGCTGCTGCTGCTGCTGCTGCTGGCTCGCCTGCTGTAGCGTGCCATGACCCTGCAGCCTCCAGCAGGTCTGCGATGGCCTGCCGGAAGGTGCGGTTGGTACAACGGCATTCGTTCGTGTTCGTGCTCTCAATCTGAGGAAGGGAAACAGAAGCACTGCCAAGCATGTGTGCCCAGCAAATATACTCCCCGGCGCGCCCTCAATCTTTCCTGAACTTGCCAACGCCAACATGGGTCATTCATGAACACACCTACCTTCCAGACAGCAGCAGTGTAATGGGTTCATCGGTGTACTACCATCGCCCGCTCGTCCATCATCACCGATTCTCACGTTCTCAATAGCTGCACCTCCGCCCTTACTAGCTGCAGCCAGACAATTGCACACCATGGCCAAATATTGCGGCCGCCTTCACTTGCTCCTGCCCTTACCTGCATTCTGGCGGCGAGGACGCCGATGTCCGTCACGAGCTCGGGGTCTCTGCGCATCACCGGCAGCACCTTGCGGACCTCCCACTGGGACAGCCCCCTCTCCATGAGAAACATGCGCACATCGTTGTCGCGCTTCCGATCCTGCCTCTTCTTGGCGTTTCTCTTCTCCTCCTCCTCCTCCTCCTCCTCCTCCTCCTCCTCGAGGTCGACACTGTTCCTACACGTGGTAGCCGCAGCCGTAGCCGTGGAAGTCGTGGTACCTCTCCCTCTTGGTGATGGTGTGGTCCATGGTCGAGCTGCTCTCGCGTTGTCGACGTTGCCGCCCGTGCTCCTCGGTAGTGGTTCAAGTACGTCTGCCGCTGCCGCTGCTGCTGCTGTTGCTGACCCCGGCGCAGTGCCGGCGGCACGATCGATAAACCTGACCCTGCTGCTGCTGCTCGACCCCCTGCTGTTTTCTTGGTTGTCGGACGGCGGTGGTATGAGAGCGGACACAGCGGTCGTAGTCGCAGGAGCGGCAGCACCCCCGCCGGTGGTACCTCCGCTGCTTGTGGTAGTACTCAGAACGGCCTCTCTCCTGCGATTGCGCTGCTTGTTTCGTCGTCTCACCTCGCGGTGGGCCGCTGCTCTGGCAGCAGCAGCAGCAGCATCCCTGGTATCGCTCCTCTTCCCTCTGCTTTTGCTCCTGCTGCTGGTGCCCGCTGTGGTGCTGCCCGTGCATGCGGGTGCAGATGAGGCAGCAGCAGATAGGCCTCGATTGTTGTGGTAGTGAAAAGAGAGGGCACCTGCGCCCTGTACGGAGAGAGTCGCGAGCACGAAGGCTGCGGCTGCGGTCGCTACAGCTGAGCCCGTCACTCCGCCGCTGGGTTGGCGGCTCCACGGCCTCGCTCGCTTGCTCCCCATTGCAACAACAACCTGTCCCGCTCTCTTGAGAGTAAAGTACCTGCTGCGTGCGTGGTGGGCGACACACGGCTGTGATTCATGTCACCTGTGCCCACCCCCTGTACATGATACAATGAACTCACGGAGCCCCTCTGCAAGCCACCTGCTCTGCGCTCTCACTCACTGCTGCTGTGTTGCAGACTGCTTGACCAGCGCACGCAGGACCATGATGCAGTGGCCAGAGCTGTGCGTCAGCGTAGTGTTGGCTCTCTCGTTGAGCCCAGCTGCGGGTTTCCTAACGTCCAATTCGTTCCTCTCTCGGCCCCAGCAGCCGACACATTCGTCGGCAGCGGCAGCGGCAGCAGCAGCTCACAGCCGTCGCCCGGCCCCTCGATTGCTGCTCTCTCGGCTACCAAGCGCCGTACTACTTCGACCACGACGGTCCCGCATCTACAGCCTATCTGCTGATTCAGCAGCGGGATCACCAGCTAGAGCAGCAGGGTTCTCCTCAGCACAATCCCTGGAGGGGGGTGTTGGTCAGCGACGAAGGCTGGCGGGTTCAAACACGGCGTTAGAGCTAGCAGCCAGCAGAGGCAGCAACGGGGTCGGTGAAGAGGGGGGCAGCGGGGGGGCGGACAGCGACAAGGGTGGCGGGTGGCGGCAGCGCATGGTCCGGACCATCGTGTTCGTGGTCCTGAGAATACGGGCAGTGGCGGCTGGGCTGGGGGCTATGCTTGGGCTGGGTCGATGGACCAAGGTGGGCCTCGCTGTGTGGGGCGCATACTTGCATACACAGCTAAAGATATGTGTTCTGTGTGTCTGTCTGCGAGAAGGAGTCAATTGATGGCAAGCCCCAGCAACGATTCGTGCCTACATAGTCGTGTCAGATGAAACCATCACTGTTTTCTGGCGCGATAGTTGATACGACAGTTTCCATATCACGAGCAGTTGACGCTGGGTGGGACCGCGACGGGTCGCACATCCAAGATACCACCCCCCCCCCTTGATCATGTTTCAAAGATGCTCGATTGCTCGGTAGCAACGCCAGCAGTGCCCAGGCCTTTCCAAAACCGTCGTTTGATTGTGGCATCCTCTTTGTCGTGGAGAAGTTGAGCCCTGAGTATCGACCCCCTGGGGATGGATGTGGAATCTTTAATGTACCACCACCTAGATACGGCGGTAGTTCTCTCGCCTGCTATCCCGTGATGTTGTTGCTTGAAAACGTGTCCGTTGCCGAAGAGAGGTGACTCGCTCGTGCCCGGCGCGGCTACTGCTTTTGCACGTGAGCTGTGTAGGGTGCTGACGTATTCATCATCGTCGTTTGGTACGTTGTACAGTGGTGCTTTGAGCAGCGCAAGGTCTTCCATTATCTCGTCAGTTGCCTCCCCTTCGTTGCCCGTACGGGACTACTCATGTCTGGTGGTAACATGTGTACATACATTTGGCGAAGCTGGCACGGTCTACGCACCCACTGGCTTTGCGCGGACAGCGTAGGACGCCGAGAACCGATCGCAGCCCCAAACATGTGTTTTTGAAAGGACCCCACATGATGAGAACCACTCCGCTCATCCCCCGACGCAATTGCTCTTGCCGTCTCACCCCCTGCCCCGCCGACCGCACACTCTAGAAGAGTTCTTCCTCGAACCAATCGCTGTTTAGCTCCGCCGGCGGCAAGAAGAAGGCGGCGGCTGGGAAGTCGCGGGGTCGGCGCGCGACAGCGTTCTCGCGGCTGTTCAGGAAGAGGACCGCCACGCTGCTGGTGGTGATGCTCTTCGTGCTGGCGATGGGCTTCCGTTCTGCGGGCACGCCTGCCGTCACCGAGGTGGGTACATACTTTTGTGTTTCGTTCACCTTTACGAGGGCAGCAGTGGTGCCCGACCTGGGGTGTGTGCACGGGGTGCTTACGTTGTTTGTCGGAATTTGAGTGGGTTCTTGGCGAGGTCCTTCCAGTTCAGGCAGCGCTGAAAAGAGTCGAGTTTTACACGTAGGGGTGTAGGAGGTTTTAAGTCATTTCAATCACCAAAAGGCACGAATTTCTTTTCCACCCAAAAGAACGCAGGGGGCTTCAACACGACTGCTGTTAGCGGCTCCTGGGAAGTTCTTCTTACGCACAAAGCAGGCATGAACGCTGCGCGATGCAACACGTTTTTTGTGGAGTGCTTTCCCCACAGCAGTCTAGCAAACTGGCGTTCCGTGCATTGACTTGTGTTCTACAGTCGCGTACGGCCGAGCGCTCGTGTTGATGTAGGCATCCCGATCCTCGATCTGCTCGCGACAACAACGTATTGCACGCAAAGTGTTCTGCTTCCATTGTTACAGGCTGCTATTTAGCTCAATGCCTGCACCCCATATGCCCGTCCTTCATCTCACCTCTCTTGCCTCCTCTCGACTCCCTGAACCGGCGTGCGGCCTGAATCCGCCAGCACGGCAGTCAAGAGACTTTAGAATGAAATTGCTGATGACCCCCCATGAATTCTTCTCTGTTGCTGGCGTGAGAGGATTTTCCCACACATTGTTGACAGATTTTTTCTCAGGGTGTTTCCGTCGGAACGAACGATTCTTGATGGTTGGCGCCACAGGTGCCCATGTCCACGTTCATGCAGCTAATGGAGGGGAAACGCGGCGCCGACGTCGTGGAAAGCGTCCGAGTGTCGAAGACCGGGACGATGTTCTTCAAGATGAACGGCAAGGAGGTAATTGGTGCCCGCTTCGGCCTTGTGGCACCGTCGATACACGCGCGAACAACACTTGTTGTTGTCTGGCGTGTCCTTGCTAGACGCTGCGGTCTCCCGTGTTGCTAGGCAGTGTACCTGGATAAAGTGTGTACATGTAGTTAACGGGAGGAGAGAGAGATGGATGAGGGACAAGGAAGACAAGAGAGGAAGAGAGACGGGTGTGACCTGTTGTGTTTCATCAGCCTGTGACCACGGACCGAAGCGTGTTACCCTTTTTTATCTATCGGTGCGAGCATTGCGGAAGAGTTGAGCGCCGCGTCGAAACGCCTAGGGCAGATTTTGCGGTGTGAAGCCGGGCAACCACATATGAGCAGCAACACACAGCAAGCAAGGCTCGAATGCTCAACGGTGCACATCCTGCCCCGCCCTCCGATCACAACGATCATCCCCACAGTGCTACACGTTGCCGTTGAGGGTAAGCAAGGAAGTCTTCAAGGCGCTCTGCAACAGCGGCATTCCCTTCAGGGCTTCCAAGTCGCCGCCGGGGCTTTCTTTCATCTTCCCGGTTGTCTACCTCCTGGCCGTCTACTACTTCATCGTCAAAAGGGGGTGAGTTTGGGTGTTGCTTCCTGATGTCCGGGGGGGGGGTGTTGGTGACTGTTATGCGTTGTCGGCAAGGGTGGATTTTGTGTTTGTTTCCTTCGTGTGAGGTGGGCGGGAGGTAGGCTCACCGCACTCGTAATTGTTCGTTCTTTTCAGTGCCGTTTCTACCAGTAGACCGCTGCTGCTGCGGTGCTTTTGAGAAGCACGTAGTGGAACGGTGCCCGTGGTCCGAGGAAAGGGTGATATCATCAAGCAATCCGGGCTCGATGGAGTGTAAACGTCGGCACCGCTACGGCGCGTTCTCAATTTTTCCAGCAATAGACCTTCCGATCGTCGAGTTCGCAACTAGCTAGTCGTTCTGGCACCAGCAGTGTCGTTGGTTCACACCTTGACTGACTAGTGTGGCCGTCTTGCCCTCGTTCCCATCTTCTTGAGACGTACCTAGGCGCAATGCCCAACGAATCGCTGACTGCCGTGCCGATTCGTTGACCCTTCCGAGCGCTGTTGGCACTCTTGCTCTTGTTTTGATAGCGTGAGATACGACGCTTCTATCGAATCGAATCTGAGCGTGCCCCACCCCGCTGACACGCTTGTCATGCTGTTGGCTATCCCGTGGCCGGCGCGCTGCTTGCACCCTGTTGCGGCGCTGCTGCGTCTCCTGGCGCATGGCCCGGACGCCAGGCAAGGGAGCATGGTCGGGTCCACGGGAAAACTTGCGTCGTCGACGGAGCTCGATACCTCTCTCACGTTTGGGGACGTGGCGGGGGTCGACCAGGCCAAGAGTCAAGTGCAGGTGAAAACGGAGTCTAACCTGTGGTGGTTTTTGTGCCGAAATGCGTCACCACACACGGGGTTAACACACCGTGTAGTGTGTGGGATATTGCACCGCTTTGCAAGTTGGCGCCATCAGGTGGCATGTGTTGTGGTGCCCCTGGTTCACTTCTTTTTACGCAGTACAGTAAATCTCGAGAACAAAACCAACGGTTGTGATTCGCCACCGTTACACTAGAGGCTGCATTGTGTCTACTATTACTATTACTACTGCTGCGCCTATTAAGACAAGGAGCTCGTTGCTTTTGACAAATGCCCTCGCGCGCGCCGACGCACATACACACATCACGACACAACAAACCATCCCCCCCCCCCACCGAATTTATCCGCCTGTTGTTGGATGGATGTACCTCGGTGGCAAACCCCTTCTGCGCCCGAAGGAGCTTGTGTCGATGATCAAGAACCCGGCGCCTTTTATTGCCGCGGGTGCTCGGTTACCGAGCGGTCTGTTGATGGTGGGACCGCCCGGGACGGGGAAAACGCTCATGGCTAGAGTCATGGCAGCGGAGGCAGGGGTTCCGGTGAGTAATTTTTTTTATGTTTGAGATGTTGGGTTTTCAATGGCCGGGGGGGGGGAGGGGGGGCAGTTTGTTTTTGTGCTGAGTTTCAGGTAGAACGGCCGAAGCAGAGATCATGTATGTAGAGCAGACCCAAAACGTGGAGCCCCGCGCTCACACCCTTGGCGGGGCATGCCAGCTTCCGCCCCCCAGGCGATTCCGAGGGGTGGGAGGTTATCTGCTAATTGGGAGATTGCCCAAGGTAAGAAACGAGATCAGGATAACGCAATTTCTTCCGAAATCGAGCTCAATCTTACTCCTTGCAGTTGTGCTTGATGCACAAGTAGTGTGCAAGGGCTGCGGGTAGGGGTTATGCTTCGAGCAGCAGCCGATGGCAACCCCGCTTCGGTCCGCTCTTGTTTCCATGGATTGTGCTTGGCCGACCGTGGCTGGCGTGTTCAAGTCTTGCCGCGGTAGGACGGACCCAACTTCGTCTCACGCCACCACCACCCACCGAATCCTTAACCCTTCTGTAATTTGCGTTCCGCTACTACTACTGTACGCAGTTTTACTACTGCTCCGGGTCCGACTTTGTTGAGATGTACGTTGGGCGCGGTGCGGCCAGGGTACGAAAGTTGTTCGTCAAGGCGGGCAAGACGGCGCCGTGCATCATCTTCTTGGATGAACTCGATGCCTTGGGCAAAGAGCGCTCCGGCACCGGAGGGCGACAGGTGCTTTACACTTCGTACATGTTAGTGGCGTGTTTCAAAAACCTTCCTTTTTTCTTCACCGGGGCGTGGGCCGTTGATTATTGGAAACAGTGCTTCGGAAGAAGACGAGCGCTGCGCCTCATGGTGGTACATATCGTGGAATGCCCCGTCAAACCTGTCTCGTTGGGGAGGGTTGTTTTTTCTCTTTTCGGAGAAAGGACGATACCGAGCAAAGGCATGATCGATAAGATGTACAATACCAATGTGTGGTAGATACACGCTTACAGTTTTGGCGCGGCATGTGCGGACAACGCGGGTCGTTTGGCATTGTTGCCATGGGCGTTCCGAAGCCAGTGGCGGCATTCCCCGGGCATCTTGCGACCGTCCCGAACGGCCTTCGGGCGGTACCACCCATTTCTCTCTCTCTCTCTCTCTCTCTCTCTCTCTCTCTCTCTCTCTCTCTCTCGTGCTCGTGCTCGTGCCTTGCCAGACTAACGACGAAGCGGAGCAGACCTTGAACCAGCTGCTGGCTTGCATGGACGGCCTCGACACCAACAACAACGGGGTCATGGTCATCGCCGCCACCAACCGCTACGACGTGCTCGACAACGCCCTCACCAGACCCGGCAGGTACTACTTTGTTGCTGTTGCTGGTGCTGAGCAGCCTGTGGGCTCTGTGTCCTCCCCGAGCGCGGAGCGAAACGCTTTCCATCGGCTCCGTTGCGGGTCTCTGGATCGCAGCTATCTAGCTTTTACGGGCACAAAATCTGTCACATCCTTGAGTTTTTCTTCCCGCATATCGTCGGTGGGTACCCGTACCGTACCTATCTTTCCGCGATACCTCCCTGCCCTCGCGGGAAAAACAATCGTTTAGGGGAACGAACAACCGCCCCTTTGACGAATGAAAGCGCCAAACCCACGCCACCCTGATTGTACTGACTTCTTCGCCTCCACGCCGTGTTGCTGCTGTTGTGACCGTGTTGGAAAACCCTGCATCATCAGGTTTGATCGCATCGTGCGGGTCGACGTGCCGGACGCGGCGGGCAGAGAAGCGATCCTGAAGGTCCACACGAGAAAAATGAAGCTCGAAGACGTTGACGTGCTACGGGCGGTGGCGGAGCTTACACCCGGTGAGCATTGTTGGAAAAAAAAGGGAAATGGACGAGAAGAGTGGGTACCACATATACCCACCCGCTTGTCAGACCAAAACAAGCAGCAACTCGGCGCTCTCCTTCGCGCAGACAACCTGCCTCGGTGAGGAGAGAAGCCCTTTAACCTGCGCCTGGAAAACACAGCCACGTACCGTACACGGCATGAGCATCAGCTTTTCCCAACTTTCCGGCACACGGTCTACCCAAGCACCGCAGCGGCGCGCAAGGCCTCAACAGGCTGCCCGAAATAATCCGATATCCAAATCCCGGTGGGTATATCCCACCGACTTCCTACATTCTAGTTTTTTCAAATTAACCCACTCCTGTTTTTGTTTTTTTTCCCACTCTTGTCCGAACTACTGTACCCACCTCTGTTGTCCTCCTCCGGGCCTCGAAAATCCAACATCCACGTCCACCGCTCTCGGCGGAGCATCGAATGTACCATAGTTAGCTTCGGAAAGTCTCAGCACCGTACCGTATCCATGACATGTTTCGCAACCAGCACAAGGACTGCGGAACGCGGCGGTACACCGTAATAAGACACCCCTTCGGTATCAACAGAAAACCACACTGCTGGCAACATTGCCCGGCACGCAGCAGCGCACATGCGGCACGCCACAAAAATGCTACACAGGACACGACGGAAAACGACCGACACCCCAACGGATGGCGCGCGATCGAGCAAGCAACAAAGAGACGAAGTCGGTCCTCTCTCTTCCCTCTCACACACACGCATATGCACACCGATTTGCTGTGATCTGGGTGCGGCTTGTCGAGGAAAATTTGCCCTGCAGCGCTGAGCGCCGGCTCAGAGGCTTGTCCGTCAATTTTTACTGGTGTCATGGTAATAGTAGGCCAACTTTTGCCTCATCCAAAGAGTTCGAGATGGCATTGTAGTAACCGTCCTGTCTAGGCGGCACTGCCTCCCGCCCGCGATCATCACCCGCTCAAATCTCATCTTGAACTCTTTTGGATGTGGCAATAGTTGGCCCACATCGCCAATTGACGGAAGCGCGCCAGCGTTTTTGCCCCTGAGCGGGCGCCGATCACGGGCGAGAGGCAGTGCCGCCTACACAGCAGGGTCGGTGGGCGATAGGGACAAGCTCCACAACCGCATCGGGAGCGGCCATTATCCGCAGCAAGGAGGCGTCCGGCTGCCCGGCATGCGGCCGAGCATGCAAGCAAGCGGACGGGGGCTGGAAGGTCGCGGAGGTCGAGGTACAGCGCGTTGCCTGCAAAGGGCGGGCCGGGCAGGAAAAACAGCCGGTACACCGGAGGTGTATGTAGAGCGTGTGGCCTCTCCACACACCTCCGGTTTGTCCGCTGTCTTTTTTTTCCCGGCCCGCCCTTTGCAGGCGATGTGCTGTAGCTCGACCTCCGTGGCCCTCCGGCTCTCGTGCGCTTGAGTGCATGCTCGTGCGCTTTCCGGGCATTTAGATGCCCCCTTGCCGCGGACGATGCCCCCCCCCGCTGCGGCGGTGGAGCTTACCCCTACCGCCACTTATCTGGGCGGCACTGCTTCCCGTCCGCGATGATCACCCGCTCAAATCCCATCTTGAACTCTTTGGATGTGGCAAAATTTGTCTCACAGCGCTAATTGACGGGGGTGCGCCAGCGGTTGCCCCTGAGCGGGCGCCAATCACGGGCGAGAGACAGTGGGTTGTGTGTGTGTGAGAGAGAGAGAGCTAAGTGCTTTGTTTGCTCGTGAGCTGGGAAATTTTTTGTCCTCATGTGTATGGTCCCTGTTCGTGTTGCCCAGGCGCCGGATTAAGATCTTGAGGGATTTGGAGTTCAGCCAGGTTGTCTGCGCGAAATGTGGTTATATCCGAGTACTATTTTTGTCTGGAAAAGGGGTGGGTGTACCCACCTTAGTCCTTTTTCCTGGGAAAACCCTTGGAATAGCCTCCGGGCCCGGGCGTGCTGAGGTAATCGGACGGGAAGGAACCGAAAAACGGTTGTCGCCACTAAGAGACTTGTCATCATGGAGTGACTTTCAGACAGAGCAGACAACAGGAGCCACTGAAGAAGAGGCACTGGCGTGGTTCCATCTGCTGTGACGGAGGGGGCTCCGCCGTATCACCGAGTCACAAGAACCCATACTTTTGAAATGACCCCCAGAATCTCCGTAGATCCGTATCGAGCGCCCGGTGTACGTTAACCAAGTGCGGTTGACGCAGCGCCGTCGGATGGACGAGGGTGCCGGGGCAACGGCAGTGGTCGCGTTTGAGTTGCGCGCGGGTATGTACCGCGACCTCCAGCTCTCAGTAGCATCCACCTCGAATGCAGGCCGGCCGAAAATCTTCTTGTGCTTTCAGCATACCATGTACTTCTACTTGCTGTAGCGCCGCGATATTCATGTGCGGCGCTTTCTACGATGCCTGCCCCTGTGCTAACGCCTTCGCTGCGATGTATTTGGGCGACGGTGGTGTACAACGACCGATGCTGATGGCAGGTCTTGCCGGGGCGGAGCTGGCCACGATCGCGAATGAGGCTGCCATCTCCGCCGCTCGTAGAGGGTCGCAGCAGTTGCTCGAGACAGACTTCTTGGTAAGACAGCCCCTCAACGCTCCCCGGAAAAAATAGGGGTTCCTTTCGATGTTGTCGTCGATGGATTATTATGTGGTACCGCCGCCGCCGCTGCCTGTTTTATGGCCTGTGCAATTAGTTGGAGGTGTGGAATCGTCGCGCTTGTGCTTAAACTTGTCTTAATTGTCTCGAGCCGTATTATTACTTGCCCGGTGTAGTAGTAGTGCCGATGTAGCGGGTCATACACGCGCTGGTGAGGGACCCCTCCATCGTCGTGTGTTTAGATGTGAGGAGGGTGTGCTGCCGCTCTCAAAAACTTCAGAAGCATTCCGCCGTGGCCGCCGTTGGAGATGTTGGCGTGTGGCGACTGCGTCTCATGCCACCACACGAGTGCTGCCTGCGACAGGAATGGATGTTGTCTTGTGCCTTATCAGCGCGTCCTTCTCCTGTCGACCATGCGCGTGATATCGTTCAGGAGAGATTCCACCGCATGCATGTTAGTGGGTGGTCGGTTTGGTGATGCTTCCTCGAACGATTCCCACCCGTCGTTCGCAAGTCGATCTTTGCTCCGAACCGGACCTAGACCTTGTGCCCCCCGGTTTTGCACCTACTTCTCCGCCATTTTCGACTCGATCCACAGCCACACCCCCACGCGTCTCACCAGCACCCTTTGCTTCCCCCGCCGTCTGCTCCTGACGATGCCTGCAACTTTCATCTCGCAGGAGTCCGTTACAAACTTTTACGTCTCCCGAAAGAAGGGCGTTGCCGGCCTGCAGAACATGTTCAAGGGCATGCTGACATAGACCAGGATTATAGAGAAGAGGTGTTTCTTTCGCTGTAGAAATACGATGGACACGCCGAGGGATGTTAGAGTTCAAGTTTTGTCGACTCGGCGGGGGTCTTCTATTGCTGAGGCATCGCCTATTTTTTTTTTGTTTGGCGCGGGTGATGGAGCCCGGCGAGCATCTCCTACGAAGGGGTTGAGCCTTGGTAAATTTCGTGTTGAGGATAGGCGTTCGTGTGGTCGCTTTTCGATTGCAAATGACGTGGCAAGTATTCATGACGTTATCGTTTCGGAAGCTGTGTTCGGTTGTAAGGTCGGTCGTTAATTTCCCGCAGACCCTGTTCTTTGATGGTGCCACTCTTTCTGGCTCAAGAAGAGGTTCGGTGTTCGCGCTCAGCCTCGTGCTCCGCCGCTTTTGCTGCGACGGAAGTGATGCCTCACGCAAGCTGGCTATTTCTCTTGCTCATGGCTGCGAGCGCCCAGCGGCATGGGAGTATCAAGTACATCAATCTCACCATCACATTGTTTGTCCTCTTCAGTTCGCTCACCTCACTAATAAACACGTGTACTTTAAACTTTGAACCGGTCGCGTAGACCGGCACGACCAACACCCGGCACTATTTTGCTTGGAATCAACATGCTTGATACGAACGAACGGTGTGCCTCCTCACCCTAAGTTTCTTCCGAGGAGGAAACAAGGCGGGATTCAGAGTCTGGCCGGGGCTGCACACGGCCTGTAACGGCGTATCTACCGGTACATTGTTGTTGTTGTTGTTGTTGTTGTTGTTGTCTTCACATTAAAAACCGTTCCGATCTCTCTCTACCCAGTACCTTCGTACGTCCGTACTGATCCAACACTCGACGCGGTCGATTCCCGTGGTCACAGGTTAACTTACCCTAAAAAGGTGCACTCAAATAAACTGGCCCCGAGGGGTCCGCAAGTCAATAGAAATCAACGACAGATATTCTGGAATCCTCCACTCCCTCTTCGCGTTATGCGAGGTATCAACTGAGACTAGCAGTCACTATCTATCATGGGCCGGAGAGAAAGAGGTACACCCCCTTGGTTCAATCTTGGTACTTCACAACGCAAGCAGAGACAAGGCCATCTGGCACAGAAAAAGAGAGAAAAAAAGATACATGCTTGCCAGACATCAGTCTTTCCACGGTAAAAAATACTGCTGTATGAAAAGCCTCTCACACCGCGTAGAGGATACTGTGTGAACGAAAACGGGAATGGATGTGGTCATCATCTCTCCGGCCAGAGGCTATCAAAGCAACAACAGGATACATGAGGAGCTGTAGGTCACTCGGTGTATACTTCAATATCTTCGGAAACCTGAAGATACCACCCACGCCCGATACTCTCAATGTTTTTTTTTTTTTCATGCTTCGATTTTTTTTTTTTGCATCTCGATTGCCTCCGTTGCAGCTTCCCCCTTTCCCTGTCTCACACACTACACAGTACAGGACTCCTCCTCTGATTGACCATGGCTAGCGTAAAGGCAACGGGCATGATGATGCGGGTTGCGGGCCGAACAGTCCGACCGTCGACGACGGCGGCCCTCGCCAGCGCGCAGACCCGTGGGATCGCGAGGACAGCAACGGCTCTGAGCGCCAAGAAGATTGCGGTCAAGAACCCGGTGGTCGACCTCGACGGGGATGAGATGACCCGTATCATCTGGTAAGTGGAGAGGACCGGATTGTTGCAGCAAAGCTAGCGCGCCTGCGGCTTCTTGGAGCCAAGACGCCGCGCATGTTTTGTCAGCTCACGACGATTGCCAGCAGGCTTGGTCCGTAGGACTTTCTCCGGGAAAGTGTTGCAGATTCTGATCGAGCTTCGATCTCTGCTCATATATGCGCGCTTCCAAAATGGGCGGTTTTGGTCGTTGCAGACCAGAGCGCCAACGAAGCCACCGCTGCTGCACCTGGGGCGGGCCGATAGCAACGCCTTCCGGATCACGCATATCTGTCTTGTTGGGTGTCTTGCGGAAGGGAGGGCTCCTGCCGTGCGGGTTAGCGAGCTTGTCCGTTGGTCGTTCGCCGGTTTATCCGGCCAACCAGCTGTTTGAAGTTGGTGCCTGGTTTGAGGCCCTTCGGAAGCGTGTGCCTGCCCGTTCGTGCTTTTGCCCGGAGAAAGCTTCAACATTCTCCAGCGGCAGCCGCGGTATGCGAGGCATACATACCCTTGCGTGCAGCCTGTAATAGTGCGTTGTAGAGCCGTCGTCGCAAGCGTCAAGAAGAGGGGTGTGGATCCGTGGCGCCGCTTGTTCCGGGCATGCGGTCTTCGGTTGGGGTGGCATAAAAAAGCTCGTTTTTGAGGAGCAACAACTTCGGAGGAAGTGCAACTACGTGGCCGACACCTCATGCATTTACCATATGAATCCCTCGAGCAGATATTATAGTCTTCTGTTGACGCACGGGTGGCATGATGCAGAATAGTAAGTAGCGTCAATCCCCCAAGGGTTTGTGAGGCGGTCCCTGTTCTCGATGAGAGGAAACTAGGCGTGGATCTCCCGTGCACATGAAGTTGCGGTTCCGACGACGTGTTGCCTAGAGCCACAAGAAGAGCCCAGAGCCTGAAGGGCTGAAAGTGTCGGTCCGATAGATGGCGTTGCAAAGTGGAAGGTTGCAGCACTTGCGTGCAATCCGCCAGTGCCCCGGTTATCTCCCAAAGCTATGGGGCATGGACGCAAGTACTGGCTGCTTTCCAGCACCGGTGGCATGCCGAACCCAACCAATCAGTACCCACCAACAACATGCAGTTCATGCATGCAATGCTACACTGCTGTACGTAGCGGTCGAATGTTCCGCATCTTGCCGACTAGGGCATGTCGAACAACAAGCCTGCTGTGTTTGGTTCATTTCAGCGCAGATATCGGGACTGTAGATGAATCAGCAGCGAAGGGTAGCATCGTACAAGATGAATTGTGGCAGTGCAGTCGTGTGCAACATCTTTCCTCATACTTTACCATGCCTTCCCTGCATGATGCATTTGCACTGCTGTTAAGACTGACTGACATGTACTGGCATGTGGTATGTTCATGTACAGTAGTAGCAAGAGCAGGTTGCAGAAGCAGACGCTGAATTCGTGTTGATAGGTCCTCATTCAGATACCATTTCAGCGATGTGTGGCTCTTTGCTCGCCGCAATATGATTACCTTGGCGTCATACGAGAAAGTCCAGCTTAACTTTAGCCTTGGTGGGTATCTTGCGGTCCTCGACGATTCTCCGAAAACACGTGTCTTAATACTGACATATTTACCGCGTTCGATGTCCAGTCTATGTATGCAAAAGGGTTTCAGGAGTTCAGGAGACCCTCTCCTGTGACTCGCTTGCCCCGTTTCCTCTAGTGAACACTTTAAGCTCCGAGGCTGATAACAAACGTATTCTCGTATTTTGACCATGCGTTCTTTCTCTGCTGCGTGCCTGCGTTTCCGGGCGCGTTACTCGAAACAGGGACCACATCAAGAGCAAGCTCATCCTGCCGTACGTGGACCTGGACATCGAGTACTTCGACCTGGGATTGCCCAGCCGTGATGCCACCGACGACCAGATCACCATCGACGCCGCGCACGCCATCTTGGTAAGGAGAAGTACCATGCCCTATCATACACCCCATCTAGTCTAATGGATGATATTGCTTGTGCCTGTTCTCGTGGCAAGGGGAAACACGAACCCAGCCAGCCATCGGTGGTTCGAAATTGTCTTTCTTGAAGACGAGGGCAGCAAGTGTTCAATGTGGTGCCGTGGGTGGCTTATTGTACTTCCCCGCTTGAGTCTCCAGATATCAAACGCGCTAAGTTTGTTTGTAGTACAGCCGTAGTAGCTTTGGGCTTCTGTTCTTTATCCTGTACCCTTGATTTGGCCCAGGTGGCGTCGTCGCCTCGAAGCATCTGTACTCGTAGATGGCATGGATTGGGTCTGACCTACAGCAGTAGAGCCTTGCATGCATACATACCATATCAGCAGTACTCTTCGCTTCTGACCCCGGCTTGCGCCGTATATCCTCTCATCGTGTCCTCTTTGCCGAACGCCTGATTGGCCGAACGATGATGCTGTGGCATGACTGCGATGCGTCGTCACCCTGTGATACCGGTGGCGGGCGTGCCCAGGAACACAACGTCGGCATCAAGTGCGCGACTATCACCCCCGACGAGCAGCGAATGGACGGTGAGAACGAGTTTAATCTACAGACGTGATCATTTCAAAAGCACGAGGTGGACGTTTTCGAATTCCCTGCCGCTTTGTCTGTCGTGGGTAGAAAGATTCCCTGCCTGAAGACCGGAGAGAAGACCGGAGAGGGGGGGGGGGGGGGGGGGGGGGGGG
>FN649748.1:1584058-1596383 GCA_000310025.1 Ectocarpus siliculosus
TGGGGGGGGGGGGGGATACTATTAAGTTATGGTATGGTAAAAAAAATGATTAGATGAGTAGTTTCATGTCTATTCGTATTCTTTGGTTTCAGGAATGGAAAAAATATATATATTAGTTCAGTAGTTTCATGTCTATTGCCAGCTTCGTGTTATCGTATGGTAAAAAATAAAAGGGAGAGAGGCGGGGGGTCTATTTTCCAGGGGGGTTCGGTTACGGTTTGGGGATCGGTTCTAGGTGTAAGAAGCTATTTGGGGGGGGGGGGGATTCTAGGTTTATACTATTTAGTTATGGTCTGGTGAAAAAAAACTGGTTAGTCTAGTAGTTTCATGTCTATTGCCAGCTTCGTGTTATGGTATGGTAAATAAAAAGTGGTAAGTTCCGTTATTTCATGTCTATATCAGGTTTGTGTACTGGAATGGGCAAAGAAAAGTCGGTAAGTACAATTATTTCATGTCTAGGGTTCGATGGCTATTTTACGGCGCGGTGCCACCCGACGCCAACCTATATTCCGATTTAGAAGACCGGAGAGGGGGAATAGTAAAAGGAAGGCTTTTCTACGAGGGGGGATAAGGATTTTCGTCTGGACTCGCCCACCGCATCAAAAGGGCCTGCCACCCCTACAAGGTAGCCTGCAACTTCTGATCCCATGATTCATCGCTGCTGTTGCTACTGCTGCCGATGTCGCTGCTGTCAGAATTCAAGCTGAAGAAGATGTGGAAGTCTCCCAACGGAACGATCCGCAATATCCTGAAGGGAACCGTCTTCCGCGAGCCCATCGTCATCTCCAACATCCCCCGCATCGTACCCGGTGAGTGGTACGCTATGCGATGCTACTATGCTGCTGTTGGGCGCAATCCAGTGTTCATTTTACTGTCGGCGGCGGCGCTTCTTTCGACAGCGAGATGTACCTGCTGTGCTGCCGGGGGGGGGGGGCTAAAGTGCTGTTGTGCTGGTTGCGTACTTCACCCGACAGAAAGTTGTTGAGGCGGGAAAAGGTTTTCTGGGCTCCAGGGGGGTTTTCTACGTGCCTGGGGGCGGACAAACGTCCGGCTCTCTGGGGTTTGAAAAAGTAGCCAATTACAGTAGCTCTCCTTTCCTTTCTCGGTCGATTGCCAGAGGTACTGTAGCACGCGCGAGTCTTGTGTGTCGCTTTCGTAGTGATGCAACAGACGGTGTTCGGCGATTTGTATTCCTTGTGTGTGCGACGTTGTCATCGCAGATGGAAAACTTGAAGAAAGGGCAAGACGAGTTATTTAGTCTCCCCGCTGGCTACTGATATGTGTGTGTCTTTGTTATTTGCATCGACCGCGCTAACCGACTGCCGGCCAACGAAAATATGCGCGTGTGGGGCGTTCGTTTGCATGCGTCCGTCCGATCGTTCAGGGTGGACCAAGCCCATCGTCGTGGGCAGGCACGCCTTCGGTGACCAGTACAAGGCCACCGACTTCATGGCCAACGGCCCGGGGAAGTTCGAGATGTCCTTCAAGCCGGCGGACGGGGGGGAGACGCAATCGTGGGAGGTAAGGACACGGGGGGAGGGGGGGTTGTGACAAGTATGAATGCGGCACCACGGGTAGGAGAAGACTGTGATGATGTCTGGAATTCGGGTCTTGGAGGGTACAGCAGTAGTGCGTACATGCCACGGTTTGGGTGGGACAGGAAGGAGGGAATAGTCTCGTGAGCCGTGGCGAGGGTTTACGTTTGCAAGACAAGCACGAGAGGGATCGTCCGAGGGGGGGGAAGAAATGTCGACCACGCCGCCCTAGTCTTGTGCCCTTAACCTTGACCTTCTTGTGTGTTGCATGTCGCTTGCATCATGCGTGCGTGCTTGTTGTGTGGGATGTTTTTGATTGGCAGGAGGGGTCAAAGGAATGTCGACCACGCTGCCCTAGTCTTGTGCCCTTAAACCTTGACCGTCTTGTGTGTTGCATGTCGCTTGCAATGTGTGCGTGCTTGTTGTGTCGGATGTTTTTGATGGTCAGGTGTACGACTTCGAGGGAGCCGGTGTTGGAATGGCGATGTACAACACGGATGAGGTACGCATGCCAATCAACAAGGAATGGTATTCTATCACCGTCCCGTGGAACCGTAAGAAGCTGTCCACGCAGACGCAGGGAACGGCCGTTCGCACGCTTTCATTCTCTGATACTTTGTCTTCTCTCTCACGTAGTTTCTCTTTGGAGGAGGATCTACGTAGATGAGTGCTCTCGTGCGATCCAAGGGGTACTGTCGTGTACCTATTTCGCTTCTGATGTTTTCATTTTTTTCCGTAGTGACGGTCACAACTCGTCCATGCTTTGCTGGGCTGTTGTTGTCGTCGTACTGGAACGAATCTACTGCTGTTGATATTGCTGCCGCATCACGATATTCATGGGAAATGTTGGTGTCGCAAGGGTTTCATCGGCTGTCTCGACAAGCACAGCAATTGCTGAAACTCACGGCACCCACACCATGTTGATTCTGGGGGCCTGGTTCTAGCGCGAACGGAGCGGCCCGTTTCTCCCCCGCTTGGGATCATGTCAAAGCGGCCACCAACCCTTTCGCAAAGCAGTCTGAGGGGTGGTCGAGGACCGTGGCGCTGACAAAAAGCCCTACGCGTCCCAATCTAGCCAGATTTTTTCATGTCCTCCCGATGTGCTCTGTCGCCATGAACGCGATGTACTCATCAAATTTTGTGTTTTCGTTTGATGCCCACTTGTAATCGGTGGCATGCACTCGCGGTTGCAGTCGATCCGAGCATTCGCGCGGTCTTGCATGAACTACTCGCTCAGCAAGGGGTGGGATCTGTTCCTGTCCACGAAGAACACTATCCTCAAGGTACGTATTGAATGGAACGTGTCCGTGTTATTTATGAGCACGTTCATACCTTCTAGAAGCAAACTCTGTGCTCATCATAGCGTGAATAGTATCGCGAACGCCTTTCGTAGTGAATAGGGAGGCCTTCTTCCATCATGGCTGCTTGATTGAGTTTCTTGGAGGTTAGGTGACGATTCCGGCACCTCGGCGGAATAGGAATGCTTTTAAAGTAGACATTGGACGCTGCAGTTTTGTGTTTCGTAGGCGGTACGCAGCGTTCGTCTACATACTCGGTTGTGCTGTGTACAATTAGCCCATGAAGTGATTGTCGTATGCAGCGGAACTACTGCTGTTGCTCATTGTGGAGTGCGTGGGTGGTGTTGTGATCGGGCACGCGTCTACATACATGGGCCGCACAAGAATTGACAGGATTTTGGTCTGTGGTGGTGTATCTTTCGTGACTTGTCTCCAGGTGTACGACGGTCGGTTCAAGGACATCTTCCAAGAGATATACGAAGATGAGTACCAGGAGCAGTTCGAGGCGCGAGGTATCACCTACACGCACCGCCTCATCGACGACATGGTGGCACAGT
Organism: Ectocarpus siliculosus; assembly: GCA_000310025.1. Classification (NCBI taxonomy): domain Eukaryota; class Phaeophyceae; order Ectocarpales; family Ectocarpaceae; genus Ectocarpus; species Ectocarpus siliculosus. The sequence continues at coordinate 1,587,449 of FN649748.1, forward strand.
CGCTCAAGTCGGCCGGTGAGCAACGTGTACTAAGTAAAAGTAAAAAGGGCTCAGCTTCGTCCCCATGTCTTTGCATGCACCCACCTTTGGAAATGTATACCCTCCCCAATCCAGATGTATGTGTATCACAATTATTTAGTTAGATTCAACGCCCTCTGATATTTATTGGGTGTGCTTTAATTCAGACCATGTGCTACATCATGCCTTCGCGGCCATGACCAAGACTGTTGACTTAACTGAGATGTTCTTTGCCGTAGCACGTTCGTACTTTCTGTTTCTTGGCTTCCGTAATGCCTTGGGTTTCACCACCACCCCGAAGTTGCGCGCCCCGCTTCGCGTATCTGCTCAAGTGTCTCGAGTGTCTTGTCATGTCCTGTCTTCATCGTCGGTTATGGTGCAGCTGTGTTGTCGCGTTGTCCAATGCAGCCTAACCTGTGTTTGTCTTGACACGGCTCAGGCGGGTTCGTGTGGGCGTGCAAGAACTACGACGGGGACGTGCAGTCGGACATCGTGGCGCAGGGGTACGGGTCTTTGGGTCTCATGACCAGCGTGCTGCTCGCACCGGATGGCAGAACTGTTGAGGTGAATGACTCGTATGACTGACTTGACTCGGTGGCTCGTGGTGTTTGCCGTGGGTTGGCCCGACTTCTTTTAGCCTGGCTCTGACACGCCCGATGACCGGCCGCTGCTGTTGCACCCCGTGGTTTGTTTGGTTCTCTCGCTTTCTCGATGTGTAGGGTTTTCGGCGAACATCTAGTAGGGCCCTCACAGAGCTTTCAATGCAGTTTTTCCTACCGTGTTTTCACAGAGAAACTGAGGAGAATGATTGCCTGGAAATCATTTAACTACCCAACGAGATGGGTGGGCGATGGCCAGATGAAGACGATACGGTGAACTCGTTTCCCCTCGCCTCTCTCTCTTCCTTCTAGCACGTGCTCTCGCTGCAAAGAAGCCAAATAGTCTGACGTGTTGGGAAGGAACACTCGGAACAGCCACCCACGCCTTGACCACCGCGTGCCGATCCATCCCGCACCGCCCATCCATCCGGTACCGTCAGTCGGAGGCCGCCCACGGGACTGTCACACGGCACTGGCGCGAGTACCAGAAGGGAAACAAGACGTCGACCAACCCGATCGCCTCCATCTTCGCGTGGACGCGTGGTCTGCAGCACCGCGCCAAGCTTGACGACAACAAGCCACTCAGGGTGAGAAGAGTCAGATCGATCTATCGATCGCGGTCTAGCAGTGACAAGAATTTTTGTTGTTTTCTAAGCCTTTGGGTGCGGGAACCACACAGAGAGTCAAGACTCACGAAACAACGCCATGTTTTGACAAGAAAGCTCGCTTGTCCATTTCAGAGATGATTTTCTTGGATGTATTATACTGCTCTAACTGTTTATTTTTGCATGAATTCTCCGAACCCCCCCCCAAGTTCCTCTTCGCTTTTTGCGCGTTTTCCGCGCGTACATGCCCGCCACTAAATTTTTTTTCGCACAATTTCCACCAGGTGTTCACCAACAACTTGGAGAAGGCCGTGATCGAGACGGTAGAGGCGGGGCACATGACGAAGGATCTGGCGATCTGCGTGCACGGGTGGAACGTCACCGAGGACCAGTACCTCATGACGGAGGCGTTTATGGATGAGATCAAGGTGGGTATTTGAGACGCTCGCACACGCCGCCGTTCCGTGCATATTTCTTAGTGTCGATGTACATGTTCACGTGTGTTCTATAGCTTTTTGCAAGTCTGGGCTAGCTAGAAGGAACGTCGGATCTGTCGTAGCGCGCGAAGTACGGTTAAGCGTTGTGCTATTGTGGTACGAGGCTGGTGTCGCGCGTGTAGTGTGTTGGTCCGGCATCAGTATCCGTTCCGACCCTTGCCGAGTGCCCGCATCGCTCCTATCATAGTTGCTAGTCTTGCAGGCTTCAAGGGATAATCCTCCGTGGTCAACGCCATCCACCAAACGTGAAGGCACGCATGAAGTAGTATTGAGACGGGGACAACGAATCCAGGTGGACAACTAGACCTGTTCAACTTCGGGAGCTGACAGATTTATTGTTGATAAGCATAGAGCGTTCACAAACACGTGGGTGCCCCCCCCCCCTCCGTTTATTTTTTTGCCCCCTTGTCTTTTGCATGTGAGAGTGCTAACCTAACCCGACGGTTCCCACTCTCTCATGTCGTGCTCGTTGTTTCCCGCCCCTGTGTCGCGGCAACGAAAAAACCACAACGCCTGATGCCTCGCAGAACACGTACGATGCCAAGTACGCGCCGAAATGAGAGAGCAACTCAGACGACGGGTACGTGTGGTTTGACCGACCCAGGCATACACTCAACGAGAACTTGAGAGGGTTCTGTTGGCACATCCTCGTTGACGAAAGGAGAGGCGGAAGAAGAGTTTTTGGCTTTCCTTGGTTTTGTTTGCCGGACGCCTGGGCGAGGCTCGGTTTTTGTTGTTTTGGCGCTTGTAGCATACACGAGTTTTGTGCCGGAGGCGCGCGCGCTCGCGGCAACTAGGCCATGCTGTACGCAGGCAAAATCGGGGTGAGGGCGTCCCTTAATTTGATGCCGCCCCCGCTCTTAGGAAAAATGCCAACAGACCTGGCCATAGCAAAATGGGACCCCCCCCCCCCTGGCACACAGTAACAGTGGTGGGTTTTTGAGACCGTTGTCGTTCCTGCTAGCGCAGTTGCATATTCTAGAGTGAGAAGGGTTTTATGCTGCTTATCGCCAAGACGTGCGCGTGCGAACGGTCTACTGCGCTATAATTTTGTCGCGGATTCCAAAACGCGATACTCTGGTGGTTGTATAGGATAGGAGACGCTTTTGCGCCTTTCAAGGCTGAGGTGCAGGGGGTGGGGGTGGGTACAATGATGCCGGCTTCTCCTCGGCAAGTAGGGTATTTTTGTACTTTTGTGTGGAACAGCCATGCCGGCGGGGGGAAGGGGGGGTGTAATTGCCTGACGATTTTGGGAGAGTAAACAAGACACAGAAAATATGAGGTTTTACTGTTTGATTGTACGCACGCGTCTATGCATACACCCGGCCGAAATTCGTGTGGGACGGGATGTTTCGGGACGGATGTGGTTCGATGGACGGGGTTTTCGTTGATGACTGTGTCATCATTTCGTCCCTTGTCTGCGTCTGCCGATTCTCGCATAACCAGAATTGACAACTCACGCCTTCCCCTGTCCAAGCAGGGCACAAACAGCCTATCGTGCCTCCCTCTTGTGCAATCGAGGATGGTGTGATGCATCACAAAACTACTCGGCATGGAACAAACGTGTTAGGAGCGACCGATAGGACAAGCTTTGTAACCGCTGCATTCCACCCCCATGACCCTGGAGCTTTTGCTAGGATGATGCTCGCGTGTGCAACAGCCTGTGCTCGTGCCGGGCTCGACAGGCGCGAGAAAAAAGAAAACCGCCCGAGAGTTTGTTCGTGACATATTTTTCCCGGACCATCATAACTAGAAGATGAGGACAAGCCTCCTTATTCGTTGTCTCTAGTGGGCAAGATCTTCACCTTCAAAGTAACGGCCGAATGAATTTCCGTCAGAGTGGTCAAGCAGTGTTGTGTTGAGTGACAGTTTGCGCGAAACTGTTGTCGAGAACGAGAAAATGGCGGATGTAAAACCGAATCACGCCATCTTGAGCGGTATCCGGCCGCCGCCGCATTGCCTTGCGTCACTTTAACGTACTGCAATGCCCGATAAGGCCAACAGACCTGGTGATACCACCTCACGTGACAAGTCGCCCACCAGTTGCCGATTTTTGTATTTTTTTTTATGATCCTGGGACAGTTCTGAAGAACCTTCCATCCTAAGAAATACTCCGTAGTAACTACTTTTCTCCGGGCGCCTGCTACGCGCGGTTGCCACCCACGTCCACACAGAGGTGTCACGAATTTGCCATGTTCACGCCACGATCAGCCGCAACCGACAGACGCATCGACCTTTTAACACAGGGACAGAACCATGGGGGTGCGCGCTCCCCTCCCCTACTCGATCCTTTCCATCCCCCGAACAATACCGAAGCGCCATCTCTTACGAAGCAGCTCTTTGAGATCACGCCGTCGCAACCACACTATGCATACCTTGCACCCCTACACCCTCAAGTCGTTGAATATCATCTTTCATTATGTTCCACAAGGCACACGCCGCCAGTGCGTACCTCCCCCACCCCCGGCTACAACTTGTTGGCCGGCAGTCAAACAAAGTCGAAAATGAGAAAAGGGCGAAAAAACCGAACCAAACATGCATAACGGTGTGGTATGTTCTTGTTTTGTCGAAGAAGCTCTTGATACATCAGGTCTTTGGCGCCCCCTCTACTCTTCCGACAACGCACTATGCGTGCACTGAACTTTGCTGAAGGGAGGCGTTGAACGGGGGGTGCCCTACACGCGCTTCACACGGTGCCCCGCCCGTGAGGAACCGCCGACAGAGAAAACTTCCCCTCCAGCAGTGAGAAACTTCTTGGAAATTTCCGCATCACGCCTCCGCGGTGGCTGGGGCTTTCGCCGCCGGAGAGCGGGACGCCGACCTCCTGTTGCTGCCGCCGCCGCTCTGTTGTCGGGTTAATACACGCAATGCAAGCGCGCGAGGGTAGATTAGCAATCAAGACTAGAGTTGTTACCCTCGACCCAAGAGGTGTGAGAGATCTACGAAAGTGATCCATTGAACCCCACAGTAGCATTGAATTTCTCAGCTGACAGTACTGGCTGGCAGCCTTCTTTCCCACCGCAGCCACATCTCCAGTAACTCGTGGCGAATACCCTGAGCTACGTGGCTCAATACCACTGGACGAACACGCCACTCACTGCTGTGTGATAGGGAGAAAATCAGCAACGCCGTTGCTAAATGCGGCGTTCCAGTGCAAGACAAAAACATAATTACTTGCCCTTCAATAACGCTTCACCGTTTCTTGTACACAAGGTGGTGAGCAAATCACCAACATGGACGGGATCACGACTAAGCAGACGTTGGCAGACATTTCTGTCTCCCACCCCTCCCTCCGCCGAACCCTGCAAACAATTACACACAAAACTGGCACATACGTACCTCGTTCACACGTACAGCTTCAAAACACCTGGAACCCTCCCTGCTGTGAGGGCAAGCCCTTCAAAATGGACGCCGAGTCCAATTCCCTCGTTTCAAACACGACCCAACAGCCAACAGCAAAACAACAGATAGAACAAACACGCCGCATACTTTGTCACGCACCTTGCTCGACGAGGAGCTCGACTTGGACGCGGAGCTCCTGCTGCGGCTCCTACCGCTGCCGCTGCCGCTGCCGCTGCCGCTGCCGCTGCCGCTGCCGGAGCTGGAGGATGAGGACGACCGGCCCCCACGGCGCCTGTTCCTGCTGCGGCTGCGGGACCGGCTCCTGCTGCGCGACCTGAGGTACAATAGCATGTATTATGTATAAGCGATAGGATCGTCAACTGTCTGGGAAATCGGTGTAAGGTCGCTTCCAACTGGTCGTCTCCTTCGTGTTATGTACCGTGGGGGGACCTGTTTAGTTTAGTGCCGATATGTGCCAAGAAAATTAACCGGCACTATACCGGACCGGGGCTAATCAACCGGCACTAAACAGCCACCTACTGTATTGTTCTTGTCGTCTTCCCATTAAAAAACGTTCCGATCTCTCTACCCAGTACCTCCATCTGTCCGTACTGATCGAACACTCGATTCCCGTGGTCACAGGCTAACTTACCCTACAAAGGTATATACTCAAACAAAATGGGCCCGAAGCTATGCTCGTGGTTCCCCCCCAACGCTTCTCTCTCTCTGTCCTTCCCGTATTCCATGCTTTGCTTAGTATCGGCAGTTTTGCAAGAACGACGCCGCATGCACAGCAACATACAGCGCGCTTGACATGGTGGTGCCTTATATTCCCATACCTGCGCCTGTTTCCGAACGACCTCCTCCTGGGCGAGGGAGACCGACGACGGCGCACAGGGCTGCGGCTCCTGCAAAAACGAAATCGTGCCGCAACAAACAGCCGGGGGGGAGAGGGGCGATCGGCACCTGCATGATTTTTTGCTGTGGTGTTGCTCACGGCAGTATACCACATAGCAACTATCGTTGTAGCACAACCGTGGTTTTGTCGCTCTTGTGAGTTTCGGCGTGTATCTTCGTACATGCCGCAAGAAACGGTCCTCTTCGTTCCTAACTGACTGCTAATTTACCACAGGCACACACCAAGCCCCGCCGCTTGATGCTGTGAGCCACGAGATCCTTGCGGTCGCTACCCCCCATCAGTGCTGCTACGCGTTTGGGGTGTATGCCCATCGACACCCTCACCATCTCTCTTGTCTCTCATCCTTTCGTGCCCCATGGACGCCCCCCCTGCAAACTACCTGCACAACCCATCGAAAACTAAATAGTTGGTACGTCGTGTCGGGCGAACTCCATTGGTTCGACGACCCCGTCCCCTTTTGCCCGTACGCCCGATAGCCTCCGCGAGGACATCATTACGCTTGGTTTAAGTTGTAGGGGTTACGGGTGTGGTTTGGGATTAGGGCTAGGGGTACAGAACGGGCCCGAAGAGCAAAAAACGCAAAAACAGGGTCGAGGCTCAGTTTCTTATTTGGTCTACATACCACGGGTTGCTATACAGAGTTTTGTCTAGGATCCACCGCTGAGGTGTCTCTCTTATCCCTATTTTTTCTGTATTTTTGCGAAAACCTGAGCCTCTGTTTTTATACGAAATACTTCTCAACTACGGGCCGGTTCCGTACGAACCCCCCCCTCTCCATTTCACGTAGGTATGGTAACATGGTAACGCCTAACATCCTCCCAAAAGGCGGTCCAATACGCCTCATGGTGGAAACCTCGCCCTTACCTCCTGTCGGAGCGGCGGTTGCGGGGGGGGGAGGATCTCCTCCGAGGGGGGCTCCGTGCCCTGTCGGCATACGAGGTAGACCCGCCGAATCCCCCACTCCCCCTCCGGTCGCCACGGGGCGGCGATCTGCAAAAAAATTGAAACAAAGGATACATACACCACACACCCATCGTGAGGCAAGAAACATGTTTTTTTAACACACTAAAAAAGCGGGGGTTCACATGCAATGCGGCTGGGAAAATGTGAATGCTCTACTGCTGTACGATCACGCTCGTGTTTAGTACGTCATTTGTATCGCGGATACACGAGCACCCGGCTAGCGAACGAGAATCCTCTGCCGCGGCGAAAGCCTTAGGCACACAAGTACGCACCGGTCCCTCCCGCGGAAGCCAGCCCCCGCGGCCATGGCGCCGTAGCCTCCACCGCCGCCGGATCCGCCGCCGCCCCCGGCGGGCCCGTAGTGTCCTCCGCCGCCTCCACCGCCTCCCTGGCCGCTGAAGCTCCCGCTGCCATTGCCGAAGCTTCCGCGCGCCTGTCCGGCGAAGCGGCCGCGGCCGGCACGTTCACGCTCGCGCTCGCGCTCACGCCCTAGAGAGAGGGGGAGTAAGGGCGGGGGTTGTCGTTTCATCGCTAAGCTTACGCCATCGACAAATTCCGGAGAGGGGTCCCGCCCCGTTGCGAATTAGGCTCCGAGCATACTTATAAGGGTTATCTCTTTTGACAATACTGCGCACCGTCCGTGACAAGGTATTCTCATGCAGATTAACCAAAAGCAGACATACGAAAACTCAAGAGAGGTCGTAAGATGTTTCACATTAAAGACGAAAACACAAACAGCACCTACGTTCAGATTTGAACAACAAGCAGATGTACGAAAAACTAAGAGAGGTCGTAAGATGTTGCACGTTTAAGACGACAACATAAACAGCACCTACGTTCAGATTTGAACAACAAGCAGATATTTCAAAAACTAAGACAAAGAGAGAGAGAGGGCGGAAGACACTCCACGTTTTAAGACAACACCACAAACAGCACTCATGTAGCATAAACAGCACTTACGTTCAGCTTCCCTCGACCTGGGCGAGGGCGACTGCCTGCGCTTCTTGGTCACCAGCACGAAGGCCACCTTGATCCTGTTGCCGTCCAGCTGAAGGGGGAATGGCCAACACCCACAAAAACGCCGATCAAAACACGCGGACAACGCAGGGAGGAAGCGTTGTGTTGACTGAACACTTATCCCGAGAACGTAACACTCGCATCGAGAAATACTTCGAAATCGTCAAGTTCGGGTGCTGGCATGGGGGGTGGCTTTGCTGCTGGCTGGCGCGTCTGGGACACCAGCAGCCAGGTGTTTGTTTTTCGCGCCAAGCGAGAAGCGTGATCCGCGGAGCTGAAAGTATCCTTGATGGTACACACGCCACGGGTAGCCTACAAAGCACGAAAACTCAGTACCGGCGTCTACAGAGCGAACGACGGCGCACCGCGATGCCGAACGGCCCTTGGCCTACGCTGCCGGTACCGCAAACACGTCGTACCTCAGCCGCTTCCGCGCCTTGCATTCACATCGCTTCGAATACACCAACTCCAGCAGGCAAGGTTCACGTCCCAACCCAGACGATAATGTTCTTCTTATCCATCGTAGCCCCAAGCCGGCTTCGAGCGTTGAGCCGACAAATACCGTAGGTGACATGATGTAAAATATCACACCCCCTTGGACGCATTTTCAAAGCTCGATTTCTCCACAGCAGAAAGGAGTAGCGTGTGCCGAAAAACGGCGGCATTGGAGCCGTCCAGTCGAGAGCTCTCAGAACACCCATCGTTTCAATAATATGTTTTCTCTTCAACGTGGAGCAGTCCAGCTCTGAAAAACGGTCCAGGGGGTGTGGTATCTTGCGTCATGTCACCTACACGGTACAGCATGCGCATCAATCCATCCATGCAGAACAAGGCGGACGCCAGGACCCTCTCACCTGCCCTCCGTCCAGGTAAAGCTGCGCCTGCTCCGCCTCTGCCCTCTCCACGAACTCCACGAAGGCATAGCCCTGTCCAGCCGAACCGTCAGCGTCACCAAGGTGGGGGGGGGGGGGGGGG
>FN649748.1:1602258-1632589 GCA_000310025.1 Ectocarpus siliculosus
AAGGAAAAGGGCGGGTACCCAGATAGATCCCCCCTGCCGTAGGTGGCATAAGATGTCCCCCCCCCCCCCCCCTGGACGAATTTTAGAGGCTCGATTTCTCCACAGCAGAAAAGAGTGGTAACGGCGGCGCTGAAGCCGTCTCGTCGAAAGTTCTATTCCGAAAACGCGGCGTTTTATTTTAGCATCCTCTTGGTGGAGTAGTCGAGCTTTGAATATCGGGAGCAGGGGGTGTGGTATCTTGTGTCATGTCACCTGCGGTACCCGGGAACACGTTGCGTGGGCGGAGAGCGCCCGCTGCCGAAACAGAGAAGGAGAAAGTGGGCCGACCAAAGTGTCGCGGTGGGAATTGCTTCGCGGATCGAGGGAGGGCTAGCAGCAGAGTTTTTTAACATAGCATGGTGTAACACGGCAGGTTTTGCTCTGTGTAGTAGGCATGAAGTGGTGTTCAGTTTTGATAATTTCCTGTACAAGGGGTATCAGCAGAGGGATAGTTTTTATGTAGCTTGAGATCAACAAGTTTATCACTTTTTCGTACATTGGACTGCCGCGTTTTGTGTATTTGGTGTTCCGGCGTGTGTTTCATCCTGTTAGTTTCGCCGGGGACGTGGTGAGGTCTCTTCTCTGTTTCATTGTGTAGGCACGTTTTATTCTGTGACACGATGTGAGTGTTTTCTGCATGCCGGCAGTATCCATACACAGCAAGCCCAATAGTTGGGTCCTGGTGCTCTTGCATGAAACATGTTCGCGTTTCAAGGATTCTCCGTGAGCCAACACCTCACAAATGCTGAGTCGGAGCTTGTGGGAACCCTCGGTTTGAACGGTTTCGCCCGAACTCATCCGCAACTCGGATTGTGTCTGTAGTGTGTACGAGGCTCCCGTTCGGGGTTGGGTGGCTTGCCTCCCGGGGGTGACGCAAGGGGACATGGCCAATAGCTTAACCTTTGTTCGGTGTTAAAGTGCCGGTTGCCGTACAATCTGCGGATAATATCTCGCAATCGTGTTGCGGGAAACTTTCTTTTTTTTTTCATCGTGACCTTCTCGTGCGCGTGGGGAAATGTGTGCTTGATGTAGGCTAACGCCGTATTTGCCGCTGAGGCTACTGCTGCCGTAGTGTAGACTTGTTGCACATTCTCTTCGGCGAGTATTTGGACGGTCATCGCTACTACCCAGGAGGAGATTTCTGGGCAGGTTATATCTCTTATTCGTTCGGGCCCCGATGGATAATCGGGAAACTGGGACCCTGATCTCCTCGCGAATTTCCCCACGGTAACAGGGAAATCATCATGTCGCACGGTCGACGGCCGGTGATTGCCTATTGTTAGGTGTTGGCTGCTGGCAGCTGGTGATCATACTGCTGCAACCTGCTGCTCTCGCTCTCTCTCTCGCTGTGTGTATGCCGTGTTGCTCTCATGGGGTGAGTGTTGCGCAGGAGGAGTCAAAAGTGTTCTTTTTTTTTGTATATACTGCGAAGGCTTGTTTGGTTCGGAAAGGCTCCCCGCGATTTCGAGCCGGTCCCGGCAACTTCAGGCGTCGATTGCACGCGCCACGGATGCCTGGGGGTCCTCGGGCATGCGCGGTAATGTGCCGACGAGCCCCCTGCGTGCCTCTCAGAATCTCAGAAGCAAGCGTGAGAAATGGTTCGCTGCCGCGAGCGACAGATATATGTCCCGAAGCACGAAAAACATCGACATGACGCCTGTACATACAAGGGTACCCTCCGGAGAGAGCCCATGGAAAACAAAACGGCGGAGGTGGCGAAACATGCTCTCCCCATGTTCGAGTGATGCTGTGTTGTTCAGGGAGAAAGCTGATTGTAGGGGTCTGTTTGCTGACTCAGCGCATCTCACCATGTGTACGCCAACCGCCCGCAAATATCAATTTATTGCCATGTTAATAGCGGCTGTGACGTTTCAAAGGTCGACCAGCCCGGCTATGGCGTTCCCAACGCTCGAAAAGCTTTCTTGAATTGGCTGCTGCTGTCGCTCCCTTCACTGTTTTCAACGCGACCTAGATTTGTTCTCAGTTGTGGTGCCACCCCCCTGTGTGCGTCGTTAACATCCCGCCTGCCTGTGGTTTGCTTTGCGTTTTCATGGTCCGACGCTCCGCCAGTGCTGTGCTATCACCGTCTCGAGTGCCATCGGCTTGACGCCGCAGGCTGTCGATGAACCATACGCAGTGCACATGTCCAAATCATCGCTCGAAGCCCAACACTTGCAACCGATTGCAGCTCTCAGCTCCGTCGCAAGCACGTCAGAACGCACCAACGGAGCGGTGCGCCGATGCCGACTGCGCTGAAGGGGGGTCGTTAAACCCCAGGCCTGGATGAAGATGGACGCAGAAACACGCGAAGGTTTAGCCGACAACAAGCATATCATGTTCCAAAACATGAAGGAGGAGGAGCAGCGCCGCGCGGAGGCTCACGCGCCGTACGTCGAGGTAGGTACCAGTTGACCGGCGCTGCTCCTCCTCGTTCATGTTTTGGAACATGATATGCTTGTTGTCGGCTAAACCTTCGCGTGTTTCTGCGTCCATCTTCATCCAGGCCTGGGGTTTAACGACCCCCCTTCAGGGCAATCGGCATCGGTGCGACTCGTCGCCTGGGTTCGAACATGTTCCCCACTATGTTTGTGCCCCGCCGTTTTCGCAACACCGTGCTGCCTGTTTGCGCACACTTCTGTTACAAAGCTTAAGACGCTCTATGGTGGCTAGGGAAAATCTTCGGGCATACTCCCAACTATTGCCACCTGTGAATCATTATCATTCCACGCTCGGACAGTCCACACAGCTGACGTCGAAGGGCCCAGCGAACCACACCGAACCAAAAAGACGACAAATAAAAACCTGTGTACAGCAGCAGTCTACAAAGGCGCGCGTTAAGCTTCGCATCTGCCGAATCAGACGAAAAGCACGACGCTCTTCCTCGGGCACTGTCGTCGTTACCCGTGCCACTAGAAACCCGCAGGCCACGTACAAAAACGTGGTATCGATGGCGCCTCTGCTTCTGACAATTGACAATATTCACAAGAGGCTGCCAAGGAAAACAGCAAGCAGCAAATACCACGGCCCCGACAGACAATAGGCATGGCCAACCCATGGTGTTTTTTGACGTCTACATCTCTAGCACAAGAAGCGGGCGGCGCCCGGCCCGCCACAAGAAGCAAGCATGCATACCGTCCCCGCACACACGGCACCAATCAATCCTCGGCTTTCAAGAGAGCGACGACCTTCGCCTCGACGGCAGCCACCAGGATCTGCGAGTCCTCCGACAAGTCGCAGCTCACGAACACCACCCTCCCGGTGCGTTTGCACAGCCGCTGCGCCATGCTCACACCTACCCCTCCTCCGCCGGCCTCCCCGGCCCCTTCCCCCGCCAGCAGCGGCGTGGCCGTCGGCATGCCTCCGTCGAAACGGGTCCCCACGGCCGCAGCCAACGACCCCTGGGCCACCGAGCCTTCCGTCGCCGCCCACACGTAGCACGAGCCCGCCAAGACTACGACGTGGCCGACCACGGAAGCACCGAGGGTCGGTTCTCGAACGTCGAAAGATACGACCTTCAACTCCGGGAGCACCGCTTCAGAACCTGCGTCTTTCGTCGGCGCGGCAGCCGGCGGCGACGGCGCGGGCTCCGCAGGCTCGCGCGAGGCAGACCTCGCCGGTTCGACTGACCCCTTGCCCTCCGCTTTTAACCGTCTCGCCGGCTCTGGTTCTCCTGCCGCCGCCGCCGCCGCCGCCGTCGCCGCCGCCACCGTCTCTGATGCAGGTACCGGGGGAGGTTTCCTTCCCACATCACCGACATCGTCGGCGGCAGGAGGTTCCTCAGGTGTGGTCTCGGTCGGCGCTGCTGTTTCAGGGCTCCCGCTCTCGGCAACTGCAGGTGGCAGTTCGAGGGTTGCGGCGCTGGAGGGTTGAGCGTTCGTTGCCATGTGAATCTCTGCTAGTAGGAGTTGTTCTAGTGTTGGTGCTGTTGGTGCCTGTGCTGCCGGCTCTGATCCCGCTAGGGGTTCTGCTGCTGGCGTCGGTGCTGGCGGTTTTTTCCTGGAGAACAAGGAAGTCGCCGGGGCTAGCTTCCTCAACAATCGACCTCCGTGCAATGATCCCGCCGTCAACGACTGGGTTATTCTTGTTGTCGCCGTCGTCGTTTGTTTCTCAAGCCCCCTGATGAGAGCCATCCCTCGCGGGCCTTCCATTGCGCACGGCAACGAAATTGAACGGGCGGAACATTCAAGACAAGACCTTTGAGTTACCCAAAGACGGAGGCCAAAACAACGAGCGGGTGCGCGAGATCTCTCATGGGTGCGGTTCAGACGACAGCACCCAGCACCCCCTGAGGTTGTGTCGACTTGTGCTTCGTGATCAGGGTCTCGGGCTGGTGCACCGGCGTGGAGTTCGAGAGCGACTTGTGATGCCGAGCACAGCAGTGCGCCCATAGCACCATCGGAGGGTGAGGAATGAGAGCACAAACGAAGCACGTCGAAAGCTCGTACCCCGGACATGTCAACGCTGTTGCTGTTGCCTACTTCTACATTACTGGACATTCAACACCAGTGTGCACCAAAACACTTGTCCGGAGGTGGTGTACGTTGTATCGCAAGCTGGATATCCTATGCATACTTCTTGCTCTCACCGATAGCTTTCGCCGCATCTTCCATGTCTCTCTGGTGCTCTTCGTGTATCTTCTTCGACGTCGCGGCGTCAAATATATCTATGTCTCCCATATCTGCCGCAGAAGACGTGTGCACCAAGACGGACAGCCGTGAACAGATCACCGAGGTCGAAAACGGTGGGGTAATTAGTAAAGGACTGTAAGCTGACCCGCCGGCGCCAAGTTGGTCCACAACTAATCTCAAACCACACCATACATAATGATATAATGATATATGCAAGCACCGACGCTCGCAAGATTGGAAGTGCCCCGTTAAATACCTCACATCATAATGACTATGCCGTAGCACTCTGTAGAGCGTTCCTACCATTGTACCGTACGAGGCGGGAGAGATGGCACTCCCCCTAAATTACTGCTGTAACCGATTTTGAAACAAAGCTCGGTTGCTCCACAACAAAGCTTGTGCCAACAACAAACGTGTTGGTTTTCGAAACATCTCGTCGAGGTCTACTTGTAGCGTATCGGGCTCTTTTCCGCAACCACTTGGTTGTGGAGCAATCGAGCATTGAAAGTCGGTCTAGGGGGGGTGCCATCTCTCCGCCCATGTACGGTAGGTACTAGTAGGTAGACATCGAAAGACAGGTATTTGTACCGTTCTCCTGTCCGGTAGGACGATGACCTCTCCGATTGCTTTGGACCAAGCTCCCGATAATTGCGCAGTGCCGACGAACGACTTCAAAACACTACTCTTAAAGGAGGCGGGCGATCAACCTAACACAGCCTCCCACACAGATGAGCCGCTTGGAGATGCTCCCAACTAAATACTGGTACATGCATAGTACCTGGTAACAGCTGCGGGACATCTTTACGCACCCACGGAGACATGCTGCAGTCTGCAGTACCTGCCTGCGGGCTCAGCTACTTGGGGGACGAAAGAGGGATGCAAGAAAGCTAGGCTCACCGCTGAGGTACTCACCCATATCTTCTTTACCTATGGTTGAACCAGGCGATGTCATTGAGCTGCAATGTCCAGGACCTCTTGTGGAACCGCGGGGCAGTTGACCAAGCACGCAAGTACGAGCAAGCACGGGGGTCAAAACGCGGCGTAATTACATCGCACCAAGTACCCTTAATATTCTAGTCCGCGGCCCCCATTCGTTGCTCCGCGAAGCAGAGACGTTCGAACACTGCACAGCAGCGAGGCACAGAGGCAGAGAAGAGAGGAAGAGAGGGAGAGGAGTAGAGGACAAAGGGATAGGGAGAGGAGGGAGCCATGAGTGGCACCACGTATACGTTGGTTTCCCTGCCCAACGAGCAGCAGCCTCCTGACCAGGTGAGGAATTGAGAGCCCTGTGAAAAGAGTGAAGCGAATCGATCGGATGTGTGTGCATCGCTTCTCGCTTCTGCTTGCTCCCCTTTTGGGACAGTGGGCAGGAGCCCCAGTGTAGGTCGCACGAGGTGGTCTTTCACGTGGGTTTGTTTGTCGTGCTCAGGTGTGTGATAGTATGAGTGGGAAGTCGGGTATGTATCTCTCACCGTGCACAACAATAGAGCAGTAAGCAGTCACGTTACTTACGTGCTTGTTCGCTAACTGGGAAGATGATGGGGAGGTTCTGTGCCATGCATGGAGCGTGCTTGGAGAGCTGGCGCTGATCTACAATCATCAGGTTCTGAGAGACAGAACCTGATTGAGCGTTTTACCTTGGCATTCGCCGGGATTGATATTCCCTGTCCATGGGCCGTTTGCTGAGGTTCCCTGTAATGCCACCCGAGTTTGCAGCTACTGCAGTCCGTGCAGCACGGAAGAAAAAGAAACACAGCCTCCTACTCTTGTTGGGTCTTGCAAGCGTCGTCACTCGTTCAGTTCTACGCCACCTTCGCTGGTGCATGCCTGTTCAACCTCACCGTGAAGGCGCGTGCCTGCTGTGCCTCCCGCGTACACCAGGGGCTGCTGTTTGCGAAAGAGCAATTGGCTACGATTTGCTCGGAGAGGTGGTCTGTCCGTGGAGGGGGGCGTTTTGGTTCTTAACTGCCAGAGGCAACGACTCGATACAATCCGTTTGATCGCGTCCTCCTTTGCTTACAACAGGCAGCAGTGCTGCCCCGAATATTCTTTGCCCACCCACTCCAACAAGAAACGGCACTCCGCACTACTGTAATCAGACCCTCTCGAACACTCGAACACGCGTTTTTTCATCCTCCACTTCGAGCGCTGCGTGCACGATTATTAATACTACGGTAGTTGCTCTATTTGTACAGATTACGCTGAATCACTGGGGTATGCGGCGGTCGTGCTCTTTCGATATCGAGTTGTGTCCGGTTCTCCAACACAGACTGTGGGTATATCTCGAATGGGTAGTCTTTCTGTGTGTGTTTTTATTATTCCTTAACACATACTTCTAGATGGTTGTGAACCAGCACAAAAATAGTTCTGGTGCTGCCGGCACATGGTGCAGCGATATTTCCACTCTAGTGTTGTGCCTATGCGCCTCTCTCGTCTGCTTGTAAGCAAACAGACACGTCTATAATAGCAGGCGAGAGTAAGAACAGCCCACGCCGACGTGTTTACCGCGGGCAACCCGAAGCCTCTTACCTGGGCAAGCGCTTTCGTTTCCTTCGTTTGGTGGTTATGTTGCCTCTGAGAAAGTGCGGTCCTCATGGGATGGCCAAGCGTCGGGCGTGTTATCCTTGTCGCCCCGCGACCAAATTCTCGGCTCAAGAGCAACAGCGGTCACAAAGGAAACCCCCCGACTCCCTTTGGTCTGGTGAAAGCCCGTGCTGCTCCGTCCCGGCTTTGTAAGGGTGCGAGGTCAATGGTCTAACGACTACGGCATGCACGGCCATGAGCACACCCGGTTTTACACCTACTTGGAAGAATATGATTCTTCCTGGACGATTACTCAACAATGAGCATGTATTTGTGTCGTATGTAGGCGCGTTTTTTTCTGGATTGTGGCTGCGGGTGTAGTGCTCCCGCCCTGACTTGCTGTCCGGTGATATATTCCCTGCCTGATGTCCCACTTCCCCTCCTTGCGGGAAACTGAGCGGTCAAAATATGTCCAAGGGTGATGATGCTCACGTCCCATGCGGACGGGATGCAGGGCTTTACATAGTCGCATGTCCCGGAACCCTGCCGTTGGGACCGACTCTCTTGTGGTACATATAGATTCGTGAAATTTTTCCCTTTCACGTGGCGGCGACAAAACACTCCTTGCTGTGACTTGCAGCCACGCTTGAATATGCACCTATTAATAGTCTGAACAAGTCGTTTGGCGGAGGCAACAATAGGTTTTCGGCTCGTGGCCACGCAAGTCGTCTTTTCTTCTTCGTTGAAGACCACGGAAGCGAAAAGGTGCTGAATAGACTTCCTCAAAGCGATGCTGGGGTTTGGCGACGGCGGTGGCCTATCCCGTCGCTCCCTTGACATACATGCCGTGTGTCCCCGGTACAAGAAAGCAAGTGCGTTGTCAACGGCATTGTTCGTTAACTTATTTACAAATGTAGCTGGAACATTTCGATTCATGTCGTGTTACCGCGGCATCCGTTTTTGGCCTCCCCGACGCGGCCTTGTCCTTTCGCTCTTGTGTCAACTCTTTCGCGATACTGTACATCCCACACCAACAAAGGGCAAAGTGTTCCTGCAGCGGATTAAGTGTGCCTAATTTCAACGGTTTTGACGACAACGTTTGTGTGTCAGGTGTTCGGGAAGCTCAAGGGTTCAGCCGTCAAGACCTATGCCGACATCTTTAAGGTCGAGGTGCCTGCGCTTCAGGTGGGTGTCCTTCATTTTTTCGGGGTTCCTCTTTCTCTCGGTTTTTCTTGTACACCCTAGCACGTGTAAATTTTTCGCGCGTAACTCTTCGTTAGACTATGCCACATTCCCACCTGTGTCTACCCATCTCGGCACCCATTACAGGGAAAAATTCGCCCGTGCCTGCTTGTTGTTCTAGATTCATTTGGAAGAAGGATCCCGAAGGGTAGAAAAAGCAGCCCGCCGCTCGGGACAAAACGTGTGCTGCCGTCTTCCCATCAACCTCAAGTTTCCTTGTCTTGCTTGGTGGATTGCTCGATGTTTTTCGCAAGATGTGGTGTGTTGTTCCTCTTGTCGATCTCATGTGTCGCGAATTTGTTCATCCATTGCGCTCGGGCGTACGTCGCCGCGCTCAGGGTTAGGGTTAGGATTATGATTAGGGTTAGATGTCGCCACCGCAATATAATTTGGCTCTTCTCCCTCACTTTCTGGGCTGGCTCTTGTTCTAAACACGCACCCTATTCCGGGTAAACAAAACCTATTATCTGTTCCCTGTGCAGCCAGCCGTTGTTGACCAATATTTTCAAGCGCTTCCGAACAACCACGTTTTGGTCAATCAACGCTCCCGCTTGGAATCCCCCGATGATGGCGGTGCTTGGTAACTCCACTGCAGAGTTTGGTGACAGGTTCGACTTGTTCCTGGGCGCTCGTTTACGCTAACCCCTGCCAACCGACCACGTTCTCCCGCTGTCCGGGTTGTCGTTTTGTTTGACGGGTGATGATGGTGCGGCGCGGCGTTGACAATGCAGGTCGGCACCCTGGACTCTTTGATGCAGCTGTCGGACGACCTGGTGCGGATCGACATGCTCGTGGAGAACATGGTCCGCAAGATAGAGAAGCAGTACATGGAGGTGGCTGGCGAGGCGTCGGAGACACTCAAGGTGAGAGCTTGTCAGCTCGGCGGGGCGGGGGGAGGGGGCGTATCGAATCGAGCAGGAGGGAGGGTGAGAGAGAGAGAGATAGGAACGAAGGAAGACCGACGTGGAGGCGGTGGGGGGGCAGACAGAAGCAGAGACAGCGTACAATGCAGGCATCGCGTGATCAGTGAGACAGAGGGTCGCCACACCGACAGCTTCACAGAGAAGGCGCGTGGTGTGCATGGTTCCCCACCCGACCCATACCGCTGCGGCCCACTGCGATCTCCCGGACGCGAAAGCGTGTAGTCGCCATTGCCCCATGTCCGTCCACCCTGCTTTTCGGTTTGACTTGTATGTTCGTGTTTTGGCACTCGTTGATGCTGAGGGCAGCCTCGCTTCTCTCCCAGTTGCTCTCTCCCTCGATTTTTCGCGAGTCTTTCCGACGCTTTAATTTGTTCTTTTTTCGTGCGTTAGTTCATGCGCACGTATGAGACTTGTGTCTTTCCCTATCCACGAGGCTTTTCCCTCGCCTTTTTCTTGTGGATCGCCTTTGCCGTACGTACGTAAGTAGCTCCTCATCCTCTTCTGGCATCGTCTCTCAACCTTTGTCCCGATATTTATTGTCGTGGTGGGTCCTTCTGCCTGGTGTACCTAGGTGGCCGGAGTGTCGCCGGGGCAGTACGTGCGGATGTTCGAGTGGGACTACTCCAAGTTCGCCGTGCGTCAGAGGCTGCCGGCCCTCGTCGCGCTAATCCAGGGGTCCGTCGGCAAGATCGAGGAGGAGCACCGGAACCTGTCCATGGTCTTCGCCGAAAAGAACCAGGCCATGCAGGTTAGCCAGCGGGAACCGTTACGGCAGAAAGGGAGGCGGTGGTTTTGTTTTTGTAGAGCTGACCCAGGCTAGAGAGGTTGGAAAGGTTAAGGACATGTGGTCTAGTAAGATTATGAGTTTTTTTAGCAGATATATGAAATCGTATCGTCGTTGCGAAAGAAGCACCAGGGCGTATGTATGTATCGGTGTGCGCTCGGGGGGAGTGGGTGATACCGGTTGAGTGAGTGGTGCAATATAGCTGATTGAGGGGAGGGGGTTATGATTCACTATCCAAGCGATGGCCGACGCTTAGAAACAAGGTGGAAGGTGGAAAGATGTTGTACGACGGCGTCAACAACAAGCAGGAAGAGGACTCCAACCATTGTTGACGGCCTATGAAAGAAACTACTTCTTAGCGTCCTGGTCTCTCCTCGCGACGGCTTGCCGTACAACGTAGCCATTGGGGGCCCGCAGTTTGTACATGCGGTGTAACCCCACCCACCCACCCACCCACCATGCGATATCTCCGAACGCGGCCGAATCGTACGTCTCAAACACCGTACATTCTTCACGCAGGCGCTCAAGCGCAAGAAGGGCAACAACCTTGCCACGGTGGAGCTATCCGAGGTGCTGTCGAGCGAGCAGCTGCGGGGCGTGATGATGGTGGACACGGAGAACCTGGTGACGCTCGCCGTGGCCATGGGCAAGCCCCAGGAGAAGGACTGGCTCGAGGGGTACGAGTCCATCGGAAGCGTGAGTGCCTGCGGGCGGACGGACGGACGGACGGACGGATGGCATGACAATGCCGACGAGAAGGGGGAAGAGATGCGTAGACGAGAGAGAGAGTCGATTGCCGTCGTTGTAGGTTGGCGAAGGGCGAACATCAGTGGATGCAGAAGAGCATCGTTGTACTCACCGCCGGATACGGATAGTGCCATGTTTACTCCTCATTTTTTTTTTTGTTCCCACGCGTCGGTCGGCGTTCGCACCCTCTTGGTTTTCGGACAGTCAATCGAGAGCTTTGAAAGTCAGTCTAGTGTGGGTGCGATCGCTCAGTGCCGACCGGGTGGCGATTGAATACACAAGGGTTCACGGGTGGCCAAGGCAGGTTGCATTGTATGCAGCTAGCCCCGCATCACGGATTACGGCGTTGGTTCAATAAATAGGGTGGGCTGGCAGCGTAGACTTAAATGCGTCCAAGGTCGGTCCCCAACGTCCCAACCTGCCGCCGGGGAGGTTGGGCACCAGCTACAACCTCCTTTGGCCACCTACGTTGTCACGGCCTATACCTTCAATTCAAGCCCAGGAGACGAAGGGGGACCAGGGAGCATGAACCAAAAGAGCCGTCGGGCGCATGGGGAGCTCGAGGCATAGATCTAAGTCCATCAGTATCGGATTGATTTTCTTCACGAAAGGCATATACCTGCCGCCTTCTCCAGACCAAGCCTCATTTCGAGCACCGCACGCGTTTGTTCTTTGCTGCTGCAGGAAATTGCCTCTCTCGGCAGCCCGGACTGGTCCAACCCTAGCGTAGCGTACAGCCTCGGCACCCAAGACGGGCAGTTCGGCCCCGGGTTTTCCAGCAGGGGCGTCGTGAAAGGGTCTCCCGTTGTGCCCGGCTCCACCCAGAAGGTGTTGGAGGAGGGGGAGCAGGTCCTCTACACCGTCACCGTGCTCAGAGGGCAGTACCAGGTGTGGACAGTCGTTTGGGGGGTGTCTTGCGAGATGTTTTTTTCACGGTTGTTGACTCGTTTCGATACTTGGTAAAAACTGCTGGACTAGACACATGGCATCGCGCTCAGAAGGCAGCACCAGGTTGTGGTGGTGTTGCCGTTTTTGATGGTACAGCAGTAGGGATAAGGCGAAGCACATGAGATGCACGTTGGTAAATTCCAGGCCATGTTTTCCTACCACGCACAAAATATTTGTAGGACCAACGCGAGCCTTTGGGATTTGTCCATACAGCAGTGACATGGGTTTTATTTTGATGGAGGAATGTGATGCACTTCGTTCGCGTGTTGTAGCCTACCACCATGCACGCAACAACGCCTTGCAATAACGCCTGCGATTCGTTCAGGCGGGGTTCCACGACGGGGAGCAGTTCCAGGCGGGCATGTCGACGGACTACGTGGCGGAGTTCAAGCGGAAGTGCAAGGAGAAGCGATTCACGGCTCGCGATTTCATCTTTAACCCGGAGAGGACTGGGGAAAACCAGCGCGTGGAGGAGCAGGTCGGTTTTGATGTGCATGCATACCGCGGGTCCTCCTGCTACTGCTGACATCGCTTCATGCGTGAAGGTTGCTATGCATGTGCTTCTCTGTATTGTACCACTTCTAGTGGGAGCTCAAGAGACACATACACGGGCAATTTCGCTCGGATAGCTTTTGGGTATGCCGCTGATTGTGACTGGAGCGTGTGTATTAGTGCATCGGAAGAAGGTAAGGACAAGGAGAATACCCCACTAGGTGCTGTGCTGCCACTTATGGCACGCGCGTTCCTTTGCCGGCCAATTCTAGCTCAGCCTGCGCATGACGATCGCCCTCTGATTGTGCACGAACCACTCGCGACGTGTTGGCTCGTTCCGCCGCTTCCCCCCTCCTTCCCCCGTTGCCACTGCCCCGTTCGCCATTACTCGTCGCCATAGCTGAAGACATGACCATCTGATTTTTAACAAATCAACGGCTATGTTGGTGTCTGCGCCTTTTCCCCCGCTTCCTCCGTCCACGTTAGCTCAAGACGGAGGTACAGCAGTTGCACGCGGGCATGATCCGGTGGTGCCGCGCCCACTTCGGGGAGGCGTTCTCGGCGTGGATGCACGTCAAGCTCGTTAAGTCGTACGTAGAGAGCGTCATGCGCTACGGGCTCCCGGTAGACTTCTCGGCCTTCGTACTCGCGACGAAGAAGGGACAGGAAGCCAAGGTGTGGGTCGGTGTGTGTGTGTGTGTTTGGCTCTCGTTTTAAGCGAGTTTTGTGGGTGTGCTCCCAGGTTCATCGTTCCACCTGGCAGTGTTTCTGGTTCATCAAACAGTCGCAGCGCGATGGTGATCCCCCCCCCCCCTCCAGCGGTGTAGCAGCCGGTAGGCCCCTTCCTCGCTCCGACTAGAATAGTGCGGGTCGTAAGCACGAGTTTATTTCACCGCGTGCATGCCCCCACGCTTCACCCGCTTACGCTTGCTGTACTCCCTTGTGTGAACGACAACAACAAACAACACCGCAGGTGAAGGAGGCGCTCAGCGCGCTCTACGCACATGTCTCCCAGCTCAGCTCCGGGCCCATCACGGCCGGGGGCGGAGAGGACGACGGGGACAAGGACGATGACGACACCGCGTACGTATCCGATAAGTTCTCGATCGTGGCGGCCAAGTAGAAGAGTGGTCAGCAACAAGCAACTTAGGCACCGGGGAGCAGTTGGGACGGCTGCTGCTTGCTGCTGCTGCTTGCTGCTGCTCCTTGCTGCTGCAGCTGCTAGCTGCTGCTTGCTGTTGCTAGCTGCTGCTTCTTGCTGCTGCTGCTTGCTGCTGCTGCTCCCGTTGTTGTGGTACCGTGCAGCAGTGTCGGTGCTGCAAGGTGTGCCGCGTTTTGCGGTACACGACAAATAGGCTAACGCACCTGTTCGGCGTGCTGTGCTATGCGGTACCGAGCATGCCCTACCACCACCGTGATTTGCCCCTGTTGCACGCCATAGAGCGTGCAGTTCTGTCGATCGTCTCCGCGGTATAGGCACCGCGGGTAGGATGGATCGCGCGCTTTTTTGTGCCTGCTAGTTTTAGATAGCCGGGAGCCTTTTTTCGGCCGGGGCGAGCGGGTGGTGTCGTACTGGCTCGGGGGCTCCCTTGTACAAGTTTTGGGATTTGATGTGTCATTTGGAGTTTCTTTTTCCTTTGGCTGGCCCGGAGAACAGAAGGGGCGTAGAGGTATAGTACGCGCCCCACCTTACAAAGACTACGGTATTGTTGGAGGAGTGCTGCGTACGTGTACTCGGTCGAGGAGAAAAGAGTCGAGCTTGTCGTGAACAAAACAAGGTGGGGACTATGAGGAGGAGGGTGAGTATGTTTTTGCCTCCCTTTTGACGATTCGGTTTGGGTCGAGCGAAGATGCTGTGTGGGCGAGGTGGAAACGATTCTTGTCGTCGATGGCAGAAAAATCAGGCCGTTCATACCGTTGACCACCCATTCACGTTTCATCTGGGACAGCTATTTGTCATTTCCCCTCAACCCTGGTGATCTTGACGATGCGTTTTGAGATACTGCTGTATCTCGAGGATATGGGAGGCAGTCGGTGGGCGAGGATGGACTGGGGTCGAGGCTGTATCCTTCGTTTTGGTCAAAACTTGCAGAGCTGGGTGTGTGGGATAGGATCTAGCCTTAGGTTTGCTTTGCGACTTTTTTTCGTTCATGTATTTTTCTGTGTGTCATGTCACCCACAGCCTCGTCGGTTCAGGCAAAATTGTTGGGGAGAGGCGGCTCCTCGAGCATCCCGTCCTTTCAGTTGGTAGACCTGTCATTTCGAGACGACTAAGAGAACCGATCTATGTATTGTTCACCAGCTGTGTTCCTCCTGCCACCGAGCATCGCGTTGAAGACAAAGCTGTCAATGAAGTGGTACTGCAGGGCACTCACTCTGGTTGTTTGTGAAACGAAGGGCTACTTCGTGTTCTCAGTCAGTTCCATGTACTTGAACGGGACCCCACGAACTTCGGTATATCGAACATCCTTGAACCAAAGACGGCGGCAAAGGCAATAATAACCGTTCGCATCGGGTCTGTACGCATTGAAGCTGCTTCCAGTTTCACTCGGGGCGCCCGAACAGCACGAGCCCCTTCGCGCAGCGCCTGCAGCCTGCTCCGCTCCCCCTGCGCCCACACCCCTTGCCCTTGAAAAGGGACCTCTCGCTGCTGGTCATCCTCACGGCAGGTAGAGTTTTTCACTCCTCAGAGCCTCCCTGAGCCCTGAGGGATGGATGGAGAGTGCGCTGTGCATCAAGGAATAATGAATACACACACAGAGAGACTACCCATTCGAGATATGCCCACAGTCGAACGGGATGTGGTGGAGTCTTGTCAGTGAGTGGAGGAAAACCGGCTGGGTACTGGACTTATTTGCACATGAGCGTAGAACCCTGCCTTATTGGTCCCAACCACATGTGAAATATGCATACGATACATGTCACATCTGTTGCAATTAACCCCAGAAGAGGATCACGCCCCAGTTTCTTGAACAAAACAGGGTGAGAGTAAGGCGTTTTCCGTGAAGCTCAGCCTCTGTACACCACCGTGTGCCTCGTGCAGCGATGCTGGTCAGGCCTGCCCGCATGTGCGGCTGCGGTACGCGTGCGTAGCCCCCCGCCGGGGTACTTCGCGCTTCATTCACGGAGCCCCATTGGCGGAGCGCCTCAGCTTTGCCAAGTGGCACCAACACAGCAGCAACGAGGTGCACCGTACAGGGGAGCCATAATCTACTCGGGAGGAGCCACCCCCTAGCACTAGAGCTGACCATCATCCCGCCGTTGGTCTTGGAAGTTTCTTTTCCCTCGCTGGCCCGAACCGGAGCTACCCTATTCATACAAACACAGGCGGGGAGAAGAGGGGCGGGTCCTACAGCAACTGAGGGCCGCAGGGAGTGCGCGTGGGGAAAGCAGCGGCTGGTCTGGTGTGCGTGTGACGTGACGGGAGGAGCCCTTCTGCGAAGATGTCGGACACCGCGGAGTCAGCCGGTGCGCTGGGCACCCTCTTCTTCTATGTGATGTTCGTGCACCCCGTGTGTGCATGGATCCTCGCCCCCAAGAGGTTCCCCAAGGACAGAGCCATCGTCTACGCCATCGCGTTCCTGGCTACGATAGCCATCGGCAAGATGGTGAGAGAGGGGCAGAGATCACAGACAAACAAAAATACCATAGGGGGCGTATGTCGCTGTGTGTTGCGTGGTGTGAACTCGTGGCGATTCAGGATCTTCCAGCAGTCAAAAGGTAGTGTGTGTTTGGTGGGGGCTCGTCCCCCCCGTGTTCATGCGTCAACATGTGCCCGCGGGCAGTTGCAGTTGGTGCAGCTCTATCGTCAACCCGCTGCATATACAGCTACGCTGCTGTGTGCGTGCTCGATGTTTCGGCTAAGGCAGATAAAACCGTGGTGCAGCTGCGTATGTACGGCTTTGGGTCAGGTTCTAGGTATATTCCATTTGCGAAAATAGAGAAATTCAGCCCTACTGCTGTATGCTGCCAGAAAATTCGAATCGGCGCGGAGTGTCCGGTGTCTGCTGCAACTACATAGCGTCGAGCTTGGATCACAGCAGATCGATGGTTGATTGGTTGCTTGTTCTCTTCTCCCACCCTCGCTCTTGGACAGTAGCGAACTTGAAATAATCTGCTGTGTTTGCAACTATTTTCTTGTTCAACAAGACTGGAGAGACCCTCTCTTGCTTGTCGTTAGTACTACTGTCGTTGTGAAATTATCAACTCTCGCGCGGCGTCTAGGGACCAGACAGAGAGCACACGGACAACCGGCGGCAGCAGCAGTTCTCGCACACCAACTGAACTCCGGAGTCTGCAGCCAACAGCGCCAACAAACATAAGCGTTGCTTGTACTCCAAGAAGTTGGTTGTTCATGTGTTTCCTATTTTGTCTTGATGCCGTCTTCTGCTGCTGCTGCTCCTCCACAGGCGTTGGAGAACGCGGAGCGGGGGCCGAACTTCTACCAGCTGCTCGGGGTGCGGAGAGGGAGCAGTGCCATCGAGATCAAGAGAGCGTACCGACAGCTGTCGCTCGAGCTGCACCCGGACAAGAACCCCTCCCAGGACGCAGCGGACATGTTCTCCAAGATACAGGCCGCCCAGGAGGTGTGAAGAAGTGTAGGGCCGGAACCCGGGGGGTTGCAAGTCGCGTGTTTGAGCCGCGTACAGCAGGAGGGTGTGAAGTGTAGGACCGAGAGCCGGGGTTGCAATGCGCGTCTTGGGGTTGCCATGTGCAGCAGGAACAGCCTCCACGGCCTCTGCTGGCACCCCAAACTTGCCAACCAGACAATAAAGACTGAAACGTATTTGGGTTCGTAGGTTCCAGCGGCAGTGTCTCTTTTGAGCTTGGAAGGTAGGGAGCCTCAAGACCTAAGTTCACCGGCCATGTCCCCGGTACGGGGCACCAACATCGAACAGCAGTGCCACTTCCCCCGGGATGGCCGGTAGCGCTGTTTCCAGGCAAAAGGATGTTTGTCTACACGCAATAGGACAACAGCTCGTTACGGATGTGGTATGAGGTCTATGGTATGTTTCCGCGTGGTGGACTGGGAAGGTCGTTTAAGCCATGCCCCATCGAGGGCTCCCCCAAGAATAACTACCCGGTTGGTTGGCCTCTGCCGAGAAGTCCCCGGTGTAAGATACACGAGGTACCCACCCCTTGTCGAAAATCTTCTGAAACATGTAAACGAGCCTTATGCCTTCATTATACCTTAAACTCCTTTTTGCCCTTACCGGTATCATTTTTTGAGACGTTGCGAGATACCCCCCTTGTTGCAAGGCTTCTGAAGCATGTAGGAAGAGGCGTGTGCCTTCATCCAATCATGACGTCTTGTTTTGCCCTCACCGATGTCATTTTCCGAAACGTGACACGAGGTACCTACCCCCCTCGGAAAGCTTCTGACCCATTTACAAGAGTCGTGCGCCTTCCGTTAACAGTTTGACTCTTGTTTTGGCCCTCATCGGTCCCATTTTTCGAAGCGCTGCGTTGCCGTGTGCCGTCGCTGTGAATATTTTATACCCATTTCCCCTTGGTTGATGACAATTTTCTAATCGTTGTGTTGCCAACTGCGGCTGGTGGTGGTGATGTTGCCGTGCGCCACTGCCGTGGCCGGGACTGTCGACGGAACTGTCGCTTGAAGATTTTGATGGACTCGGAGAAGCGGGAGATCTACGACAAGCTCGGACCGGAGGCGGCTACGTCAAAGCACCCCTTCAACGAGAACACCATGCTCATTGAGGTGGGTGTGTCGGCGATGCATTTAGATGTACCGCAACACGCAGTATGCACCGTGCTCATTGAGGTAGGTGCGTAGGCGATGCTTTTAGATGTACCGTAACACGTGGCTGTGATCGATGACCATGTTGCGGGATTCGTGCTCGAAAGCCGTTGGCACGTACTGCTGTACCATTCGTTTTCCATCTTCCAACAGCTTATACCCCGGTCAACGGGAAGACGGAGGTCACGCGACACCAGGCGGTCTTGCGGCACTACCTGCTGGCCCCATTGTGCTCGCGTATAGTTTGACTGATTTGCCGTCGAGTGTCTTCTTTAGTGTTTCTTAATTTTTTTTTCCTTAATATGACCCAACGAATCAATCTCTATCTAAGAAAAGAGTCTTAAGATAGATTTAGCAATGGATACATAGCTTTGCATCCTTGCCGGCTGGCGGAACACAGCGTCTACCTCGTAGATGGTGCATTCGGTGTGTGTTCAAGACTCCAACCGTGCTGTCCACAGATGGGTCATGTCTCGAGTCAGTAGCGGTAAACCACGTCTGACTGTTAGATTCTTGGGCGCGAGGTCTTGTGTTGTGGGTGGGAAGGGGGGGGGGGGGGGGGGCGGCATGGTAAACCATGACTCTGCCATGGGTTTTGAGAACGGGTATGTTCTTGGATTGTCCCAGATGAGATGCATACAATGTAGCAAGTGAGCGACGGCGGGGGTGCTAAGGCTTCGGGCTACCGTGTGCTTTTTGGGTCGATGTGGTTTCTTCTCCGTTTGTCGTACGTGCGCACTTGATGTCGTTTCACCACGCATCCGCCACGATTGTTGCTGCTATTGTACTGCTGGTGCTCGTGCACGCGGCAAGGGAGAGGCAGTGGCGTTTCAATCGTAACCATTAGGGGATGCGACGGTAAAAACACAAGCCAATTTGTGCCATCCTTCCCGCCGTCTGGGACAACCTGTTGCATGGTCAAATCGCGTCCAACAAAACACAACTATGCCAACCCCCCACCACTTTCGTGGTCAAGGGTCAAACCGCTAAGAACATGAGTACGCTTCCCCTCCATGCTGTGCAGATGGCTATCTGGTACATCACGTGGGGAGTTCTGGCTTACGTGATGACTCTCGGGAAGGCTAACCGCCAGGCGCGGGATTGGGTCTTCACCGGGCAGATCGTCATGCTCGCGGTGGAAGTGGCGATCGTCACGACTCCGGGTGGCGACGGGGTGTTGCCGTCCTGGCTCTTCCCTCACATGGCGGAGTACGAGGTGCGCGGCTGGGTGATGCATGCTGCTTTCTTGCGTGCGTTTGTTTATACCAAGGGAGTGGATTCGTTCGAGTTGAAGGAGATGGGGGTTGTACCCAGAGATTGTGTGGGTGCACATTGTGCTCTGCTCTTCTTGCGTGGGCGTGCAGAGGGAGCGGTTCTTGAATCGTTCGAGTTTTAAGAAATGGTGGTGCCGAAGATTGTGGGTGCCATGTGCTGCGTTTCCTGCGTGCGTTTGCAAAAGGGAGAGATTCGTTCGAGCTGAAAAAGAATGGCGTTATCGAAAAGAGGGGCAAGAGGGGCAAGAAGGGGTCGCCACCGCCGCCATGTGCGGACAAGGGGTGTTCCCATCGTGCGTGCGTGCGTGCGTGCATGCTGGTTTCCTTGCGTGCGTTTGTGAAGGGAGTGATTCGTTCGAGTTTCAAATAAATGGTGGTGCCAAAAAAGGAGTAAGAGGGGTAAGAAGGGGTCGCCGCCACTGCTGTGTGCGGATATGAGGTGCTCCCATGACCTTGCGATAATGCTGACAGTAGTGGTATTTTCAGCTGCTGATCGCTGGTTGGTTTTGTGTCCGTCTGGGTTGGTTCTTTGCCTCTGATGGACGCGGTCCTCTACTGCTTCTGCTATTGCAATTGCTGGTGTTGTACGGTAGACACGCGCGTGCTCGTGTTGCTTTCCGCGGCGGCACTGGCGTCAAAACACCCTTCCCCGGTACCGTTCTGGTCGATATCCTGTCGGTGTATTTGACCGTTTGCGGCGAATTTACTCTCTCCGTGTGCACACCTTTGTCTTCCTCGTTGATGATTGCCGAGAAGACGCGCCTTAGACGCACCTCAGAGTACATACCTTCCGGCCTGACCGCCTAACCCATGCCAGCCGGACAGGAGATTGCACTGGGAGAAGGCACAAGCCATCGGCACGTCCGAACCCGAAGTAACTTCCGTGCTCCTTGGCACAATAAGAAAAACTGGAACTATTTCTGTCTTGGGTCCTGCTCTGATTTCGGCCCGGACGCCGTGTACGCATCGCGCACCACATCACTTAACCATGGCGAGCGGACGCGGGCTGGGTCGGTCGGCCACGCGTCGCTCGAGTCGACGGGTTTTTCCGCGTCGGGTCGGTCCGTACAGCAGCCCTGATTGGTTCACGTATTTTGCCGCTTTTGCCCGATCGCCCCAATCACGCCTCCTCATCCACCGCCTCTCTGACTGATGGGGGCGACGCAGTGCTAATTTTCTCCTCCCCCACCCCACCCCGGTTCCGCAATATTGTGCCGCGAAATTTTACGGTCTGTGTCCAGGTGGTTTGGATCTTGCATTCCATCTTCCCCGCCTACATGAACGGCTGTCGATCGCTGGGAAGCCACCTGTTCGTGGACGTTGACCAGCAGACGAGAGACATGCTCCTGGCTCTCAGGGCGGGGCACCAGGTACGTTGTTTTTTATATATTTTTGTTGAATATCCTGGGCTGGTCATTGTCGAGAGTCGTGGGTGCGAGTTACTCTTCTTCGTTTGTGAGGGTGATTTTTTGTATTTCCCTTTTCCTGGTTGGCCCGAGGAAGAGGCTTTGTGGTTCCCGTTCTCTGTGTGGCACGGGGTGTTTGGCTTTCGTCACGTAGTTCCATGACTTGCCGTCGTAAGCAGCAGGACAGGAGAGGAAAGGCAAGCCCCCCAGTTGAGCCGTTAATAAAAAAAAAAACTACCAAGTTCAGAGTCACGGCTCGTCCGGGTCGCACGCATGTGCGGCGGCTCTTCTCAACTGTTTTGAAAGAGTGTAAAATAGGATATGTAGTTGCGGGATCGGATATTGGCTTTGGGTTTTTGGCAGTCCATGTACCTGGTGGGCATGACTGGCGTCGGGGGGTTGGTGTGCCGCCAGCCGCGTGGTCTCTGAGGACAGCTCGAATCCAAGGATTAGAGGCGTATCGATCCCCGGCCGGAAATAAACAGTTGCCTGCGTCCGATACACAACCAAGAAGAGACCCTTTTTAAAGTCCCGTACCACTCAATCCCCCTCCAGCATTGTCGACTCATATCATGATGCTCACATTCCTCCCACCCTCCGACACCGTCGAAATGTTGTTTCTCTTTGTACCGTTTCACGTCTTGTGCCGTTTCAGGACGTGCTCGTGGTTCTGCGTGACATCCAGGGTAGCATCAACTCCCTCGGCTCCTCCGGCGGGGGCGCGCGATTGACAAACAGCTCCTCTGGGGGCTCCGCGGGTCCCCGAGCCATACCTGCGAAGGCGTCGGCAGTGGGCAAGCTCCGGTGCGTTGTGTAAGCCTTGCATGATTCATGTGTGGCTTGTATGATGATATATTAGTCGGATGCGCATTTTTCTGCTGCCTTTTTCATGAATATTAATACGCAGGTTGGTCCTGTTTCTTGCATCACCTTCTGGTGACGGGGTTAGTAATGGAGGTGGATGGTAGTGTGGATTGGTAGACGTGAGCAGGAAATCTTGGGGATAGATCAGCGTAGTTCTTGTTGCGACAGTCGATGTTGTGAGTGAATTCGCCTTCCCGTTCCATCTACCATCAAAGCGAGCTTTTTTGCTCGGGTTGGTTGTTGACAGGGTGACAAAGCCAGCGATGTTTGCATACCAGCACGCTGTATCCCACTCAGGTGTGACTCGCGTGCCGTTTTGTGTTTGTCAGCACGAGTTTTCTGTCGTTGGCTATTCAATCAATACATGGACCGAAACAGCGTGTGCTTGCGCTCTTTTTTTTCTTTTTCGCACAGGGAGTTGGAGGAGAAGTTGACCCGGAACGGAACCGGGGTAGATGCCGTAGCGGCGGAGATCAAGGACTCGGGCAAGTCCAGCGGAAACATGCAGTGGCTGCTAGTCGGGATCTGGGTTGTCTTCTACTTCTTCGTCAACAACGGTGGTTCGTAGGGGGTTTGGGGGGGGGGAGAGGCAACAGGGGAGACGATCGTCTTGGAGTGGAAATGGGACGGTATGGAAGTGGGTGCGGAATGCCGGTTCTCGTCTGGCGGGTTAAAAGGTTAGGAGCCTCGTGGTTAGTCTGGTGCTAGGCAACAGGGGAGACAGTCGTCTTAGAGAGTGGAAATGGGACGGTATGGAAGTGGGTGCGGCATGACGGTTCTCGTCTCGCGGGTTAAAAAGTTAGGAGCCTCGTGGTTAGTGATGCGGGGGTTATGGCTGACTGCCGATTCTACTCTCCACATTTTGGAGCTTGGGTCTCTTCTCACACGTGGTCTTCTTTGCCCCGGCTGGCGCGCGTTGGCATGTTGGTGGTGGTGATATTTTTCGTACCTCTCATTGCTCCACCAGGCATGGTGATGTTGGTAAAACCTTCACGTTTGGATGGGTGTTTTCGGTGAGAAGGGTAGAAGGCTGGCTTGCTGTTCTTTCGAGTGGGATAATGGTA
Source organism: Ectocarpus siliculosus (assembly GCA_000310025.1). Taxonomy (NCBI): domain Eukaryota; class Phaeophyceae; order Ectocarpales; family Ectocarpaceae; genus Ectocarpus; species Ectocarpus siliculosus. The sequence goes on from FN649748.1 coordinate 1,624,951, forward strand.
ATCGCCATGGTAATCATCCTCCCGTGCTAGGGGTTGGATGCTTGAAAGATATGAGAGGAAAAGGAGATAGGTGTCGTTTGTTCCCCAAGGGCGTATTCGTGTGATCCAAACCGCACGACTAGCTCTGTCTTGTTGTAACTGACACATAAAACAGAAAACGCTCTAAAAAACGGAAGAACGCCGATGGTTTTCTTGTTGATTCGGCGGCGTTCACGACGCTTTTGTGTTTGCGTTGGAACCTTGAATGCCCTTCAGACCCTGCTGCCCCCTCATACCAGGCGCGAGCGTGCCGCACTATAATACCATCGTCAGAATCGGTTCAAATGTGTTCCCCCGAAGTCTAATATCAGCAATGTTGCCATTAATTGTTGCCATTACTCTTTGTTGGTTCTTACCCCGTAGCTTTGTTCAACAACTATTTTATCATCATCATCCACGGTTAATGTTTTTCCGTGGCAAATCTTCTCTCTTCTTTCTTCTTCATTTTTAATGTGTATCGAAATGGTTTGCGTTTTTTATCGGGGTCCGGGTATGGTGACCGCACGAAAGAGACGACTCGCGGGGGTGGGGAGAGGGGCAGGGCGCGCCCGCGCCGGGGGGCTGGTCAGTTTTTACAGTCTTGATGGCGGCAGCAGTACCCTGCAGGTAGGCCGATGGTGTAGGAGGGTGGAGGTTTCGTGCTGTAGAAGGTGTGTGGGGGGAGGGGGGGGCATGGCCGTCGCCGCCGCGAGCATCGTCTGACTCAATGTAACTTTCATCGACCGGAATCGCCATTAACCCGAAGGGATTTTTTTGGGGCTGTTGGTGGCGCTCCTCTGAAACAGGAAGGCGATGGCGCTGCTTTACCACAATAACGAGGGCAGGTTCCGCATTGATCATGGCCTGCTCGCTCGGAACAGGCCAGTGCACCTCGCGGACAAGCTGCGCTGCGGGTGACCGCGGGATGGCTTTGGCTGTGCATTGAGCTGTCGTTGGGGGCGTTCGTTCTCCACGACCCTCATGCCGCAAGCTGCGACACAGAGCAAAACAGCAACAAAAACCATGGATGTAGGTTTTGATTTGAGGTTGGGGGCGAAAGAAAGGTCGTATTGTCACCACCATGCCGAACCCCGCAGGCCCTCGAAATGACGCCACGAACAAACCTAAAATCTTCCTTGTTATCCGTTAGAAGGTGACGCTCATCCGCCCGGCTCCATGTACGACAAACTGCAAGGCTGCGTTTGCGGTCACATGATGATACTTTTTTTCGTTCGACCCGAATCACATGAATGATGGATAGAAAGGTTCCGCCAGAGCATCGAACGCGGGGCTGCGTGGGTGTTTAAAGTTCGAAGAGAGATTAGTCTACCCCTCCGCGGCTGGTGGAGGTATTTCGTCGTCGAGAGGGCAGCGGCAGCATTCCATTGGCAGGTGGCTGGATCAAAGCTAGCTGCCACAGCAGTTTGCACCTGCAACCATGGGCCCAGCGCGACTAGTGTTGCTTTTCTTTGCTGCGGACACCCGCGTTTCCTTACCATCAACGTGTTTTTGGATAGCTGCTTTCATGCGCACTCCCCAAGCCGCCCCCGCCCCCCCCCTCCACACACACACACACGGCCTTCCTTCCCCTCTCAACCTGCAAAAACGATCCTACCCCCGGTGCTCTCAACCCAGGTTGCTTGCTGCTTGCTGCTTGCTGCTTACTGCTGCTGCGTCTGGTGCTGCTGCTGCTGCTGCTGCTGTACCCGCCTGTCTTCCCCTCTCAACTGGACAACAACCTGCAAAGACGATCCTACCCCCGGTGCTCTCAACCCCAAGTTGCGTGCTGCTTGCTGCTGCTGCTGCTGCTGCTGCTGCTGCTGCTGCTGCTGCTGCTGCTGCTGCATGTTAACGACGAAAAAGCCCGCGGAACACCGAAACCGCCTTCCCCTCCAGCACGACTCGGCCGTCTCCCTCGCTTTTCAAGCCAACAGTCGCCCGAACGGTCCCCCCTCTAGGCGACGCCTGGTAACCCACCATGCATCTCCTTCGGGACGCGCGACAACAGCACCACCAGCGGCACGGCACGGCACATGCGGAATTTTATTAATTCTTTCAGCATTTTTTTCGGGCGTGAGAGACAGACAGGGCGTGAGTGAATGGCCACGGGTGGGTGAGGGGACGATTTCGCTACATGTTTACACAGACACCTACTCGTCTCCGAGACGGCACCCCCCTGGATAGGCCAATTTTTAAAGCTCGATTGCTCCACGACCAAGATTGTGCCAACACCAAAAAGCTCGATTGCTCCGCAACCAAGATTGTGCCAACACCAAAAAACTCGATTGCTCCGCAACCAAGACTGCGCCAGCACCAAAAAACAAAGGTGGTCTTGGAACCGTCCGATTTTCAAATCTCGATTGCTCCGCAACCAAGATTGCGCCAACACCAAAAAACTCGATTGCTCCGCAACCAAGACTGCGCCAGCACCAAAAACAAAGGTGGTCTTGGAACCATCCGATTTTCAAATCTCGATTGCTCCACAACCGATTGCAACACCAACATTCATTCATTCATTGTGGTTTTGGAACCATTCCGCAGAGGGCTTTTCCTTACACGTGTCGGGCTCTCTTTTCGCACCCCCCCTTGGATGATGTGGAGCAATCGAATCGAGCTTTCAAAAGTCGGTCTAGGGGCGGCGCCATCTCTCCGACTCTCTGACGAAATCCAGTACCGTTCTCTTTACGTCTCCTACTTGTAGGACGAAGGTGATTGAGACTTGACTTCCAAGCAAGCAAGCCTCGTGTTTGTGACAGCAAATATCTCAACTCTCGCGTTTCGCCAACACTAGAAACACGCCCGACTGAACGGCAAATAACTCCAAGCATCTTCGAGTACCCATACCACACCAAAACTCAACCGAGCATGAAAAAAAAAAGACTACACAGGGTTGCACAGGGTAAAAACACGACATCGTCGATAAAAAAACTAGAGAAACACAGAACGTCGACACATTTATAGCTTGTCGCAGCTCACCTGCCAAGCTTAGAGCCCCAGTATGGTGCTAGGCAGCAGTGTGCCGACCCGGTCACGGGGTCCTCGTCGATGCCCATCCTAGGCGCGAAGAACCGGCTTTGAAAATCCACGGAGCCCCCGTCTGCGGAAACACGGAAAATTGCGCTAGAATTAAAAACACCCGGTCAAGCCTAAAGAGTCAGTAACAGACCGTAAGTAGACCTGTAGGCGGCGAGTTTCTTGCGATGTGAAGCGCTTTGCTAGGTCGGCGCTGATAGAGTTTACTGTTCTTCTTTCGCATCTTCGGAGCAATGGTTCGGCAGCGGGCACTACATCAGTTGCACCAGCAGCAACAAGATGACGCGGTCCGAGACGGCTTGGGTGTTGTTGAATAGGGGCAACAATACTTGTTTTGGACTTTTCTCGCGTGGCGTGCATGCCGCGCCAGGGTAGCAAGACCGTATACTTTCACGGCCACCTTTATCGAGCGTTCTTGATTTTCTCTGTCGACAGCAATGCAGAATCACGCCCCCAATCAACTGGTGCACAACACGATTCATGTCAACGTCGCTACTATTCTTACGGTGTCTTTGTCTACAAGGCTTCGCAAGGCGCTAACCTGTATCGCCAGCAGTGCCAATACCCTCTTCCCCAGCCTTCTTCGGTTGTTGACCGTTGCACGTCACGATGAACCCGCGGCTTTCGATTGCGGCGAGCATTCTCATGTCTGGCGCTAGAGTAGAGAACGCGTCCGGGGTCACCTAAACAGGTAGATAGTTACATGTGTACAGCGGTTTCACGAAGGAGAAAGAGGCGTGCGGATTGGGCGGGTCGTGGTGGCAAACGAGAGCAACAGCGTGGGGAAAAAAACGGACGGAAAACAAGCGAAATACTTGTCCGTACGGTAACATATGTGCCCTACGGCTATACAAGGGGAACGTAAAGTGGGGTTCTACTGTAGTCGGACACTCGCTGCCCAAGGGAGGAACAGGTGGAACTGCGGAGAAAGCGATCTAGGCATTGGCGATGGCGTTGACTGTCTGTCCACGTGGCACGCTCGTCGAATGACTACGAGGAGCGTGCCACCGACCTCGGTATTCCTCTGAGGCGTTGGCATGCTTGACCGTTTCCCCGCAACAAGATTTTGGATCTCGACGTCAAAGGAAACAAAGTGATCTGTACCGCCAGACTGGAGTGTGTCGGTTGTACTGCTGTCCAGGAACGAAGTGAAGTCACCGCCACGCCCAACTACAGAAATAATTACCGAACCGCAACCAGCGTGCACCAACCGGCAAACCTCTTACCGACGCTTTCAAGCGTTCCGGGTCACCAGCTGCAACATCAAACACTTCGTACGGCAACAAAAGAGGGTCCTCTGCATAATCAGCTACACGTTCCAAAAGAAGCGGCAGCCGTTACCTCAACCATGACGTCACAGCGATTCCGGCCAACGAACAGCACCCCACCGCCCTCGCCTCCTCCTCCTCCTCCTCCGACACTAGCGAGGCCGAGGGCTTGCACGATGGCCGTGCGGCCCTCGTCGTCTTCAGGAAGCGCGTCGCCGACCACCTGGGGGGGGCGACGCCGAATCAGCCAAAAGTGATGCCGAATCAGCCAAAAGTGATGCCGAATCAGCCAAAGGGGAACGAAGCTCAGAATAAGGGGAATGAAGCTCAGAGTAAGGACCACACGGTGGCGAAATTGCTGTCCTAAGCTCGTAATATGCACTATCGCATCGATCGTAACCCCCGAAGCAGCTCAAGGGGAACGCCTCGCAGACCAACAACAAAAAAAATGACCATGCGCCGGCGAACTTTAAATAGTTGAACTCCTACTAACAGCATTTGTCACACCTTACTGCAGCAAAAAAACTTCCAAAAGCGCCCCCCACCGATCCAGGGCACCGAAGCAGCCGAAGGGGAACGAAGCACAGAGTACGCAAGGCAAAGGACAAACCCCTCAACAAATTCAAAAGTTCAACTCCTATAACTGCATTTATGCCGCCTTCGCCAAAACTTCCGAAAACGTGTCCCCCACAGATCCAGGGCACCAAAGCAGCCAAACGGAAACACAGCCCAGAGCAATCAAAGCAAAGGATAAACGCCTCAACAAACTCTAGTTGAACTCCTCCCATTTTCAAATCTTAGATCTTGAGCTGAAAAAAATAAGCGTCCCCCATCATCTCGCCCACCTCAGACGGGAAATCCATCGCCACCCAGCCCTCCGCGTCGCGGCGGCACGTGAGAACGCCGCTCGCGGTGGAAAACCTGATGGGGAGGCCTGGCCCGACCCTCCCCTCCTCCCACAGCGCGAACGCCGCGGCGAGGGTGGCGTGTCCGCAGAGATCGACTTCTCCCCCGGGGGTGAACCAGCGCAGAGCGTAGGTTGGTCCCATTGAGGAAGCTTTGAGGGGAGGGGAGGGGAGGGGAGGGGAGAGTAAAGTCGCGCACGATGTGAATGTTGAGAACGGTGGGGGTTAGCATATGGTGGGGTCCTGGGAGAGTGCGGTTTACCGTATCCGACACGGAATAACACACACACAATCCAACACTTGGGGGAGAATGTTCTTCCCAACAGTCAAGGACAATCGCCCAACACGTGAACAATGAACAATGAACAATACGATACAACCGCTCCCGCTCGATACCGTCAGTACAATACAAACAGCAGCCAGCGACAGGTAAAGGTCATTTCACGAAATCCCTTATAGTAAGTCTATTCCGCTCGATCTACCCCGGCCTTCTGTCCGTGACGTCAATTACTTTGTCCTCCACCAGATCTCAGTCGTTTTTGTAGTTAAATAACTACTCAGTATAGAGGAGACGCTGTGCTACACGTTACCGTTGACGTTGAGCATCGAGCGCAGCTGTTTTCAAGGCCTTTTTGCATCGGTGATCCAAACTGCAACTACCTGTTGGGCAACAAACCACTGACCCTACACGTTCCACGTAAGCCATTGACGGTAAAACGAAAGGTTCTCGGCAGCAGAAATTTAACACTTTTATACCCCCGTCACCACAGTTAGACAACCACCAACACAACCACCAACACATGTTGACCATGCTAACCTTCATCCGGCGTGGCGGGTTGCAGTTCAAGGAAGCATGTTTCCGAGATGTTCATCTCCACGGCAACCTTGTTGGAACGGGTGGGAAAAGGAGGCGGTGATCGTGAGGCAGATAGATCAGATCACACGCGCCATGGCGAGGATCGTGGGCATGAGTTAACGATGTTAAACAATGCCCGCAGGATCTGAAACAGCTTTGCGGCTTCTGACTCGGAGAAAGCCAGCAAAGGCACATCAGTCCAACTAAAAAACGCTCCTTCTCGTTGGCGCCGACCAAAACCGCGTCCTAGACGTAACAGCTACACTTAAAAAAAAACGACGAACAAGAGGAGTTTTTCAACCTGACCGTTGCTCTGCTCAACCTGACCGTTGCTCTGCTCACTCGATGTCACGGCCAGGCGACGCGAGAGGCAAAAAGGCACGCACCCGTGCAGTACGACACTCAACTCACCTTCTGCATCCAATCAGCGTCTCCACCGGCCTGGGTGAAGAACACGGCTGCCGGATTGCCGCAGAACTTTCGGCCCGAGAAGGCATCCACCTTTACCGGGACACGGAGGCGGTGTAGGGTCAGGGCACGCGAGCGGACACGCTCGACACAGCACAAACTTTCTACGAAAAAAATTTAGAAAAAAAAAAAAAAAAAACACTTGAGGAATCTGGCGGAGAAAACTACAGCTACTCTTTCAGCGGCACAGCAGTACTTGCGGCACGGTTGCGACGCGAAGATTCAATCGTTCTTGCAACCGGAGAATGCGACTGCCCACCTACGTTTGCGCTCGTCGGCGAACCGTTCGGCTTACAAAAAAACGGCGTATATTTCGCCCTTTGTCGTGGTGGCTAGCCTGCATATCGTCTTGACAGGTAAATCAAAACAGATACCAGCGCACATCGTCTATGCAACTAAAATAGTGCCGCCAACGCCAGAAGACGGGCCTCAGAATCCACTGCACACCATTGTCTCCGGCGAACGGAGCCGTTAAACTTGTGGAGCACTCATCAGTCGAGCGGTCGTTTGGGTACTGAACTTACCCCCAAACAGGCAACGAGCCCGTTTAAGGCAAAGCATCCACGAATCCCTCGAGACATCAACGTGGAGCACCACACGGTGGATGCATCTACGTACGTGAACTTCGGACCCCAGTCAATCGCCCACGATCCCCGCAGTCATTCGGGGCGCACCAACGCTTGCCCGAGCAGCAGGCTCAAGCAGCCGTCCACACCACAGCTAGCTCCTCTTATGATAGGGATAGGACAATACACGCGCAAAACGTTGACGTACTGCGCCGCCCCTCCCCCCCCCCCCCCCCCCTCCATCATCCAAATCCCCTTCTTCCTCAACAACAACCCCTGGGGGGCCCCTTCCTGCCCACCTCTTACACCTACTCAACACTCCCCTCCCTCCCATGCAACAAAACTCAATCCCTTCCTTTTGCCCCACACAACCCCATACGGTCAAAAATTCCCTCCATCCTCCCCCAACACAAAACTTTCACAACCCCCGAACCCCCGGGGGGGTTGGGGGGGCCCCCCCCCGGACCCCCTTCCCCCGGGGGCCCCACTGGGGGGGGGAAAAAAAAAAAAAAAAGGTTTCCCCCG
>FN649748.1:1632689-1652098 GCA_000310025.1 Ectocarpus siliculosus
GGGCCCCCCCTTCCCCCCCCCCCCCCCCCCCGACTCCCCCCTCGTCGTCACCTGTACGAATCTAAGCAGGCGAGGCTCAGAGGAGTCCAAGTCTATCCGCATCTCGAACCACGGGTCCTTTCCGTGCACGACCGGACTGAGGCCCTCGAGGGTGAACCCGCAGGAGGCGTACATGCCCAGCAGTCCTGCCTTCGCGATGAGGCAGACGCGCCGGACTCCCGGCTGGGTCAGGGCGACGCTCTCCACGTACGCCTTCAACCGTGTACCATCATCGTGTGGTGAAAAAAGAAGCAAGAAGGGTTTCCCAGCAGTACGGGGGAGCGGGGTTTTTTAGGGCGGGGTCACAAATTCTCCGACTATTCTACGTGTGTGTGTGTGCGTTAACGAGCGGCGGCACGCCGGCAAACCTGGCGAAGCAGCAGCACAATGCAACCTCTGGCCCCCGCCCTCGCACTTTCTGTTTCCCCCGCCCTCGCATTTTCTAGTTGCCCTCAGTGATCCAAATTCCGGCGAGACACCTCCCCCCCGGTTCACATGAACTGCAAAATCTGTTCTAGGCCTTAGTACAACTCCTAAGGTTCGATTTACGCCGCCGCTGCCGCACCGGCCGGGGAACGCGCGCCCCTGTTGCAGTTTTGGGGGTGAGGCTTGCCCTTGATTGAGCAGACGGAACTGAAACCGTCAGTATTCAACCAGTTTTGGTGTCCAGCAGTTGAATGTCCTACCTATTGTCGACACTCGCTTGTGTTGGCAACCGGAATTTTTTCACCAGACCATTTTTCGTGATTCCGGACGAACCGTGCACCTACACTTCCCCCGCGTTTTATCCGGGGCACCACGCCTCCGTACTTAAAAACCCTTAAGCCCTTGTGTGCGTCAAGTTGAACGGGACCGGATGCCTGGCACGATCTAACATCTCCGCTACGCTTACTGCTGCGGTACCGCACCGGGAGAGCAGAACCCTCTCAACCCTTAATCCTTACCCTTACCTTGAGCATCTCCGTTGCGTACCCCCTCCGGCGGAAATTTTCCGCGACGACGACTGAGTGGATGCACAGAGTCTGCCCGCTCGGGTCGTGCAGGTGCATGGACTCGTGAGACAGCTCTTCCCCCTGGCTACAGGTGCCGCACACGAAACCGACCAGTTCCCCCGCGTCGCCGCCGCCGCCGCCGCCGCCCTCTCCCTGGGGATGAACAAACGCGCGTTTGCCGCTGGGGATTGAGGGTTAGGTGTAGTCATGGTCGTGCATACCGTAGTGTCGTTAGACCATCGACCTCGCATCTCTGCAAAGCCGGGACGGAGCACGCCGGGGTTTCACTGGACCAAGCTAGCACATCAGCGCTGTGAGGTATTCAGCGAGTCGCGTGGAGGATGGGGGGAGTTTATCCATCGTTGCTTGAACCAGGCCCTACTGAAGACAACGAGTTTCAAGCGCCGCTGAGGAATAGGGGATAGCAAGGAGGGAAATTTTGTGGTGGCAAGGTTGGGTGGCAGCACCTTGGCATCGGCCATATATGCATCACTCCTCCAACATGCCCGATGTACTTGGGAATCTAACGTTCAATCTGTTGTGTGCCGTCGTGTTTTTCCCCCCCGACAGCATCTGCACTTGCATGCCAGCCTCTCCGGTTGCCCTGCCCAACACGACCACGAAAACAAAACCGTACGCTCTGCCTCCAAATCCCATTCGCCAGACAGCGATGCCGGTTTTCAATAACCTACTGCATCGCCCTGATCACTTCTCGCCACTCGTGTTTCCCACCTCCCGTCGGGCATGCAGTACACGGTTACAAAAGCTCGAACGGCATCGCTGATACCTCTCGCCGACTGGATCACTTATAGGGGGGAACCAATCAGTGATGAGCAAAAGTGTACATGCCGTCAAAGGCGCGTGTGTGTATCTTTTGCACCCGATACTCACGGCAGTCTTTAGAGTAGCCTCGAGGAAGAAGTCGCCGGCGTTGGCACGGCGGAAGCGCATGTTCTCTGGGCTAGCGGCTTCGTCTTCGGGATAAGACGCCGTTTCGAGCTCCACCGCCTTCGGGAGATTGGCTTCGGAAAGCCCCCGAACCTGTGCGTTGTGCGGGGTTTTACGCGTGTTTGTCACCCGGTGTGGGGTTCGATCTGCTGGAACGTTACCTTCACCGAAAATATGGATCAAACTTTCTGAAGAGCACTAACCCCTTTTTTTGTCAAGCACAGCCTACCGCAAGATTGCGAGCCATCGCACGGTCTGGGGTCAGCGCACATTCCGGCAGTCATCGCACCACCGTCCGTGCGATCAGAATAAAACGGCCGGTACGTGTTTTCATTCGGTTTCTGCACAGGGTCCGGAGTCATCACACAGGGGTGGTTGAGTGCCAACGATTCCGGGGCAACTTTTTCCCCTGTAGCCATGCCGGTGCTGGCATGTTAGCTCCGCTGTACCACAAAATATGGCATCGTCGCATACCACATGTATGCGGAGATGCGGAGGTATGGAGGAGATCAAAAACAATGGTGATTTCCATTGATATTTTGATGTTTTCATTGAGACGGTTGACTTTCTTGTCTACTCCATCAAAACACGAGCAAGAAACCAGCAGCCACAAGCTTGGCTACTACCCTCTAACATGATTGCCAAGGTGGCTGCTGTGTGTCGCGTGTGCGCACAACTCGACGGCGGATAATTTTGTTTTCCCGCCAGCGGGATTTCATATTTCGCCGCGTTTCATTTCGCCGCTTAGACTGTATTTGGTTTGTGCGTGTGTCTTTTCTCAAATATGATCCACCGCGCTAACTGGTTGAGTGATGGGCCTGTTGATCCTGCTGCAACCGCAGCACAACCGAGGTATCCGTAGTTCCGCAAATGTCTACTCGAGTACCGCACATACCGGATTTATCGCACAGGGGTGCGCGTCAAACACTTAAACCAATTGATTCACTTCGATGTCCGCACAGGGTCCGGAGCCATCGCACAGAAGTCCGGAGTCATTGCACCCCTTTGCGATGAAAATGAGATGGCGAAAACGTCCAAAAAAACGACCTTCTTTGTGGGTGCGATGACTCGCAATCTTACGGCATGTTGCCCACGAGGTGCTGAGCTTCTGCGTACAACCTACGACATGGCAACGGCTAATGCCTAAGGAAACACGCACCTCAAGGCCTTTGCTCTCCAGCGCAGCCAACGTCTCTGGGCTGAATGGCGGATCTGAGGTAAGCAGCAAACAGCAGCAGCAGCAGCAGCAGCAGTCGTTGATCACGGGACAGATCAAGAGAGTCACTGGAGAACGATAGAACCCAGCGGTACTCTGAAGGTCTTGGCCGTGTTCGGTTACGGGGAGTTTCTTCGGCGCAAGAGGAAAGAGGCTATCGCGTGGAACGGCAGCAGTGATCGACATCATCATGGGCGGCAGAGGGCGGGCGCATCACGCGCACACAGATCCATAGCAGCTCTGCGACTGTAGGTACAGCTGCGTACCGGCGACAGGGTGCGCGGTGGTAAGCGGGTTATTGTAGCTGGGGCGCACTCCGATAGTCTCCCGGCCGGCAATCATGTTGGTTGCACACCATATTGCCCGGGCAAGGGACACTGTTGCCAGTCTAGTGTAGTTGCTAGCAAAGGCAGCGAGGTGCGCCGTCTACAGCAGGCAATGGAGCAGGGAGCAAACGACGCAACGCAGCGACAACGAGACCACAACAGCAGCAGCGCAGAAGTACCTGTGGGGGACGTGTAGGTCGGACCCGACATGACGACGGCTGTTCGGATGCTACTCCTGCGCTCGCTGCTGCTGGTTCGTCCTCGGGATAAGGTGGGTTCCGAGGGAACCAGCAAGCTGGTTGCAAAGGTCGACAGCAGGAGAACCAACCACAGCGACACCGCGCGGAGCGAGGCAGGATCCATGTGGCTACCAGGAAATGCGGCCAAATTCGGCTGCTGAGGCGGCGAGGGAGTTGTAGAGAATGGGTTCTTGCGACTTTCTCGTTCTCGCTATGTAATTGCGCCGCGCCCTAGCAAGCTTGCTAGCTGTGCAAGGCAGCCTCGAGCCCAGAGTCTTAAAGACGGAGGCAGAGGATAGACTGAAAACTTACGTAGCTCACGGGACGCACTGGAGCTCACGAGATGATGTCTTCAGCCTGCTCGTGTGCTTCGTTGGCGGTCGTAGCGATAGCATGCGTCGTCTTGCCCGGCGATGGCTTTGTTGCGAGATCGCCAGCACCGCTCATGAGGCAAGCCTCCCGGCACGTGCCAGCCGGGCGAAGTAGATTAACGACAGCCGCCGCATCGGGCCGAAGAACGACGAAGATGGCTGGCGATCTCGATGTGAGTCTTTTTCTCTACCTCTGCGTGGATTGTGAGGATATTGGCGGCAGCCCGGTTTATGTCGTGTTACCGCTGTATCCGTCTTGCAGGTTTTGGCTTCGGTTGGGGTTTTGCTGTGAAGAGTCAACAGCAGCCCTGGGTGCTGTTGTGCTGTTCCTGGGTGCTGTTACCACCTACTACTGCTGTACGCTGCCGATGGACGAGCGAAGTCCTAGCCGATTATCTAGCTAAACGCGAATGAGACCCCACCAAACACTGCTGTTGTGCGCATCTCGTTAAAGCCATGGCTACGCTGTGTCCAACGCCACGTCGTCAAGCACAGCTTTGTTGCATGCTACTGCTGCGGTACACTGCTGTTACCGACCAAGCAAGATACATGTTGTAAGTAGTTCGGAGAATGGTTGAATTGTTGCGGGCCGGCCGTTGTCGTTAATCTTGCTTCCAGTAACCACTGCTCAACACTTCCGTATGCACGATCTCTCTACTGCCACTGCCAGGAAACGAAAGGAGTCACCGTGGACCTAGCGGAATACAAGGGTGGGGCGGTTACTGTGCGGGTGCCGCTCATCGAGATCACCGAAGCGCAGGCAAGAGCAGAAGAACAGACACCGTGCACGACGATTGTTGCAATGTTTCCCTTCCTTTAGCCCACACTACTTTTCGTTAGAAGCAGGCTGAAGACTTGACTGTTGGTGCTGCTGCACGTGCTATGCACCGCAGGCAGAGTTTATCTCCCGTGAAACGATGGGTGTGTGGGGATTCGTATAGGCAACTCTAAGCGACTCTTCTTCATGCCCATACGTCGCACCTATGTACGTTTTCGTCCTCCGTATTCTGAGTATGCGTTTGCTTTTCCGACGGGATACGGTGTTGGGTGTACATGTACTCCATAGTCTCATCTCGGTGTAGACTGCGGACTTTCCAATGATTGTCAGCTTCGTTCTGCTGTTTCTCGCATGCTACACTGACGGTATGTGACTGTGGCTTGTTGGCCCTTCTCACCACGCAGGTGGAGGCGGCCTTGCAGAAGTCGAAAAAGCCGTACAAGCTTATCCCGGTCCGGTTCGTCGAGGAGGGGGGTACGAAGATGGGCCACACGGTCATCATGAACTGGGACGCCAAGGTGCAAAGGTGTTTGCTATCTTGAAGTAATAAATCCTCGCATGTTCAATATATGGTGGTACACGTAGGCGGTGCTCACACCAGCACGGCCGATGTGCCGTGTGTTTTTCATATTAGTGCCGAAGCTTGGGTACAATGTTTACAAGCTGAGAGCAGCCAGTTGCAACACGCATATCAACGCCGCTTAACACAGCCGTGAGCACTTAGTGGGAATCCTGAACGGGAAGTCGAGAAGAGTTTGTTTTGCCCACCAACGGTTTGTAGGCATCCATAAACACAAGCCTGTCCCTCCCCCGACCCAGCTCCGTTGCTCCTGCTGCTTTGCACTTCATCATTATTTCCCGGCCTTCGGACGTGCCACCCTCATTATTGCTCTTTGCAACATCTTCTTGTGTTCCCAACAATCTTTCCTTTGTTTCGCGGCGGCTTGTTTGCATGTCTTTTTTCGCGTTGGCGTCGACGTGAACCACCTGACTGTCCAAGGTCGACGGCCGGCCCGTCCCTGGCGCTAAGAAGGAGAACTTCGAGCTAGAATTCAAGGTGAGAGGGTGATCACCACGACGAGATTTTGTCTGCAGTGCTAATATACTGTGCGAGTTCTCGCCTACCCCATCCTATCCTACGCATGTACGACTTGGCGCGGCGTGTTCGCACAGACCTTATCGGGACAAAACACAACAGCTGGAAAGGTTCATGTGCCCACGTGTGTGGGTGTACCGTGCTCCAAAGAATCCCGAACGCAACACATACACGTGATACCGCCGCGCGTTCGATGTCAGGTAGCTGTCACCATGCCTCTAATGGCGGCACTATTTAGATGTATCAAGGCCACAGCGTTCTAAATGAACGAAGATGTAGCACACAACACGCGAAAATGACGTATTTTTGGCCTCGTTGTGGCCGTGTCGCGCTCGGATCGTGTTGTCTCCGCGGCGTGACGGGAAAAAAACAGGAGGGACACCCCGAGCCGTGGGCAACGTTTGCGACGAAAATGGCCGTCGGTATGGGACAAATGGAGACCAAGGTCTTCCCGGCAACCTTCCCGGAAGACTTCGAGGTACGGACAAACGGGACAGGATTGATAGCCATGGCGGTGTTCTTGCGACCGATGCAATTCTGACGGAAAGTCGTCCTAAAAGGGAAGCGGTTTGTGTTGGTTGCTGGTGGAAGTAGGCGCTGATATAAGTATGGAGTCTTAGCACTGCTGTGTCGTAAATTCAGGCACTTGATACCCCACGCGACACCACTGGCGCTTTTCGACATGCCACAGGGGCCACTGCTTCCTCCACCTTGATTTAACCACGCCTTTGAGCAGTACACGTGCGACCTTCAGCTCTCGATGGGCTGCATCGGTATGAACGCGTGCTTGCCGGCTTTCCAAATGTTTGTGTATGTGCGTCGTTCGTTATTGGCCCGCGATGGAGTTCACGTCGCCACAGATATCGTGCGTCGTATTGTCACCATTGCACATGTAGCTGTAGATATCTACTGTTGAGACTGAAGTTGCTTGTCATCTTCACATCTTGTCACCTTCACACGTCAGATGTTGCGGTCTTTTTATGCGGTACATATGCTGTCCGCCAAAGTATCCCGAGCAAGCGTGTGTGCTTCCCCGTGCGCGACAAATCCTCTTGCTCTGTTTCGTTCGCGCTGAGAGAAGATCGAGGGCTTGAGGGGCAAGCAGGCGTTGGTCCAGGCTGTGGTGAAGAACATCGCCAGGAAGGAGGTCAAGGTAAGTAACAATATCAAAACACATGTACGTACACGTGATTGTTTGTTTTCCCCTTTGGAAGAAGCATGGCTTGCTAAATAGAACCCCCTTCTTTTTGTTCGGTAGAGTGACTGCACAACAGGGGGCCCGAGGTGACCACAAAATGAGGGGTTGCAGCGGAGAGCCTCGCCCCCACGCTGCACCTGTTGCACGACTTTCCCGTAGATCTTCGTAGATACTCCAACATGCAGATTCCCTTGTTCCAAACATGCAAAAGCGAGGCCAAAGTGAACATGCAACAGAGTAAAGGTTTTCCACCGATCAAGACACCCCTTGTACCCAATCACCGAAAACGAAGGAACCCGAGACCAGGAGCGACGACGAGGTCAGGGCCGCTCTGCGGGTGAAGGGGGAGCAGACCGTGAAGGTGAGCCAGCTGGCAAACATCATGGAACGATTTTAGCTTTGGCTTGCTCGTTGTCAACCGGCAGCGTGCATGGTGATGCTCACCGACTTCATGGCAGTTGTAGGGGCGGGCATTTTTTCACAAGGGTGGGTGGGAAAACCCGATGCTGTACCGATGGTCAAGTGCAAGCAGTTCGGGCACCGGCCGGGAGAAACACGCACAGCATGTTCATCGTGAAGCGGGCAGTGGGGCATGGCTGTACCAGCGAGATCCATCCCACAGATCTATTCTCAGGCGGGTTTGCTTGGATAAAATTACTGAAGAGATATTTTAGATACTTCAGTCTGTGCCGGCGTCGTCGGTATTGATCTTTAGCACGAAAACCATCCGAGTCCCCTCGAACGGCTGTCGCTGTGCAAGGTGGTGGCCTCGATGTTTTGTCGCATCGAATGAGAGTTGGACCATCGGGAATCGGTCCCGCCGTGCCTTCCGGGATTCGCACTGATGGCCGCTGCGGTTGTGTAGCACCATGCCAATCCATAGAATCAATTTAGTGGTGTCCAGAGGCAATGATGGGCATAGCGGCACGCTCGCGCGTCAGGTCTCTCATGCCACTGGTGTCTCGTAGAAGACCGGGACACGGCATTTCGTGGTTGAGATTGTTCGTTGCTGGTATGTATCAGACACCCAGCCCATCGTCAACCCCCCCGCCCGCCACTCGCTGGACATCAACTACCATTTTCTGCCGATCCCGCATGTGCGACATGAAATGGCGTGACAACAACTATTGCTCTCTGATAATACTGTATGTTCCGTTTGGTTTCTGAACTGTCGACGACAGAACCGCACCGACAAGGCCGTGGACGAGGCTGTGAAGAAGTTCCTCCTGAGTTCTTGCAACGTCAACGCCGATAAGGTATCTTCGTGCTAATGGCTGCAGTATCTATGCTTTGGTTTGGATTGGCAAGCGGCGTGTTTGATTTCTTAGCAACGAGCACGCGCGTGAGCAGGGCCGCAAGTAGGGCAGTAGGTGATGTTGGGTTTTTGTCTGCTTTTCCTGCGTTTGTCATGAACCTCAGACCCCATTTCGTTCACCCAGACGCATCGTTGGCGCCTTGCTTGTATGTAGGCAACGCGTGATCGCCACAGCTTGCCCATCAATCCGACTGCTGCACACATGCGAGAAAAACGTGTTGAGTGTTTCAACGGACCCTTGAGGCATATACCGAAAGTATGAAGTAATGCATATATATAATCATACTCGGAATTATTCTTACTCGGAATATGTTATCAGAGAGCTGTACACTATATAACACCAGCTGATCCCCCCCCCCACCCCCCCGAATGCGGATGCCCCTCTCGCAGGTCTTGAACGCTGTGTCGTGGGCGAAGTTCGGGGAGCAATCGACACTAGACTTCAAGTGGAACTGTATCAAGGAGAAGATCGCTGTTGCTGAGGGCATCGAGCCTCGCGCAGTGGTGGAGTTCCTGCGAGATGAAGCCGAAGTGATTCTCATGGAGAAGTAAAGCCAAGCACTTTTTGCAAACGATACACAGGGTCGTATTGCGTGCCGCTTCCTCTTCGCTACTATTCTCGGAATTGGAGCCCACCTTTTTTGTGCACTCCAAAGGCCTCCTGTGTCACCCACGAGGATTGTTCGTTCTGGCATTCTCCCAAACGGCTTGTTTCTTGAGATGGCATCGTTTTGGCACCCGGCGAACACCTCGTTTGCGGGGGGGGTGCTGCTATGGATTTCGGTAGTACGCGTAGACCCTGTCCGGTTTAGAAAGTCATGACACGCGGCATTGTAGAGTGGTCGAGAGGTCTCGTCAGCTCCTACGGAGGAGGACAATTTTGAGTGTTTTGGACCGAGCCCTAGCTGATCCAGCTGGGATTTTGATCTGTATGTTCTCGGTACCTCATAGAAGAAGAAGAAAAAGAGCAGATGGAAAATTTACAAACGTTTCGCTGGTGGCCAAAGGGGCAGGTTGGGCACCAACCACAACCTGGGGGGGGGGAGGTCGGGAGGCCGAGTTCGACCTTGAACCCATTTTTTCTTCAGGCTTGCAGCCCACCGTGTTGATTTTGGAACAGCGCCACTATCCAAGATGCGGGATAACTTGCAAACTTTGGGCTGCAACCTCCCTGCAACCTCCCCCCCCCAGGTTGCAGTCGGTGCCCCAACCTACCCATAACCTGCTTCTGGCCACCAGTGTTGTGACAGACTTGCGTAGCACGTTCGTTCTTCGCTGTAGTCGCGAATCTACATAACTTGCACTGAATAGAGAGCGGGTCATCCTCTGCACCCGACTTAAAACCTGTGGCGATGAGGGCTATAAGACAGTAAAAACAGCAGTTTCGTGGTGAGAGACGCCGCACAACGTTTGTTTGTTTGTCCGCGGGGGGCGTTTTCGAGCTGCGTTCGTTCGTGCGCTCATCAGAAGTACAAAACAAGCAATATCAACCGCTTTTTTTTCTGGAAAAGACCAGTCGCCAGGCCCGGCGCGTTGAGTGCGATTGCCTGTTTGTGCACGTCAAGCACCATCAATTTTACAGCAGTACATGCAGCTATACTGCTGTATACTACTATTTTTTTCTTTGGACAAGTCATATACACACGAATGGATGGAAGTCCTACATATCTTCGCGCAACTAGATACGTAGATGCAGTTGTGGCGGGTAGAGACCGCGATTTCGTGGGCACGCAATACATGCTCGCTTTCCATAGCAAACTCTTCAAAAAACACCTCCGAATGTCGACGATCTGAATGTCTGACACGACGACACGACCTTGGTGTCCAGATGTGGCATTCAACTGCTAGTGAACCGTAATCCATTTGGCATGAACACCCGGGGGGACTAAAAAAATATGGGGTCTCAACAGACGGCGTTCATTGCGTCAGGGCCCTTCAGGGTGCTGGGCCCCTACTGAAAATCGTACGTCACCGCGCGTAGCCTCGGGTCGCAGCAGCAGTAGTCCAACACTTCTTCCTACCTCGTCACTCGATACTCTCCACCATCACAACTATGACGATGTCTGGGCGAACGAGGAGCTGCCTGTCGGCGGTGATCATGCTGCTCGCGGCGGCAATGCAGGTGCGCCCCTTTCGGGAGATCAGCTCAGCTCCTCGAGTGCGTTGCGTCTGTCTGTCTGCTGGATGAACGTAGAGAGCGGGGGGCAGGAGCGACAGCAGGATGTAAGAGAGGATCTACGATGGATACCTCTCCCAGCGCGGGACCCATGCAGCCTGTGCCCCGTGCACACGCATTGGTTTACATGCGGTGGTCAGCCCGCCCTTGCTCAGCATGGCTTTCATCTGCTCTTGACGTTTTTTGCTTCCTCGACCTTCACCATGCGTCACCCGGCGCAATCGCACGGGACTCATGATGTTATTACTCCCTCCCCCACGCCTGTCCTGTCTTGGTTGCCCTCCTGCGTTCGTGCGTGGACAGACGGAAGCGTTCGTGGCGGGCCCAGTGATGGCAGGGAGGAGGACCGCGGTATCCATGTCGAGCTTGAATGAGGTGAGTTTTACGAATTGATGGCAACAAAAAGCGCCCGCGCGTGCCCATTTTTTAGGAACGAACGATTCGGCACCAGCTGTTAGCTGTTTGACCAGTCCAGCTTTGGGCGTTTCCTTTTTTTGGTGCCACGTACAGTAGAGAGGCGCTTCTATCTGGGTCCACGGACGCGTGTTGTTTTTTTGCCTTTGCTGTGCACTTGTTTGCGGCTGCTCTCGGGACTTGTGTGTCATGAGAACGCGCATGCTCTTGTATATTTGTCATGAGCTACATGTATATATGTATTCCCGCAAGCTGACGTATTTGACGAAAGTGTGTGCGTGTCCTCCGCACACTCATGTTCGTAAAACACGCGACGTATTTTATGAGGAAAAATAAGTACACACACAGAAAGACTACCCGTTCGAGATATACCCACAGCAGTCGAGAATTAAACCGTCTGTTGGCTTTTTGGTAACATGTGCATACGTTGGTGTCGTTGTGCACACATACGCACGCATGTAGATAGTGTACGCAGCCGGCGTGGATGTTCAAGTATTCGCCGTTGTTTACGACGTACGGCGCAGGGCCGACGTCACACATTTAGGGTGTGCGGGTGGGTTCTAGCGTTGGCTCATGAAGCACCTTGTCTGTGGATGTATGCGTAGAGATGATGAATTCGTGTTTCTGCAACAACCAATGATCCACAGGCTTTTTCTATTTACTGCAGTAATTGCGCAAGCAGTAGTTGCCATGCGTGCACTCAGCAGGCGCCTAGAAAGCGGGCGGCTTGAAAGCTGTGGTATAAAAACGTATTTCGCGTTGATTGTGTCGTTCTCTGCCGGCGAAATGCACCAAACCGAGATGCCGGACAGGTAGCAGTCTACTCAGCGGTTGACTCGAGACCTTGTTGATTTTGATTATCGAGTGACACTTGCATATGAGGCAAAGAGGCCCCCGCGCGTATCATGTCCACCATACACATATCATCCACGTAACCCCCCGAAGCCCCGTAGATCAGTACCCTGCTGAGAACCCCAACAGCCCCCCTGTTCGATACGAGATCTACGATCTACGACACCTTCCTTGCGGACTCTGCCAGGTAAAACGGCAGAGAAACCGAAAACCCCAAGTCATCAACAAACCATCCACCATTCCAATTCAAACAACTCTGTCGAAATGCACTACGAAATCGCCGGATCTTCCAATAGAACACGTCGTGCAAAGCTCTCAAATCCATGATGTTCATACGTTCATACTATGCAATGTCTGCCAATGAACAAGTTACCCTCTTGAGAAAAATGCTCTACGAAATTCTCAAGAAGTCAAAACACAAGTCAACACAATCAATCACCCTTGAATAGCCGCCAACGATGAACATGACATCAGAATCACGTCAGAACGAGTACCCCCGGGAAAACGTGTCCTATCGTCCTGACTACTCAGAACAAGTTCCTCAGATAAGCATCATGTTTCAATCATGGACCAGTTCAAATAACCTTCGGAAGCTCAAAGGCCTCAACAGGAAATAACGAGACGAGAACATGCCAAACCCTTCCTCCAAGACCCAATACCTTAGAAAATAGACCGGTCTAACAGCTCCCGTGCTGTAACATGCATCCTGAACATGCAACCAGTCTTGTTCTTGCTGTGTTGCACAACTCCCGGCGGTTTCCTTTTGTGCATGTTTTCCCGTGGTTGCTGAGAGGTGTCATTCCTCTTCGTCGCCACTGCAAACTTTTTTTTCCCGATCGCGTTGCTTGTTCCAATCCCTGAATCGGAGCCAAGCTGCCACTTTTTTCTCTGTACGTGAGAGCAGGCAATGCGCCTTTTGCAACGTTGCCGGCCGGCGCTCCCACCACCCAACGAAACGAGAAAAACGCCTTGCCGCACACAAACCCTCTCGATGCAGGTTCATGCAGCGGTGGTTTCTGGTCTCTTCTTGTCCGTTTCAAGTGGACAACATCCCTGGTTGAGCATCATCCCAGACAGATTCGCAAGTTCCCACTTTCTTTTCCCTGCAGCTGTGACTTGCCCACACACGGTGTAGAACCGTTTGGCAGTACTCTTGAAAATGATACAGCTACAACGGCAGTAGTGTGTTGTGTCACCCCTAGAGGTATGCGTGGTACCTCTGCGGTCGATGGTGGCGGCATTTTCTTGCTCCGACGTCGTACGTCCTGCACGGCAGAAATACTGATTGTGTGGGTGTGACCGCTCATTTAAAGTAATTGGAAAAAAATAAAAGAGCACCAGCCTCGAATGCTTCGCCCTCCGGTCTCCTTGTTCCCTTTCGGTTCAACGGAAATACTTTCTACGCGCGCCCGAGTGGCAGGCGGGATCCTGGCACTCTTCCGACCTATTGGCCCGCTCACGTTGTAGATGCGACCTAGAGCACCTCTCTCCCACCTAGAACACTGTTTCCCAGCCAGGTTGTTGTTTTTTGTGTGTCACAAAGTCTCCAATCTTGCCCCCCTTCCCCCGATACATGTACATCTGCGACAGTTGCAGGAGGCGCCTTGGGCCCAGCCGACGCCTGTTGTCGTTGGACGTCACAATGATTCTTCTCAAACCCTCTTTCCCTGCCCCGATACTACTGCTGCACTTGTACTTGTACGATAATTGCAGGAGGCGTCTTCCGCCCAGCCGGCACGGTCTTCTCGGTGGGGAGCCTCCTCCTCTCGCCCAGTCGGCGACGGTTTCGAGCTCAGCGTCGCGGAGAAGTCGTTCACGGAAATGCTTAGGGAGAAGTGAGTGGAGTGGAGATGTCGACGGTCGTTTTCCATGCTCGTTGGTTTGGGGGGAACGCACCCCGGTGTGATTGTTGTTGGTTGGTGTTTGGCTGAATATTCTTGTTGGTGGGCAATGTCTTTTAATATTGTTGTTGCGCTTGAGGGTCTGCTCAGTACCTCCCCACACCCGGCCCAACTGACACGGACGCCTTCCATGGACTATCCACAAAAAGGGTGTGCACTTATACTCCGGGTATGTAAAATAAAACCAAAGAGGACCCAGGAAATCATCACAGACGCATGCAGGACGAGAATTTTTGCGAGGCGTACGTACGCGTGCGTTGCCAGCGAGTTCAAACTACAAGCCGTTGATTTTTGTCTCACAGACGAATGATTTCATCAGATGCTCATTGGTGGATTGGGCACTGAGCCACCAAGTGCAGTATTTTTTGGGTGGTCGCTGAAAACCGGATCCGGAAAAGTCCCCAAAATGCCGCGGCGGTCCTTGGACGAGCCGAGGTACTGCTGTCCGAATGGGTGGGAATGCACAGCTTTCAACCTTCCACACCTTGTGTGTTCATCTCGGCCAGTGGATTTTATGGCGTTCCAAACCCCCCTTTTTTTCCCGGAGTCAAGTTAGTCGCTAAACGACAGAAAGACCGTAACTTTATTGTACTCTCGTGTACGCTTTGTATCGTGGGTTACCTTACACGTTGCTCTGAATACTGTTTTTTTTTTTTATGTTTTGGGGGTTGGTCGCTGCACCAGGTATTTGTTGTTTTCCTTGACCAACCTCCCTCGGCTGCTTGCTGCTCTCGTTCCGGTTGGTCCGCTTGCGCCCCCAGGAAAGCGAAGGGGTCTTTCTTCGCCCCTTCCTCAGAGGCAGCCGCCAACGCCGACGAGGTCGCCGCCTCCGCCGCCGCCGAAGCCGTAGAAGCGGCCGCCGCTGCCGCCGCCGCAGCCGAAGCCACCCACCAAGCCAACCTGGAGAGGCAGAAGCTGGCGTTCGACGACGAGGCCAAGCCCTTCGTGGCGCCAGGGAGCGCATCCACCCCCAGCGTTTCCACCCCGGGAAGCGTTACCCCTCCCGGAGGCGTCTCTAACCCGGCCGCCGTGTCTACCCCCAGGGTGACCGACCCCGCCAGCGTTGGCCGCCCCAGCGCCCCCGCGGCGCCACCCGCCGCCCCCGTCAGCAGCCCGGCTGCCCCTAGGGTAACCGACCCGGCCAGCATTGGCCGCCCGGCCGCCCCGGCTCCCCCCGCTGCTGCTGCTGCCCCCGTCAGCACCCCGGCCGCTCCCAGGGTGACCGACCCCGCCACTCTCGCCGCCAAGGCAGCAGCCCCCGTGGCTCCCCCCGCCGCCCCCGTCAGCAGCCCGGCTGCTGCTGCCCCCGCAGCCGGCGCCGGAAAGAAGTGGGAGCCCAGGCCCGACTGGAAGTCTTCCGCTGGTTCCGCCGCCCCATCGAGACCGGCTGTTTCGAGGCCCGCCGCCGCGGCGGCTGTTTCGAGGCCCGCGTCTGGCGGCCCGGCTAAGGCTACCTTCAACCCCAAGGCGGACGCTCCCTGGAAGGCCTCGGGGGGCGGGGCTCCGGCCGCCCCCGCCTACGCGCCGCCCGCCGCGGCTGCCCCGGCGTACGCACCCCCGGCAGCAGCTGCCCCGGCCTACAGCCCCCCAGCGGCGGCGCCTAAGGCGGTAAGATGCTGTGCGCAGCAAGTCGGCGTTATTATTTTTTCTGAGTATTGACGGGAAAAAGACACTTGTTGTAGCAGTGCTGCCGGGACATTTCATGGGGAAGGAACCTCAACGTCGTTCGTGGCGATTGGCTAGTTGCGTGTGTGTCACTATTGCAAGAGTCGCGGCCGTGTTTTGCGGTAGAGACAGTAGTGCGTCCGAAAGGTAGAAAACAAGAAAATTGCGTCCTAAGGTATCTACCGCCGTTTTGTCGAAAGCGCTCTCCACCCGGAGCACCATCCTGGAGCTGGCTCAACATTAAACGGCTGTGATTTTGAAGGAGGAACGCATGCTGTAGCGACACACACAAGACAATTTGGTCGCCCTTTTAGTTCTGTGGATCACGCTTTGGTCGTGTTTGGGCAGTCCCATCTCATTCCTTCGTCCCCCTTTCCGTCGCTTCTTTTGTTCTGAAAGGCGGACGAGAAGCACATCGGCACCGGCGGCATGGCAGACACCCGCGACCCCGACGCCTTGGACCACGAGGACCCCCGCAAGTCCATCTCCGCCGCGCCTTCGTTCGCGGAATACCTCAAGTCCAAGCAGAACTAGAGGAAGTAGGTTATCCGCGCGAGACGTGCGCTCGCTTTCGAGCGTGCGGAGCTTGACCTGGGTCCGTCAGCAGACGGGTGATGGCGATCTGGGCTTGGCTTTGAAGCGGGTTGCTGTCTTCTGTTCGGTTTCGTGTTCGTTGGGTGGCGGCATGGGAGGCGGTGCGAAGTTTCTAGAGAGACGGGCACGCAGGCACTACAACGCCACGCGCGCTGCTGCAGAAAGACGAGCCTCAAGGCAGCGTGTGAGGCGACGGGGGTTGGTTGTACATTTTTTGCGGTTCGCGGGGAGCGCTGGGCTCGGTCGATAGCGTGGTTGACCTGGTCCGGGCACATTTGCGGGACGAATGGATGTGTCGTGAGTCGTTGAATCCCACGAACAAGTGTCGAAGAAGCCGGTGACAGCGTCGCGTGCCGCTGGGCGAAATTAGGATGTGTTTTTGATAGATTTGAGACATCTATCGAAATTTAGATAGAGGTGGTACAACTTCTTTTGTGTTTTCATGCAACGCTGTGTTCGTTTTTTATATCCCCTTTTCTGCCGCTCCTCAACTGCTGCTGCTGTGCGACAACGTGAGGGAAAAACCTTGGTACAATGGAGTCCTTCCTTGTCTCTTGTTCTTTGCTCCGAGTTGGGGTGCGGCGACACCCGTCGTGGTGTTTGATATCGCCAGTCATCAAGTCGGAAAAACAATGACTGGATGTCGGCCGGATGATGTGGCAGAAGGGTCGTTACGGCTTACCAATTTTGTAAAGGGCTGGGAGTGTTGGGATAAGATTCATCCTGTTTGGGCTGGTACCAGGTGTTTGATTGAGGGGGGTAACGAGGTACCTGCCCTTCCCTTGTGGTCGAATTACGCCGAGGAGCAGCCAGATAAGCAAAAGCATGTTTTGTTTCGGTAACGAAAGGCGGCATTCAGTCGCGGGGGATGACATTGGGTGGGAAATTCTGATGGCCCCTCTCGGAGGTTGTACAGCAGTAGAATACGTAATGGAAACATCTATCTATGCATACCACTGGAGCCTGATGCTATCGGAGGAACGCTAGCCTAACCGGAACGGAAGAAAGGACGTCGTCACAAAATGTTTGGCGAATGCTCCTTTTGGCCGCTCACTAGAAAATGCTAGGTAGAGATAGGGGGTACCTCGCACAGCAGTTCTTCGCGATCTTTTCAGATATAAGACCGTTGTCACGCTCATGACCGTAGTAAGGTCATTAAACGGTTACAATATACACCATCCATGCGTTACAAATATAACGCGACGCTTGGAACCGGGCTTAAGAGATATGTTCTTGCACCTCGTGAACGTGTTGCATCCGATCGTCCGGGACGTGATGACGCGAGACTCCCTCTCAGCCTTGAGACAAAACCGAGCCACCGGAGCCGTCATTTGTAGGTGTTGGCACATCGGACAGTACGCAGTGCTGCGAGCAGTGTTCACGACCGTAGGAGCCGCTTGTGTCAGCATTTCTTGCGGTCGGTGTCGCTCGACTTGTCAGGACGACCCTTTCGTGTACAAAACAACAGCAGTTGTAGTAGAGATAACAGATGACACCACCCGCCCTACCGTCACTGGAGCAAGTTTTGTCTGTTCCCAAGCTCTAGCTTGGGTCTCATTCGATCAAAAGTCTTTTTTTTCCGTCTGTGGAGTTTTCAGTAGCATAGCGGACCCTTTGCCCGACCGGGTCGAAAAGGCCGATCTCAGCCCACACTGCGAACCTCCGAGAACTACCAGCAGTTCTGGGTAGCTGAGACGATTTCAAGACCTCTCACAGTCGTTTGAGCAGCCATCGCTTGCTGTGGGGCGATAACCAGTTTCTCCGTCGACAAGAAGATCTGCGTTACATCGTCACATCGGAACGACCAGATTGGTTGACTTGTCGTTGAGGGTCCTCTTTTTATAGATCTTTTTGTATAAGAGTCGTCTTCATTTTTTTCGCCGCCCGCGCCAAGCCTTCTTTTTTACAGATCTTTTTATATAGAGTCGTCTTCTTTTTTTCGCCGCCCGCGCCAAGCCTTGCTTGCTGGCCACGCTTCTCTCGTGTCCCGCGCCAAGCCTTGCTTGCTGGCCACGCTTCTCTCGAGATGCTGACCGACCTCAGCACACAGCTGGACATTCTGTTGTTGCAGGTTTTTGCATGGCTCTTTTGTGGTGCGAAAATTAGCATTTATTGTTGTTGTTGATGTGCGGACGAGAGGACGAGAGTGGTAGGCGAAAGCAGTACGTACCTGCAAATCTCCGGCAACTACCAGCAGTTCTGGGTAGCTGAGACGATTTCAAGACCTCTCACAGTCGTTTGAGCAGCTATCGCTCGCTGTGGGGCGATAACCAGTTTCTCCGTCGACAAAAGGATCTCATTGGAATGACCAGATTAATGTTTAATTGATGACCTGTCGTGGAGGGTCCTCTTTTTATAGAGTCGTCTTCTTTTTTTTCGCTGCCCCGCGCCACGCTTCTCTCGAGATGCTGTTTTCTTTACTTGTGGTCCACGCTGCCTACTAGTGGGAGAGGTAGCCATACCTTCAGCCTACACACGGGCGAGATAGGTAGCCATACCCACTACATTTAACACACACCCACATGTCGGAGATGAAACCTCAACCACATGCCTCTATCGGCTACCACGTCAGGAGACAATGAAGAAAAATTGTTCTCCCGTGACATTTGCAGATCTAACAGCACAGAATTACACGAAATTACACAAAAAGGTAAGAAAATGGTGAAACTGTCTTGTTGAGCCTGTTACCCGCAGGGGAGATGTCCCTATATGCTGTCTGGGAAATCGTAGACATACAGGTACTTTCTGACGTTATGAATCCATTGCTAATCTGTCTCAGACTCTTTTCTATGATAGAGATGGTTTCGTTGTGTCATATTAAGAAAAATATAAAAAAAATGGTGAGACCACGCCCGTGTGTCCGCACATAGTCCGAAATGTATCCACACATACATATACATACCCGGTACATACGCGTACCACATTGAAAATACGTTTGAAAACTGAGGGAGATTGCATGCCCTACGATTAAAAGGGTGTCACACACAAAACGCCCGACCAGTACCTAACACATATCATCTGCACCTTCCCAACATAACATATATGAGACACACAAGACACCTACCAAACTGTGTTGTTGAGCCTGTTACCCGCAGGGGAGATGTCCCTATATGCTGTCTGGGAAATCGTAGACATACAGGTACTTTCTGACGCTATGAATCCATTGCTGATCTGTCTCAGACTCTTTTCTATGATAGAGATGGTTTCGTTGTGTCATATTAAGAATAAAAAAAAAAAACATCCTGTCGTTAGGCCACTTGTTAAGCTATCGTTTTTTGGGCTGTCCCTA
>FN649748.1:1662272-1674725 GCA_000310025.1 Ectocarpus siliculosus
CCGGCCCGGGGGTCAAAGGTTTTAACCCCCAAAAGGCCGGGAAAAGGGGGGTTCCCCCCCCCCCCCCCGCGGGGCCCCTTTTTTTTTTTCCCCCCCCCCCCCCCCCCCCCCCCCGCTCTCGCTCCTTGTGTCCCGAAAACTCCTGTTACCTCGTATTAAAAGGAGAACACACGAAAAGCACCTTCTGCGGTGAGATCGCTGACGCTTGAGACTTTCGACGCCGTGGCGATGGACCCCAGCAAGCACACTCTGGTGGAGTTCTTCGCGCCTTGGTGCACCCCGTGCAAGAAGCTCGAGCCCGTCTACGAGGAGCTGGGGAGACGCTTCGAGACGGAGAGCAACGTCGTGGTGGCGAAGGTACAATTGAGCCGCGTGTTGTGAAATAGTGTACATATGCTTGATAAGGCGTTGCGATTACGGTCCCCCCCCCCGCGCGCGCGCTCACAGCAGCGGAGTGCACACGACCTGTAGAGAAACAGCAGTTATGTTCAGCGTATGCTCATGGCCACCCAGCTCCCGCGGAAGTGATTACACCGGACAAGCTTCGTGTAAGTCGAGGTGGCGTGGTCTTTCAAGGAGTTTTAAAGGCTTTCGCGACCGTTGACCATGTCATTTAATGTTCATGTGTCTCTTCTTCCTTCCTGGCTTCCTGGCACCACTAACCACCGCCGTGCGACAGTTTCGAAGCATCTACCTAAACCCACCCCTACACCATCGTCATAAGGTGGTCCACCTCCCCCCCAAACACACCACGACGGCGGTACGTGATGTACAGTGCATGCAGTCATGCCGCGCCCCGCTTGTTATGCCCCCCTTTTCGGCGCCCCCACAACCCTCCAACGATACCTACTCCCACGGCTCCATCGCTGCTGAAACCGTTACACGGACCCCCCCGCCGATGCCGCGGTCGTAAATCACTCGTTCGCCAGGTTGATGCCACGGGGGAGCAGGACCTCAAGAAGCGGTTCGACATCACCGGGTTCCCTAGGTTAAAGTTTTTCCCAGCGGGGGGCGGCGTGGAGCCGTACAGCGGCACCCGGGACCTGGAGTCGATGGAGGAGTTCCTAAAGGAGAAGGTGCGGGGGTTGGGTGATTGGGTGAGAGGAAGGGGGGTTGGGGGTTGAATTGGCTTGTCCTGCGACTGGTTTTTCAGTTGCTGGGACTACTCTCGGTACACGGACTATCGTTGACTTGGCCGCTGAAGTCCAAGAGCAAAAATGCAAGAGTAACTCGGGCTACTCTCTACTGACGAATCCAATTTGGGGTGAACAATGGAGGTAGGCGGCGGCCCTGATAACATGTTGATACAATATATGCAGACAGATGGTTCGCCCTCGTTCGGCATCTCTCAAATGCTCTGTGCAACAACTCTATGTATTCAAGATAAGGAGAAAAACAAAGGTTCATGGTCGGCTGAAAGCATATCAACATGTTATCAGGTGCCTTTGGCCGGCTGTTTGCTATTGTAGGTGACGTGCGAGGAAGACAATATCTTTGTTCGCTCTCACTCTCGACCTCGTCACGCTTACGGGAACGGAATGGAACTGTTCTGGTTGGCTTTTCTGGCTGCTGCTGCTGCTGCTGCTGTGTCATTTTCTTCAACTTTACTCGGAGAACGGGCACGGACAAACGCTCTACTGGTTGATACCTACAATCCAGGGGTTCTACAACTGGACTTGACAAAGTGCATCAACTCTCGTCGCCGCACGCTGGAATACCTTGGTTGAGCGTGCCCCCCCCCGTTGCCCCCAACAATGCCTGGTTTTCGACGAAAGGTGGCGTCGTCCGCCCCCAAGGTATCGCCTCCCTCGGCGGCACAACGGTCGCCACCCCCAACAGTCAGCTCCAAGCCTGCCCCCTCTCCGTACCAAGAGTACATGGCCGCGAGGTATTTGTGTGTTGAGATGTTTATTGAGTGTCTCGTGCTGTGCTGGTCGCCCAATAGGTACCTTCCTTGTTGTGGCGAGATGAGATGCATGGTTCTGTGCATTCGAAGGCGAAAAAGCCTAGACTTTGAGCCCTAAACTGTATGTTTTGGTATGAGAGATGCCTGTGGGCATGGGTCTATCGACTTTGTATATCTCCTGAGCTTGTTTTACCTGGCGTCACGTTCTCTCGGCGGCTGGGCGCACACGTGCGGAACAAAAGCATCGAACTTTAACTTTCGCAGATTCTGTTGAAAGGTGGGTGCCATCAGGTCCATTTCACCTTTATATCTATCAATGCGTTGATTTTTTCCATGTGTTTTTCCGCTTGCTTGCAGGAAAAAACACACTGCCCAAGTCGAAGCTCCTCCTGCTCAGTGGGTTCACCGAACCGTTGTGCCAGCGGAGGAAAAGGCGGCTCCGTCTCCGTCAGTGCGAGGCGAAACTGGTTCGCTGTATGAATCCTACATGGCGTCGAGGTGAACGAAAGAGCTGTGGACGGCGATTTCGAAAAAGAAATGTTTTTTACCTACCAGGCCGCTTGGATTTTTGAACTGCTGTTAAATAGTGCTTTTTTTGTGTGTGAGGCATCCCTGTGGCCAACTGTCGAGCAAGGCTTAAGGCTTCTGGCGCGCCTGCGTGCGTGGGCCATTTTTCCTTCTTTATTCAAAGGTTGCGACCACCGACGAGAAATTCCACTTTGAGGTAGGGTCTTGAGCAAGGCTTAGTTTAGTCACTTGCACGTGTGGTGCTGCAAGGACAATGCTGTGGTTGCCTGCGTATTACACGGAGAGTGAATCCCCTTCCCGACCGCCGCCTTTTTCTTGGTCTTGGTTGCTGCATTGATTTTTGTTTTGTTGTTGTTGCAGGATTGCGAAAGAAAATGCGGCGAAGGCAGTCGAGAGCGTGAGGTTGACGACTGGGGAGCACGGGCTGTCGGAGTGCTTGGCGAGCGGAGAACCGTGAGTGGTTTGTCCGGCAACAGGCCACTGCTGAATTTTGGCCGGGTACACGGAGCACCCTGCACTTTCCAGACCATAAGGCAACGAACGTTCCGGACTCGTATGATACCACACTATCTCACCGACTTAGAACAGGGCGATCAGACTTTCTTATTGCGCCCTTGCGAGGAAACTAGTTTGAGCCGCCTCATGCTGTGCCCCGCGTTCGGCTAACAGCAGTTTCTGCAACGTCGCCTCTCATTTTCAGGAGCTGTGAAAATTTATTCGCCGTCTCCCCAAGAGATCCACGTGGACACGCCTGGCCAATCTCACGGACTTGTATCTCGTTTGCTCCATGGCGTCGGTTTGCTCCTCGCATTGTTCCTTGCCAAACCTCTGTTTTCATCTCCTCCTCGACTGTCTGTTTGTTTTTGTTGTTTTCGTGGTTTCCAGAGACCCGCCGATTGAGTGTGCCGCTCCCCCGGCCGCGGCGGCGAAGAGCGGACCTGTCGCCTCCGGCGGACTGCTGAGAAAGGTCGGTTTCGCCGCCCGAGCTTCGGTGAGAAGGGTCGCTGGTCTTGGGAGGCCCGCCTCTTCTTCTTCTTCTTCTGGCAGCTCGTCGGTGACTCCTAACGGTGGCTCTGCAGGACAGGCATCATGCGGGGATGTGTCTCCGTACGAGCAGTACATGCGGTCGAGGTGGGTGATGTGGGGTCAAGTAGTCTTGGTTCTTGGTCATGTTTGTCGTCCACGCAACCAAAGACTGTGAAGGTTTAAATCATTATCAAAGCAACAAGAAGGAGAGATACGAGTTGAGCTTCAGCACCCCCCCCTTTCTTCCGTCACGCCATTTTTTTTCTGGTGTGAATAAAATTGGATGTTGTGTTGTGTGGTTAGGAGTCAGTCGCCGTGGTGCTTTCCCGTGGGATGGTGGGTACCCGTGACGTTGCGGAATTTCGATGAGAGGGCAAGGAGTGGTGAACCTGAGACTTGAAATGAGTCATTTGGACGCCTCTTGAGGGCCTCTTGCTTGCTATCTGCTGCTGTCTCTTCCTCGTGATTGCACCTTTTTGCGGGTTCGTGTTAATTCGTGTGTAGTCTGGATGCCGCTGTTTCCCTCGTTTTCCTTCGTTTTGCTGTGATAGTTATCTTGATAACTGTGTGGACGGGATGCCGCCGCTGTATTCCCTGCCATCTGGCTGTTTATCTGTGTTGATCGCACTCTCTGTTATTCCAGGGGGCAGTCGATGGAGTGCGGGGCTCCTGAGGAGGAGGAGAAAGAGCAGACGTCGCGCGTCGGGGGGTTGATGACAACGTTGAGACGAGCAGGGTCGGCGTTCTCTCGTCTGCTGTCTCCGGTGCTGAACTTCTTCTTGAGGAGAGATCGATCGTGAGTGACCAACCCGTTGGGGGAAGACACCATTATTGTTGGTGTTTTTGTGGGGGTCGTCTCGTACGCGTGGTTGATGTGTTGGGCAGAGTTTCACCTCGGCAACACGCCGATGATGCTAGAACCTGGGCAGGAGGGGGTGTAATTTCGGGACGTACTTACGTACGTGCCTTTGGCGGATATGTTAACCCTCCTCGGTGTTCGATCATTTTGTTGTTTGTGAGGTTGTCTTGTCTTATTGCGTCCACTCTTGACAGAAAGTGGTGGCAGAGGGTGGGTTGAAGGAAACGAACCGATCCATGCCGGCAGCCTCTTCTCCACGATGTTGGCTACATACCTTATAGCCACCGAAGTACGATCAGCACGCCTATTCCCCAGCTCAAGTCGCTCAGCTTCACAGGTAGATTGCGTTTGACTGTTTGAGGCCTAGCTGTTTGCATTCCATGCTTCACCCTGGTGAAGTCCTTGTCGACTCGCTTAAGCTGGGCTCAGCTCTCTCCCCCTCCTCTCGCTGTCGCTGTCTCCCTGCCTCTGTGCGTGTCTGCCTTTCTGTCTCGCCTCCCTCCGTTTTTTCAGAAAGGAGGCGTCGTGCGAGCCAGGGTGTCCGGATGTACCAGACGAGTGCAGGTGGGGATCCAGCAGCATACAGTCGTACAAGATAGCTAATTGTTCCGCTGGTGTGCGTTACGTGCATGTCTTTCCTGCTCTGGCGTTGTTGGGGTCTTCGCTCGCTGACGTTCTCATCTTTCTTCTTCCTCGTCTGTCCTCTATCTGTTGGGCGTGCTGCGGCGGCGGTCGAGCCCGTACGCCAGCTACATAGCGCCCAATTAAGGAGAACTCCTGGACGCATGTTGTTGCCGTTCAGTTGCGTTTGCGATGTTCGTTTCTCCGCATTTATTAATTCCACCGTCCACCGGTGCATTTCTTGCTTGTGTTGTCCTTGTGTGTGTTTTCCAGAGAGGCTGCAACTGCTCCAGTTTCGTTGTACGAGGAGTACATGGCGGCGAGGTGGGCGAACACTGCAACGAATACGGCCTGCTTTGCACTTGGCCGTTGCCGAGCAAAGCAAACGGAGAGAGTTTCGTTCGTAGCCTCCGTGTGTTCGATGGATGGGTTTAGCTTTGAAATCGGTGACCATGTATCGTGTACAAATAGTGTTGTTCTTCCCTTCCTAGCTTGCTGTCTTGTTATATCTTCCTGTTCCGTTGGTTTTTTTTTCGTTTTTCTGGTCACAATGGAAGCCGATGCCGTTTTTTTTTTTCGTAGGCAAGATCCCTTGATGTACCATGCGTTAAAGCGTACGTGCCTGTGTTTCAAGTGTGCTGGGCTTCGCTTTCTTCCAGGAGTAAGAAAGACCATAACACAGGATGCGATGAACTGACATGTATGCCCGCGGTCAGCGGTCTCTCTTGCCCAACTTAGCCTCGCTTTAAAATATTTGCCTAACAAAATTCTGGATTGTTCACGCGCGCAGGGCTAAAAAAGAAGCTGCTATCCAAAAGCCTACCGCACCTCAGGCTGCCGCGCCACAAGGAAGGCAACAGGAATGCCTCTCGCCGTACGAATCATACATGGCGTCGAGGTCAGTTCACAAGTTACATTTTGCTTTTCTCGCTTCGGTTCATGTTTGATTTTAACTCAGGTGGGTGGGTGGATGGGTGAGTGAGTTAGTGCCCGCAGCAGTGTCTACGCTTTCAAGGCTGTAAGCCTCGCGCTCACGGCCTCTGTTGGTTGACGGTTCTGTTTCGCTCTGAATGATGTTGATGCTGTTTACGGCTGTCACGGCCCTATTGATCGTCTGTGCTTAACTTATCCCCCACGAGCGCAACGACCCGTATGATTGACCACCGCTGATTATTCGGCATCACGTTTCCGCAGGAAGAGACATGCTGGATGACCTGGCTACCAGAACAACAAGTGTCGGAGGGAATATGCGCGCTTGACCATGGGCGCGGGGATGCGCGCATCGATGATCCCGGCCCCGACTTTGGCATGTCCTGAGTCCCCACACGCTCCGGAAAATGAAACTGCTGCTAGTAGTTTTTCGCTCCCGAGCAACGAAGTGCCTCTTCACTCTTAGGTAGTGATTGTTGTGCGTCCCCCGATTCCGCCTCAACTGTTGTCGTTTTTTACGAGATGACTCGGCCACATTTTCTTTGGTTTGTGGAGGCTGATGTGCGTTGAAGAGAGGAACGATAATCATACTGCGGTAGTACCGTACCGTTTTTTTCACTCCAAGTAAAACTAGGTAGTATGGTAAGAGAATCTTGTCGACACACACATGCTCCACCTCTAGACAAGAAAAGGCGTGGGAATCTTGACTTTTTTTTTTTTTGCACCACAACTTGAGAAGAGGGGATGGTTGAGGGAAGGAAACACCTAGCGATTTCACGGAGCCCCCAGGGTGTACAGATGGTGGCGATGGGTTTCCGTGTTGCTAAGGTGTTGTGCCGGGTGGTTGTGCTCTCTTGTCTCTCTTGCTGTACATGTATTTATGTTGTGTTCGCTAGCTCGTTAGGTCAAGTGCAGCAGCTTAGAGCTAACTGAAATCGGAAGAGGCACGCAAGGACTTGCAATTGTCCTACGTAGGGAGAGGGGGGGGGGGGGTGCTTCAGTAGGACCCAGATCGTGGGGCAAGCAAGAGGGCGAAGCTGGAGAGTGATCAATATCCCTAAAATGCTTCGAAAAGGTCTACGTTGACAAGAGATAGAGAGGCCTTAGACAAGTGCAGCATACAGACTTGGTGGTGGCTGGTGGTAGAGCTTGAGCTAGTTATAGCTGTAGAATAACGCCACCGGGGGCGGTGTTCTGTGAAGGGGTGTGTTGTGCTTCGGGGGGTGACAGGGGGGAGGGGGTCTCAACTTGGAGGGGGGCATCTACTGCTGCTGCTCTGTATCGCCGTAGATGGTATAATAGTCGTGATGATCGGTTGGGGACGATGGACGTTGATATTGTGAGGTCTGGGGACGACTAATTATTATCTAGCAGGGATTCGTTTCGGACGCTTTGTGCCCACCGTGGGAGTTTTGACGAATGGCGCCGCATTGCATGTGGTTGGGTTGTACGCACATCCAAGGCCGTTGGTTTCGTTGGGTGTTTTTTCATCATGCCTACTGCAGTACTAGGAGATGTTGAGGGTTGTGCCATACTGAAAGCATGGGGTCACTAACAAAGGTAACGCCAATCGTTGTACGCAATGGTGGTTCCAGGGCGAGGAATAATATAGAGCGCACGACGATGAATGAATTTGAACGAGTTGCTTTTGACCACCCAGCCCGGATATGCACCGCAGGGGGTGCCGGGAACGGATAGCGTAAGACGCAATACATTGCGGAAATTGGGTGGCTCAGGATAGCCGTGTAGGGGCAACCCATCCTCCTGTGGTCTGATGAGATCAACTACTACTTGTCTTTTGGGAAGTTGCGCGCCCGAGGGATGTTGGTATCTGTGATGTGTGAATGTTCCATTTGGATCAAGGTCGTTGGTTGGTAGTCAGGACCATTTTTTTTGTATCGTGTCTTTTATATTATGTTTGTTTACTTGAATGGATTTCGTGTAGCAATAGCCAACTGCGCACGCCAACATCCTTTTGTTCTCTGGGCTTTTGGGGGATCGGGGCAAAGAGTGCGTCTACAGGAACAACGTGGTGGGGTAAGGCCTTTTATTGTTGGCTTCTGTGGGCTGAAATTGGAAAATTGCGGGAGTGAACAAGATGCAAATAAAATGGTGCGGGAGCAAACAATAATCCGTAACACTTTTGATGTGTTGTAGTGGCATCTTGTTTAGTTAGCCGCTCGTTGAACGGCAGGGAGCCGAGCTGTCCAACGGGAAGACACGGCGGCACTCGATACAGGGATAACTGTAACTGACGATCAATCATTGCGTTGAGTGTGGCATGATGACTCGTTCGTTCTTGGCAATACCTAGAACCTTTAACAATAATTAATGTTGCCACCCCTGTCACGCAATCAAACGCTGGCTTTATACATGTAGAGTGCCATACTTACTGTATTTTTGTGTGTCGGGTACTGGACCAACTCGCTCGCTGCGTGTTGTGTGTACAGCAGTGTACAAAATGCAACAACTACGATCATGTTATTTTGCTCGCATCGTCAACAACAACAACAACAATCAATCGTCAACGCGAACCACACAATAAACACACCCCGTTGCTGTTGCTCTCTCTTGTAGTAACAACAGTGTTGCGCCATCGACCTCAAAATGATTCTACACCGGGAAGAACTAGACTATAGACTTATCAATCTTCCACCCGTCCTAGCTTTCAGAGCATCCGATCCTTTTGGGTGACCTTGGGCTATCTACTAACTGCTGTAGGGTGTGTTACATACCTTACTTACTACAGTGCTGCACGGCTGAAAAAAAAAAAGTGTGAGAAAAAAAGCTTCCAACGGGAGAGCGGCCCCCTGTGGAAACCCCTCTGATCAGGCGGCTCATATGGCGCAAAAGGCCTCCACACCCAGCACCGGCTCTAGAGGGCGAACAAGAGGCTAAACTGTCCAGTTTTCAAAATAGTTGTGTTAACACGATGCCAGGGCACAGCAGGGTGTGTTTTATACGTCCAGGTGCACTTGGTAGGGTGAGAAAGTTGGACTTTAGCTACAAGCGTGCCGTAGAGCCTACCGACCAGAAGCTCCAAGATCAGGGCACGGGCTTCACACGCGAACCGACCTCTGCGCGAGGTTGGTGTCTTGCAGCCTAACTATGCTTCCGCCATTTACCTAGGTCGCATTGCCACCTAATGCAAAAGGTTTGAGACGATTTGGTGATGCAGGGGATAAGCATGGTGAGTTCAAAATTCAAATTTCAGGAGAGCCCACGCCGGGGGTTCGAACGCACGCTCTTGCATGTTGCGCGTGTGTATCCACTGGACACACGATCCCCACCCCAAGATAATACGGAAATGCCGGATACAATCACGCTAGCTCAGGGTCAGACTATCACAACGATTTTCAGAAGATCTGGGCTTCAAGAAGGCAAGTACGACTGTCTTCAAGTTCAAATTAATCTCAGTGCTTTCTTTGCCGTATACTATTATTATAGCCAAACATGACCCGGGGCGCTCAGCTACGTACACTCCAGACCGTGCATAGTCTATACTGTGTAGATTGAAACCCCGCAGCTTTACAGAGTCAGGTATATATACTACAGTACGTAGTTCGACAGGTTTCAGTCGTCACGCTCTCAGGCACATAAGCATGCCCGTACGGCGGATCAGATCTTCTGCATGGCCGTCAAGAGACAATGAAGCGCCCAGACCTAGGATAGGTGTGCGGCCTGCGTATGCTGTACATATCACGTGACATTTTGTAATTTTTGTTGTTTAGTCTACTCTGGTAAGGTGTTTATATCGGCCGGCATGGATCGAGTTGCTGTTAGATGACCCGTCGGAGAGGTAGGCGGGGCAGCCCGGCTTGTGGGGGTAACAGCCCGACATGTCAGCTGGCTACGCCACCGGCTAGGCCTCGGAACCAGCCTGGGAGCTCTGTTACACCCGGAAGCGGAGGTATGCAGCTAATATGGGACCTTCGCCAGCTTACGGAAGGCACGCTTACCCCGGGGACTCCAGTGGTCGACCACACACAAGGAGACATCACAAGTGAACGTCCACGGGGTGGTAGCAGGAGAGAGGGCAATCTAACCAGCGAGGTGCGCACCCCCATCGCCGCGACAAAGCGCGACGTGAGAGATTCCGCTGCACGCGCCCGACGGACAGGAGGAAAGACCCGGTCGGGAAGGAAACACAGGAGGAGGCCCTCTGTTAGGGTTGCGGGTGGCCAACCTTATCGTGAGAGCAACCTCTCGGAGGAGGATTATTGCAAGCAGCAGGGCGAGGCGAGGAGGGACGCAACGGCACGTATAGATCGCACGAATGCCGAAGATGAACGGCGACAATCGAAGTCTGGGGGGAATTACCCCGTCGATGCTCGGCGTAGAAGTCACGGCGGGAACCCCAAGACAAGCCGGTTATCAGCCAAGCAAGCGGAATGCGGGTAGTAGACTTTCTACCCCCGCGGTGCTATTTGAAAGCCAACCAATAGGCAAGAAAGTGAAAAAAGGCGTGCTGGTGGCGGGTCTACCGTGCCGCTTTGCTTCAATCTATAATCTGGTACCACAAGGTAGAAGGATAGTCTTTGACAGCAAACAACGTCCAATCAAAATCCGTTTTTTTTGCAAGCGGTCGTCGTGCGTAGTGACTGACTGACTGCACCATCATCTGTTGTGCACAACGGCCGCCCCTTGGTCGTTCGTTGGTGGTTTCTAGGAAGGCGAAGGAGTCGGGAGGAGATGTCCCCCTGGCCGACTGCGTGGAGGAGGAGTGCTCGGCGGAGGAGGTGGAACAGGAGGCCGGTCTATTCGCGTTGTACATGGCGTCCAGGTGGTGAGTGAATGGGCCAACAAGGACAAAGAGGCAGGCGTTTCGTATGCATACGTTTTTGTTTTCTGCAGCGTGTATGAGCTTGTACCATGTTTCTTGGTGTTGTTGTTGTTGTTGTTGCGGTCTTGTCCTTGATCGTCGACACAAGGTCCTGACCTCTCTGACGTCATGACGTCATGACGAGGGCCGTCCGTGCGAATGGATCCGACAACATGCTAAATAGGCGGTGTATACTGTCAACCAGATGGTCTCGCGTGAGACTTGTAGAGGCAGGCATGCTCGACCAACAGCACTAGGGGGGAGGCGATGCTTGCAAGGGTTGCTCTGCAGATCTTTGTAGCTTCCCTCGTAATGTCCTCTTGGGAGTCGCGACATGCACAGCTGAATCAGTTCGCCACACACACACTACACAGTACACACGAAAAGTTGGCGAGTGAGTTCCTTTTTTTTTTTTTTTCTCCCATCATTGGACTCTGTCGTCTGCCCCTCTGGCCCCTATCCTCCACTTCTACTAGCCAGACGACCTAACCGGGGTCACATAGGAGGGGGGGGGTTGGACCCCCTCCTGCGGCAAAAAACACACACACTACACACGAAAAGCTGGCGAGTGAGTGTCGCGAGGCGGTTTGTTTCACTTCACATGGGGACAGCCCCTCGTCGTCGGTGTTCCAACGCCCCTTGAAGTGTTGAAGGTAGGCAACAACGCGGGCGCTCGCTGGGCTTTCACCGGTGTTCGAAGTCAATTTTTGGACCGCACACAGGAAAGCAAGAAGAGCCCAAAGAACGCCTTCTAACGAAGCGTGTCTTTGTTGTCCCTTTTTTGCGAAAAGATGTTCTACCTGGCATCCAATAAAAGAACAAAGATTGTTTGAGAAGCCGCGTGACTGTCGTCTTGATATCGTGGTCTTCTCTTTTTCTTTCTTCCTTGTTTGGTTGTCCAATGTTGTTGGTGGCGTTTTCCAGAGGCACGAAGGTAGAAGCCGCTCCTGGCATCGTCGTCTCCTCTTTTGATTGTTGTTTCGTGTTTGATTATACATATTGTATGCTTTCACTGATGATGATGTTTTCCAGAGGCATCAAGCAAGGTAGAAGCCGCTCCTGACATCGACTGCGAGGAAGAAGATGAGTGCACCACGGAGGAGCAGGTCTCGTACTACGACAGCTACATGGCGTCAAGGTGAGGACCAGCCTACGGTAGTCATCCCCCCCGCTTGTGGATCGTACTAAGCACGTACCACTTTGCTCACAGGGTGGAATGCGGTAGGACACCACAATTATTTGAGGACCCCGCGTTATATGGACAAAACACCCACTTATATACAACAATGGTGCCCCGCAGAATGTAATACCGATGGGGAGGTACATTCTTAGGGACATGTCGTCCCTGCTGTGGTGTTTTGGCGGGGAAAATTGTACCGGTTCGTTTGCACTGCTGTGTGTGTTTCTGCTGTGCGGAGGGAGATCGTTTAATATTTTCTCTTGCTGCATCTATCCACCTTGTATTTATCTACCTTCCACCTACCGGTTTTAATGTGAAGACAACAACAACAACAACAACAACAACAACAACAACAACAACAACAACAACAACAATAACCTACCACCAGGAAGCACGTGAAGGATGCTACCGCCGATGTGACACCGCAGGAGGCGGAGAACGTGAGCCTCTTCGACAGCTACATGTCCTCAAGGTGAGTGACAGGGTACGTTTGTATCATAGAAAGATGCTCTTTCTCTCTTTGCCTCTCTCTCTCTCTCTCTCGCTCTCTCTCTCTCTCTCTCTCTTCCCCCCCCCCCTTT
>FN649748.1:1674825-1686371 GCA_000310025.1 Ectocarpus siliculosus
ATGTAGTCAAATTCCTATCGTCCCATAATCGTCTCCGACTGGCGGGAGGGGGCAAACGTGAAGTGGCCGACCCGTCATGGGATGGAACCTTAATTGTAGATACCTCGGAAGGGTGTGTTCTGGAAATGTGTGCAACTTGACAACGCGTGGCGCTATGTTGTTGTCCTGTGGTATAGCTACTTTGTTGTGGTGGGCGACTCCGCGGCAGCAGCAACGGTCGGAAAATGTTGGCCTTTTGTTTTGGTTCTCGCCCAACTCTCACGGGAAATGAACAAACGTCGGTGGTTGTCGTGGGGGACGATACAGCGAAGCGACCTGCTAACCCTACAATAAATTTTGCAACAACGCCTACTTTGGGCTCACACAGGTTGCCTTACCCCAAGAAAATGTGCATGCATCCATGGACGGACACAAGTTCGCACGGCAAGGTACTTGGAAACAGGGTGTCATGCTGGAGCAACCAACCACCCCACGACACGCGCTATCCTATCTGCTTATTATGTACACTCGCGCTAGTTTCACCCCATAGTTTCCTTTTTTACCGTGGACGGTCGTGCTTGCTTGTCTTGTTCAATCTCGGATCAACACTACATGAACACCAACACATTAAAAACAATTTGTGTTTGTCGTTGCTCTCGCCCTTGTCCTCGTGCTCGATTTCGCCCCCCCGCTTACTCTCTGGCCGTACACCACCGTATCGTGTGTTGCTGTGTCGCCGACCATGCCAACCATGTGCGTTGCCGCTCGATGGACTACTCTCCCGCCTGCTTCTGGCCCTCTGCGACATCACCAGCCCAGCCCCACCCCGGTGAGAGAGGCTTCCCCGATCCCTGACGCTAACCCTAAAAGGACAATGCCAGTGGCTTACCCTAAGAGTCCTAGCCCCTGTCTGTCCCTAACCCTAACCCTAACCCTAACCCTAACCCTAACCCTAACCCTAGCCCTAACCCTAGCCCTAACCCTAGCCCTAACCGCCGTCGTTTGGAACAACTGGTCGTGCATGCCACCCGTCGTCGTTGGTGAATTGAATTAATCGCTGACGCTGTTTTTCTATTTTCTGATTGCCTTGCGCCAAGATGATAATTATTGGTGTGTGCCCGAAACGTTTCTTGTCCCTACGACTTGGTTTCTGCCGTCGGGAGGCAAGAGCTGTGTCGCAAGCACCTCTTACTCAGACTACTGTGGTTGTTCTGGCATACAATGTCGAACCCGTCGGTTAGCACTGGATTCGATTCGAATTTCCCCGCTCGCCGCATCAGTATTAAATGCACTCGACCTTTGTGCGTGTCGTGCTGCTGTAATTCGGTCGAGACCCTTGAAGCTCCCGGTTTCTCGATTCGAGAAACCACACGTGTAATTCATTCGTGGCCGTCTTGATTTGGATAGGCTGGATAGACTCATAGCACCTACTCACAAGCCCTTTTCACGTTGAACACCCCGAAGAGCCTGCTGAAAACTTATCCTCATCGTAGGTACGTGCCAGGCCGTTTCCCCCGCCCTAAAGTGTACCGAGCGCCCGCCCTGTTGATCAGCCTATTCAAAGCACGGCATGAAACAACTTGATCAATTCCATCCGTAAAAAGCAACAGGTTTCAGCATCCCTATACAGCAGTACCGGCCACTCCCGCCCTACAGAGGCCCCGCGACTGACATGCGCCTCTTTACCCCTCCTCCGAGACTTGTGCCATGAGAGTTCTGTCGTGCATCGACGACGCCCTGCTGCCGAAATCGGCAAGAAGAACCTTCCGTTCTCGACAATAGACTACTATATTAGTGAGCAAAATTTTCTCTTTGTTGTTGACTCATGTATTGAGCAAATATTTTCTCTTTTGTCGCATGAATGAGCAATATTTTCTCCTTGTTGTTGACTCATATGTTGAGCAATCCTTTCTCTTTGTTGTGTGTGTTTTTATTATTAGCATCGACCGCGCTGCTAACCGGCTGACCAATGAAAAAGACGTCAGTCTTAGTGCGGTTGACAACACGAAACACTTCTATCTGCCATGGACTGGGACCCCGTGAGGGGGCAGCATGGGGGAGGCTAAACTGTGTGTGTGTGTGTATTTGTGTCCTCCTCTTGATGCCAGACGACGACGACGACGACGGGGACGTCGAGCAATACTCCTCCCGGGCACAAGGGCACAGGCGGCATGGCAGAAACCCGCGACCCCGCGCACCCGTGGACCACGAGGACCCCCCCCGCAAGTCCATCTCCGCCGCACCCTCCCTCGTTCGCGGAGTACCTCAAGTCCAAGCAGAACTAAATAGTGGGAGAATATTCCCAATTTGCCATAGGAACCGTAGAGAGAGGCAGCCATCGTCGTGAGACCGGAGCTTCGCGGAGCATGCATGCCTCAAGTCCAAGGAAAACCGGAGGCAGGCCTCGGAAGCAAGCGTGGAGTCAGGCGAGGGCATGGCAGAGAGCTCTATCTACCAGATCGCCGCCGGTTATAGGAGGCTGCCTGGCGCATGCATGCGATGTACGCGGGGATTAGTTTTCTTTAGAGAGGGAGGGCCCCCGTCCATCCGTGTGTTGGTTTCGTTTTGCCAAAGGGAGAGAGGACGAGGATTCAGCGACCGGCCGATACACAACCAACCCCCGTAGCATTCACGTTTCGAAGGTAATCCGGCTGGTTCAAGACCGATCGGATTTTGTACGGTAGTCTTGAGGGGGTGATTTTTGGGTGGTGATATGCTGATGAGTATTTGGAGAAAACCTCGTGCGGGGGTTGTCGGGTGACGAGGTTCAAAGAGGGTTGGGTAGGCGGTAACAGTGCGCCCACCCTCCGCTCCCATTGTTAAAAGAAAGACGAGTAAGACACCGTGAGGGTTCGGAAAAATAAACAGTGGACGGGTGTGTGTCTGGAGGTAGGTTTGAATTTTTACCCAGTTGGAGGATTCGGATGTCGAACGCGAAAGTCCAATAGAACTCATGGCGTCGGCGCTTTCTTCTGGTTCGAGGCCTTTCTTTCCGATGGACGAGTGGTCTAATGTCTATACAGTAGCTTGGGCACGATGCCGCCTGCCTCTCTTTGTGTACTCTTCCAACACCTACACCTTGGAGCAGTCAAGTTTTCGATGCAATTGCTTTTTTGGTGCTGGAGGACACGGTTGGTTGTCGGCAGATGGGGGTGCGCTTGCCATCATGTTTGATTCGGGTGGGTGTTGGCAAATAAATGTGTTTGCTCCACTGTAAACATGTCGGAGTTGTTTTGTGGGCAAGGGCATCGGGAGATTCGACTTGGTTCGCATGGGGGCAGGGAGGGGGGAGGGGGGGGCTTGCGGAGATTTTTTCACCCACTTGGGTATACCTTGTGGTGGTGATAGACCAATGAGAGGGCACTCGGAGGGAGTATTATTAGATCATAACCGACGCCGCGTCAATCCTTTCGTTGACACTCAATTTTTTCGCGTATGCATTCTCCTTGCGTCTGGTGTACGTTCGTTCGCTCCTGTCGTATCGGATACATGCTTCCGTCTGTGGCATATGTTTGCTGCATGCCCTCGCCGTCATGGTGCCGCCATCTTTGCCGCAAGCAGTCCACACGCCGAATCCGAGATTTTCTCACAACACTATCAAATCATTCGAGGATCAACAACCAATCAACTTCGAGAGTTCGACCCATGATCGATCATCGGCATCCTCATTGTAGGTTACTCTCATTCATCTCGTTGGCGTTCGTTCTGAGGGTTGGGGTGTTCGATCGCTATCACGAGGACGAGCGAGCCGCAAGTGTCACCCACTGCTGCATGCATAGAACGTTTCATTGTAGCAGCCAACTAACTCCCACACGGACGGGTGATTGGCCTATAGCGTCGCCGTCCAAGAAACTTGCCGCACCAGAAATGACGAAAAAACACCACGTATGAGAGAAAGAGGACGGAACGAAGTGAACACGTCAAAGATAGATCCTGAAATTTTCCTTTTGTTCCTTTCGGCTGCTTTCTTTTTGCCAAGAAAAAAAAAACAAGTCCAACCCCCAGAGCCATGCACAAGTTTCACAAAAAATATTATTTTCTCTGGCCCTATTGTATCTGTCGAGTTGCTGTTATCTATTATCCCAAACCTCCCACCCCCTGGGTTCAAGCACCAACACTTTGTAACCGTTGCAAGACAAAATGGACACACTCGATTTTTTGTTTTTTTTGTATGTACCCGAGCGGTGACTACTTCAGATGGTGCCCTCGACCCCAACCGACCCGCGTCTACTATTATCCTAGGACCTGCACCCAAAACATGATGGTGCCGCGTCTATCATCCCAACATATTATATATAGTACCAACATCCCAAGCATTAAGAAAGGGCTAACACCATAGAGGCAAAAAGGGGATGCCGATCGATCGATCCCGGTGTGGCGTACACATGCACGGACGGACGTGAGGGTACAAAGCCGCTACTTTCCTCCGCGCTCCCAGTCAAGAATGACGACGCAAAAAAATAAAAGCTACCAACAATAATAAAAAAAACTTATTTCTCTTCGCTATGTACAGCGGTCGTCTTTCCTACATACGTAGATAGATTGATAGATGGATAGATCGATCGATTGCGCTGGTCCGTTTCCGCCTCTCAACACAAGCAGAGCAAGACGGAAGACTGCCTCCGAGAAGGCGCACGGCACGTTAACCCACA
Source organism: Ectocarpus siliculosus (assembly GCA_000310025.1). Taxonomy (NCBI): domain Eukaryota; class Phaeophyceae; order Ectocarpales; family Ectocarpaceae; genus Ectocarpus; species Ectocarpus siliculosus. The sequence continues at coordinate 1,679,457 of FN649748.1, forward strand.
CTCCAAACATCCTTACACACGGCAGCAACAAACTCTGTTTTTCGGAATGGCCGGGGCTCTTAGACCTCTGCAGAGCCCCCCTCGTCGTTCTTGGCTCCCAAACGTGCAACAACTTCCAAGCATCACGTAGCCAAGCGACTCCCTCACCGTGCCTATCAAGACTGCGACCCCCGAAATGTAAGGATCGCAGAAAAAAACACTTTGTATCTCTACTGGGATTGTGGCAAAGCACCCAGAAATGACTAATTATTTACTCCACAAAGTTCGGAAACTCTGCGTTCTCGTTTTTCGTCCTTCGAAGCCGACAGCCGCAGCAAGAGTGTTTTTCCTCGCCTCTACGACGGGGAACACGATCTCCCAAAGATCAATCATGATCTCCGAAAGGTCAACCATGATCTCCGAAATCAATCCTGATCTCCGAAAGATCAATCATGATCTCCAAAATATCAACCATGATCTCCGAAATCAATCATGATCTCCGAAAGATCAATCATTATTTCCGAAATATCAACCATGATGTCCGAAATCAATCATGATCTCCGAAAGATCAATCATGATCTCCGAAATATCAACCAAGGTCTCCCCACGAACCCTCCTAAAGGGACAGCTTCAGCCGCTATCCGATTACAGTCACGAGAGCAATATCGCTGTTCTTCTAGACACTACATATTGTATATCTCTGCAGAACCATCATGAACAAACACGCTACAGGTTTGAGATGACTGAGGTCGAACGAACGACCGCACCACCGGCCGTGATCCAATAGCTGCCCGCACCCCACAGATGGACGCTGCACAACATCCTCTTCACGGCTACAGCAGTAGCTTGCACGCCGACCGTTGTCCAAGGTAGGAGCTCAGAGCTCAGCCCACCACGCCTCGGAGCTGACTACAACACCCTCACGCACCAATATTTTTACCTGAATCAGAAACACAACACGACGCCACCTGCTCCAGAGTTGACTCCCATCTCTACAGGAAACAAGACAACGTCTCTCGGGGTTTACAGGGGGGCACAGCTTTCTTTCCCCTGCTGAAACACTAGTACTCGTATTCAAAGTATTCCAACAATAGTCACTTCTCAACCAGGCACAACGCTTTCCTCCCACTTTCAGCCGGAGGCACAAGGGGTACGTCAACAGCAGTGGTTCCGGGGACTGCCTTTGCAAGGATATTATTGTTATATAGTCTATCCAGTATAGAGGGGGGTTTCGTATCCCTAACCCCTGACCCTACCCCCCCCTCCCTACTAAAACAAAGACTAATATTTTCGCGAAGGCTAATGGGCTCCGGGGGGGGGGGGGGGACAAACATCAACAACTTTTTGGCGGGGGGTCCCCCCCATGCAAAACCCCCTTTTGCCCCATCACCCCATCGAAAAACAAAAATAGTCCAGTGGAGCGGAATGGGAACACGGTTCACTCGAGCGGCATGACTCCTACGCGGTTGCCGTACAAGTTTATCAAGGCGCTCAAGGCCAGCGCCACCGTCGGCACCACCGGCACGTCCGGGAAGAAGTAGAACCAACCCCCTCCGGCCTCCTCCGCCGGAAAGTAAACCTCGAAGAAATGGATCGTTATCAGGGTCCCTTCGACAGCCACGGTGTACGGTAGGACGGGCGAGAGGGAAGCAGGGAGTTGGGGCGTCGGCCGCGGTTTGTATGTATTTCTCATGTTCGGGCATGTGTCGCAGTTGACCGTCCGTAGAACCTTGTGTTCCCTTGTCTCCCGTGTCGTGCCTTGCGGACGGAGGGGAGGGATGGAGGATGGGATTCCTCCCTCCGACCCTCGCTCCACTCGAACGGGGCGGGGGGCGCAAGCGCCGAGCGATGCACCGCGTATGCATGTCGCCCAGACCGTCCGAATACAAACCTACAATCTCGACAACAGCTAGGCGACGCATACCTCACTTTCCACGGGGAGAAATAGGCCCGCAACGAGCGAACACGTGTATCTACCGCCAAGGCACAGGGTGGCAACTCGTCGTAGCACAGCTACGGCAACACAGCATAGTCCGGACATTTCTGCTAGGTTTCGTACGCCTGGTTGGCTGCTGACGCCCTCTTTCAAACCCGACATTCAATCCGCACCATGTGCATACACGTCTCGATCTTTCTTTTTCCATTCCTTGCCGACGTCCCTGTTTACTATCCGTGCCTACAGACATCTCGATCATTTTCTCAACAAAAGAAAATAGAACGTTGTACGAGGGCGATCTCATCTATTATACAATCTTCCTCTTACGCTCCCTCACCTAACCCAGACGACAGGTGCCACAACATGTGGAAGAAATCGTACTCCGGATTGCTTCGTCGACAGAGCCCGCTCCCGGCCGGGTGCCTGCAGACAAGGCCCGGCATTCCGCACCGTACGATGCAGAAGATCGCGAAGGGCCCTCCGAGGCCGATGACCACCACATACCACCAGACCCCTGATTTTAATTTTGCGAGGCGCACAGCAGTATGTTGTAGTGCGGTCGAGCAATCACGACTACGACCGGGATCGAGGAGACGTACCGACGTGATAGCAACTGCAAGAGTCTGTATGGAGGGTAAGTCTTCTGTACAGCACTTGTCATACACACAACGGTGGTGGTATAAGTGGTGGCTACATGATCGTCTCCATTTGTGAGGTCTGATTCGGATAAAATAAAAGATAGTGACATAAATCCAATTGATACCAGATTATAAAAAATGGTAAATTACAGTTACAAGGTTCGCGGGAGGTGACGCAGTGGTAGCGTGTTCGCTTTGGGAGCGTAAAGTCATAGGTTCAAATCCTAATCTCTTGACGTCGTTTATTTATCTCTACAGCACTTGTCATCTACACAACGGTGGTGTTTTAAGAATCACTGTTTCTAAAATATGGTGTATAGGCTTAAATAGACTCGAGGACAAGCCCCGTATCCAACCGGTGTTTCGCTCATTTCACGGCGAAGACTTTCAACACATCCCCTTCGACTGCGGTTGTATCTCCAACGGCTAGTACTTCTTTGATTGAATGTGGCGTACCACTTTCTAAAAATGTCCAGGACCGTTACACCAGTGCCATGTCGAGAAAGGCGTGTTTCTCACGTGCGGGGGAATAGCAACCGACGGCTGAGCACAACTGCGAGAGATGGTTCGCCTCGCGTCCCGATCTTCATGACGTTGGGGCACAGTCCACACATTCAAAACAATCCAACGCACGAAAAAACAATTTAACTGCATGGTTTCCTCCGTAGCAAGGATCAATTTTGGCTCAACCTCGTCCTTGAGCAGACAAAGCGGGAAGAGCAGCAAGCAAGGCACTAAGGTGTCCTCCCGGTCTCACCGTGCGTGACCCCTAGGTACAGGCTCCACGCGGTGGTGGAGAGCAGGCTGGTGGCGAAGACGTTGTCCAGGTTGAAGAACTTCGTCTCCCTCGTCAGGTGGAACAGCGTAGACCCGATCGTGGTCATGAGCTGAAGCCCGGCTATTCCGTACTGAGTGTGTCGTGTTGTGCCGGAGGAGGAAAGAGGGAGAGAGAGAGAGAGAGAGAGAGAGACACAGACAGACAGACAGACAGAGATGGAACCGACAGGGAGAATGGATGAGAGGGGGAGACGTGTGGAGTAAGAGAGCGAGCGAGACAAGGAGAGAGGACAGAGAGAAACAGATAGATAGATAGATAGATAGATAGATAGATAGATAGATAGATAGATAGATAGATAGAGAGAGAGAGAGAGAGAGAGAGAGAGAGAGAGAGAGAGAGAGAGAGAGAGAGAGAGGTGAACGGTGCGGTGACTCCCATTGCAAGGGCAGGACGTACTGACAATGGTGAAAAAAGCAAACATAAGGACTGGACTGTTGGGTAACACCATATTGTAGCACCAGCAAAAAGTGAAAGTGAAACGGACGCTCGCTCGTCCGAGACTACAACCAAAACGCGACCAATACCTTAAACGTTAGTGCAAACGTCCGCATATTTGTTGGCATAGTTCGTGTATGCTGAAAGTCGCACAGCCACTGCCATGCTGCCGCACGCGCAGCTCCGCCGACTCGCCGCCATCCGGAGAATCATCGTGCTTCTTCACGGGAGTATTACAAGGACACACCGCCCAAAATAACAACTAATATTTTTCGTCGCGTGAAGGGAGGGGTCACAAAATCCTACCCCGCATGTGCAGTGACCCCACCAAGCACAATCAATGGCGGCATCCACCCCCATCATTCCGGCCTAACCGCAACGAAAGAAGCACCAGCAAAAGGCAAAGCACACACGACAGCGTTGACGGTACACCGAAAAAGAGGCTCCGAGAGACAACAACCACCAACACCGCCGCCGCCGCCGCCGCCGCTGCTGCTGCGCACCTGATGGGCGTACAGTCCGTACACCGAGGGCAAGCAGTACACGAAGCTCGTCCATACGAGCATGTCCGTCAAGGGACGTCGCTTGTCGCCGGTCTCTAGCAGACACCCGAGCCCCCTATCTGAGAGGCAAGCGAGCAAGCCGGGGAGGCAAGAGAGAGAGAGAGAGACAGAGAGAAAGAGAGATAATTTACCCGAGAAAACGACAAGAGCAGTCGTGGGCAGGTTTTAGCGTTAGATATTATCATATCGAATATTTCCATGTATCGTATCGATGTCGGGAATCGAAGAAATTTGGACTTCTCGATATGAAGTATCTCGATATTTCGCCATTGATACATGCAATACATCGACAACCTAACTACTTCCACGGAAACCCCCAGTGTTCCACACGGAACCCTCGGAACGGCACACATCAAGCTGCACAAACTAAATGCAATGCACCCAGGTTTGGTGGCTAAGCTTGGGGTTGTGACGTCACTGAAACGCAAGTACAATATTATAACGCATTCTGAACTCTCCAGACAAGGAAAAAACTCACGGGGCATGGAAATACAGGCCATATTGGCGCGGGATTGAACATCACGCGTGTCGTGGCATACTGTCTCAAGCCTTCGGCGGGAAGGCGGGTGTTTCGGCCGCACGCACGTGACAGCATTCAGCAATGCAGCTGGCCTCGGCAACCGGCCATACACACCCATAGTCTAGGTTAGGACACGAGGTTGTGTGACAGTGGCGCTTCGGCAGTGGATGGGCAACAGCACTCTCTTCAGAGCAAGGACTGTAGCCTGAAGGTCTCCGGAGACGTCTGTCTACCTTCTTCCGTCGATAACTTTCACCCGCGCTATATGCATAGGATAGGACATCAAATGGTAAACGTGTGGAAGTCCTGATCGTCACGGCCAGCCACCCTCAGGCAACACAATTCTCCGCCTGCACTTCTCCACGGAATGTCCAAGGCATGGTCCTTCCTTCCTTACACCCACGTCAAAGCAAAATCACGTACTCATATGTATTGAGATGCCAAACGTTTCCCCACGATACCCCTCAACAAACAAATTCACCGAGCAATCTACACAATGCATGAATGCTATTTTCTTGTGTCGTGGTACATACCTCGGCGGTACTTGGAGGAGCGAAGGAGGTGCGGGAGGCATGCCACGAGCGACCCTATCGTCGCGAAGACCCTTGCCAAGGTCATCGACCCCAGTCTTTCGTCCCCGGTGACAAACGACAACGAGACAGCGAAAAAACAAACCACAACGCCCGAAAGAGGGAGGACAAAGAGAGCATCAGCCAGGCTTGACAAGTCATGAGATGGGTTAGACTAATCGACAGGCAGTAGCTCCTACATGCCCAGTGAGAGTAGGGTGACCAAAGTATAACCTGGGCTGGACACCAGCTTGTTCGTGTTCGACCGGGCAACTTGGCGAACTTTTTGAAGGGGTTGACCTGGAACAAACGCGTCCCCTGCCGAAGGCTGATAATGTATCAGCAGGTGTGACCTGTTTGGTCCCTTTCTGATGCCAATATCGTACAAGCATCAACAGGATATACATAAAAATGGCTAATAATTCTTGCAAGATGGTCCGTTCATCCGTTTCTCTGTACTTTAGTGCTGCTTATGAATGGTGTAAGCATGACGTTACTTCCAGTTAAACTACAAAAGGGGAGTGGGTGGATGAGCGCCTTGTGTACCTCGTTTAGCAGTACTGCTGCTGCTGAAGCAAAGGCTACAAGCATGTGCTCGGGCGCGAGAATCTGGCATGTAAGTAGTTTGGGGGAGGCTGCGTAAGCTCCATGTCACCAGCCAGTCATACCCAAAAGTACCTCGCGTACTACCGCCGTGTGCCCACCGGGTCCCGTGAGAACCCGGCGCGCTCCGTCCCTGGTTTGCAGGGACGCGAGGTCAACGGTCTAACGACTACGGCATGCACGGCTGTGAGTGTCCCCACTACCACCCACCTATGACAGATGAGCGCCCCGACGATCCACCAGGCTAGAACGCAAGCCCTCTTACGATGCACCCGGTTCTCCGCGGAGCTGCCAGACGCCCGGCTTAACCTTTCCGGCGGTGCCACAGCGCCGCCACCACCATCACCTCCGTGCCCGTCAAGGCCATTGGGGACCTGGGCGTGTTCTCTTCCCCGCTCTTGGGGCGCAGCGGCGGGATCGGAACGGCCCGTGCTTTTCAGTTCCGCGGCCCGAAACTTGGCGAAGTCGACAACAAGCGCTGTTGCGGAGATTACAAGGATAGCTAGCACCGTAGGCCCGTTGAAGCTGGAAATGTTGATCGGCTCCGCTGGTGGGGTCGCGAAGGGGGGGGGGGGGGGGGGGTACGTTTTGCATGCCTTAGCGGTATAGCCATTGACCACGCGTCCCTTGAGAGGATGGTGCATTATTCCCGCAGGACCAATCGCTCCTTCCTACTTTCCCCAAAGGGGGTCAAAAATTTTTTTCCCAACCCACCCATCCCACGGGGGGGGGGGGGGGGGGGGACCCTAATTTGGGGGGCCGGAAACCTTTTTACCTTTTCCCCCCCCCCCCCAAAAAACCGGGGGGGGAACCCCGGGGTTTTCCCGGGAACGG
>FN649748.1:1691969-1715383 GCA_000310025.1 Ectocarpus siliculosus
AAGGGGGGGGGGGGGGGGGGGGGGGGAGGGGCAGACTCCGCCAATGCTGCACGAAGATGCGGGTGGCAAGCTTGCGGGTGTACCATATCTATCTACGACTGCAGCAACGGCCGCCCTCAGCGCAAAATCAACAAGTTGCGTCCCTGGCACTTCAATCCACCAAACTCGCGCTGAACACCCGCGTAAATACCGCCCCGGCTGCTGACTAATACCATTCATGTGCGCCTCCTACGCGTTCCCGTGATGCCAATATATTATATATGTTGCAGTTGGAAGGCGAGGCGACGATGAAGTTCGTCACCTCGGCGTACAAGAAGAAGCTCATGGAGCAGAAGAAGTGGGAGCTCCAGCAGCAGCTGGAGGACGAGAGGGAGCAGCGGAACGACGTCACCAAGACGGGCATGGGCGGGTGCGTCAATCGTCTGTTTTTTCTCATCAATTTAGCATGTTCTCGTCCTCTCGTTACTTCTGGGGCCGATAGAAAGACAGGATGACACTACTGCTGTAATATTGCTGTCTGTTCATTTTCAAATGGTAACGTTGGGATTGCTGGACGGATCGGGCGCGACTTGGTTTGGACGCCTGGAATGATGATGGTGGGTCGTACCAGAGCTAGGTTGAAGGTCGCGTGGGGTGGCTTGTCCACAACCGGTCGAGGGCCCCCTCCTGGTGTGCCTGTGATCAACATGGTGTGCCTGTGATCAACAAAACCCCGTCACCCATACCCTTGTCACCGGTATGAAGCACAAGCACTCTTTCCTGCGGTCATGCATCAGGTTTTACTTGCACGCGGTCATCCAAAACACGCTCGAAGGATCCCCCCCCCTCCCCCCCCCTGCTCTCGCATTATGCTCGTTTTCTTGTTCCGTGGTGTACCATGGTACAGGTTTTACTCGAACCTCATCACCAAGAACATCGCCATGGGCGGCGACGTCGAGAAGTCCGCCAATAGCGCCTTCACCGCGGGCTCCAAGCGGCACGCGGCCACCGACGAATACGAAATGCAGGACGGAAACGAACAGGCAGCAGCAACAGCCAGAAGAAAAGAGGCCGCGGCCGCCGCAGCCGCCGCCAGCGAAGGGGGCCCCGCGAACGGCGCCAGCCAGGGGGGTAGGGAGGGTAGGGATGGGGGCGACGCAGACAGCAGCCCGGGGAGAACCGACGAGTCCGGCGGCCCCACGGCTAGGATGGTCGACCCCCGCGCCGGAGAACAGAAGAAAAGCAGAAGAGACGAGGCGGGGGTGCGAGATTCTGAGCGGAGCGGCCGACGACGAGGCGATTCGGGTGAGGCCGTGGACAACGTGGCGAAGCGGGCTCGCCTGGCGGGAGAGGCGTCGGATGGCGGCGACGCCTCCGTTGGCGATGACGGCGGGGTAGAGCAGCGGCAGGATGAGAGAACAGACGAGGAGAAAAGCGCGGCGGAGGCGGCGGACAAGGCACGGGAGGCCGCGGCCGCGAAGGCGAAGAAGGAGGCGGCCGTCAGGGCGGCTCGGGAGCGGTTCCTTGCGAGAAAGAAGGCCGCATGAAGGAACACGACAATACAGCAGTGCGGCGACTGCTGTGCTTGGTAGCAGGAACTGTGGGAGTTATTGTAAATATGCCTCTTGTGTCGCAGAGGGTACTCTAGCCATGGCTTGAGACGTAAAGTGATTCAAAATTCGTCCCCGTCTGCAGTGATGTTGTCGTGCCCTTGCCGTTGGCTGAGCGTATTTTGGCCTCGAATGAGTGCCCAGTTGGGCTTTTCGGCGGAAATACGCTCGTCTCCCGGCATTCAGGGAGCAAATTAACTACCGTAATATTGTTCACCTCATCGTCAAGCCCGGCATTATGTGGTGAACACACGCTTGGTGTTCCACCTCTTGTCCTCCTGGTTGGTGCGGGTGGCGCATGGGCGAATTACCGCAATTATCTCGTAAGGGCAAGGGTACAACTCACAACGGATGGTTTTACGCTCGGTAGTTTACGATAACGATTAAAAAAGTTGGCCCCGTGCACGGCAATATCTCCGACCGTTGTTACCGTTCACGTTCTTCGAGCTCCCCTGCAAAAAATTGCTCATGGAAACATGAGCCTCTTTTTGTTTTTTTTTCTAAATGAAGCGTCACAAGGAGGCACCTCTGGGTCGACAGCCCAGTCAACCCACACAGCAAACTACGTCGACGATCCCGATCAATACGACCACTACGGTCGGGGGGTCTAATAGCCCCAGCCCACCCACCATCTTCGACCAAAGCAACCCGCGTTTCTGCAAACCCGCGAACCACTACGGCTTCGCGTCACCGGCTAGGGCTTGCAGACATCCCGCGCGACCAAAAATTAGACAACCCGGCTGGAGAAACGCCGCATCGCCTATAGAAACCCCTTCGCTCCCTTGGAGCGCGCCCACTTTTGCAAGAGCGTTAGCACTAGAAATCGTCCGAGTCCGAGTCCTCCTCCTCGGACGAGTCGGAAAAGTCTTGGGCGGTGTCGAGGTCGCCTTCGAACTCCTCGAGCATGCTCTCGGCCTCCTCGTCGAACTCTTTCACGTCCGCCAGCTCCTCGCTCTCTTCCCCGCTCACGTACTCCCCTCCGCGTCCCCCCTCCGCCGCTTGACTCTCCTTGGTCCCCGAATCGTCGCTAACCTCCTCGTCGGGCACGGGCTCCGCCGCCTTCCCTGCACCCTCCCCCCTGGCCGCTTTTCTCGCCGCATCGGACGATGCCTGTCGGTCCGTCGCCGCCGCGGCCCGCTTCCCCGCTGCTCCCTTGCCCGTCCTCCCCGCGGCCTCCCCCTTCTTCGAGCCTTCGCTCGCCTCATCGAGGGTGGCGTCGCTGTCGTCGTCTTCTTCGTGGTCGTCGTCGTCGTCGTGCAACGGCACGTCCTGCCCGTACTCCTTGCCGGCCTTGGCGTACTCGGCCCGCAAGAAGGCGTTGTTCCTGAAGAGGTTCACCAGGGGCTTGGGAGCCTTCAGGAGGCCCTTGAGGGACAGAGTCTGGAAAGTAGGGGGAAACAAGTGCAGTCACAACACAAACGGCAGCGTCCGCTCTTTGGGCGCCTGGGAGAAAAAGGAGATGGCGCGGACATTCCGTATGACACAGAACGGCAATAAACCGAGAAAGCTTGGAACAATTAGAGATGGACACGGAACTAAATCTTTACCTCGTTGCTACGCATGTTGCAGGAACCACTTGCACCTCGACAAACGCTTGCTCACAGCAGAAAAAGTGGTGGCATACCAGAAGAAAAGAAAGCTTTGAGTAGACGGATGCTGGCAGCGAAGAAGTGCGGCGGACGGGAGAATAACCCCTCCATCGACTTTTAGTCACGCATGCTGTAGATTATACCTGCCAAGCGTAGCCGATGAGAATCCCACTCAGGTCTACCCACGGGATAACGCCCTCCATCATAAGCGTCTGCGCCACGAAGAAGTACGGTAGCAGCTCGGTCGGCAGCTCGAACATGTCCAGCATGTTCACCTGGTGTGTCGGTTGCAAGGGAAGTTCGGTTAGTGTTTCGAGGGCCACAGCAGTAGTTCCTTGCACCTTACGCGCAGCGGGGCTTGGCAAGACAACAGCAATGGTCGACAATTGGGTACAATTGGGTCGCGTAGAAAAGAGTGCGGATGTCGGCGTAGTCCGTCTCAACATCCAAATGGTGGCCAGCTGCAAGCTCTACTCATCTCGATATAGAAACAACATGTGGAACTTTGGGGCACGATCACCTTGCAAGGAAAAAACAATTTGTATTGTCGTCAGGGGGAACAAAGACGCTGCAAAAAGGCAACAACGCTACTCGAAAATTGAGAAAGCTTTAGCGCGTGCTGCAGCATGGCTCCACTAGACGTCGCCGTCGGCCCCTCCCTTACCCGAGTGCCCGCGAACTTGCGACTCCAGATCATCACCAGGAAACAGTTCATGCTGTGTCCCAGGGTGTAGCTCGAGTTCACATCACCACCCGTCACCAACGTTAGCAATAGCAGGCTGCCGTTTGAATCAGACGGGCAAGCGGGCGGCACAAAAGCGTGATCGGGGCCTTGAGCGGGTAGAAGTCGACTGCAAGCTCAGCGCGATACATGTGCAGACCTTCATCGCTAAAAAACTGAAAGCTTATTCTCAAGAGAGGAAGCCACAAGACCGCGTGAAGTCGAATCATTCCTGCCGGCAGACAATGCCCTCACGCGTATACAGGTAGGTCTACACGGGTATGACGCGTTCGCGACGCCGCTAGGTTTAACGATTACTACGCAGTCAGCGGCAGCCTATCTTAACAACGCGCTCCATGGCGCGGCACACAGACGTATGCTGTGTCGGCACGGTTGTCGGTTCCGATACTGCTCAGTGCAGACGGCGAGAGCTGCAAGGGCCAAAGCCGCGCCGAATACCGCGACGACAAAGTTATCGCTCCTTCCAGACGCGAATGTTCCACGGCAATGGCGGGTGAAGAAGACTCAAAACAGGTTCGCGATGGCACGAAACAATACCGCTTGAATAGACATCGAACTAATTTGCTTCAAGACATGTGCCTCCATCAAGTTGATTCCCGGCGGGGAGGGCGTGAGGGCGGCACCCATGCTAGTTCTTCAGTCTGGCGATACCGCTCTGTACCTGCTCATGCCGAAGGCGAGGAGCATGACGAAGGTGTGCGGCTCCCGGTAGTGGAGCTTCTCGAGGTGGCTCATGTACGTCCACGCGAAGTGAGCGGTCAGCGCGAAGTTCAGGCCCAGCGGCCCCAGGTTCAGGAACGGCGTGAACAGCCGCCACAGCTGCAGCTTGAAGATGGCCGGCCGCCAGTCGAGAAGCAGGAAAGTCGGCCATTGGTTCTCGTTCAACGCGGCTGCGGCCAAGGTGATGGCAACGCTCACCTGGAACGGCGGGTCCGATTCGGACATGGCAAAAGACGTGACCGTCGTGGCTTGCTCGCCCTCGTGGCTGCGTGGGCAATCTCAAAAGGAAGTCTGAGTTGCAGGTGGAGTGAGGGTCCTCGGAGCAGCAGCAACACAGCTTAAATCTAGCGCGTTTGAAAAATGCCGCGGTTGGACCTTCGACGGAGTTCTAAAGGACTTCGGGTACGGTCCAGGTTTTGGACCTTCTTCTTCACCAGCAGCAGCTGAATCCAACTTGTACCGCTCGCCCTCGCCCATGTCATATCACCTACGTATGCCAAGTCAGGAGAAGAACTAAGCAGCGTTTTGATGCTGCGCGCGTGGCGCTGTAGACAGACACAGTACCTGAAAATACGCCCGGGTGATGACGGGCGTCTTCTTCCAGTCTTGCTTCAGCCGGTCAACGAAGCTCGCCTCCCCGAAATCCTCCTCCTCCTCCTCATCGTCATCGTAGTCTTCGTCGTCACTATCCTCATCATCTGCCCCGCCCCGAAGCCCGCTTGCCTGGTCCCGAGATCCACAAGGGTCAGGTTCGAAGTGATTTACTTCCGTAGCAACGGTATGTCTGGATGGCATGGCCTCTTGCGTGTGCTGTAGGTGGCTGCGAACCGTGAAAGTGTGTGCACACCAACACCACAAGGGTATGGGAGTTGCGCATACTGCTGTAGTCTACAAAACCATCAAATCTCTTTTAATCCCGTCACTTGAGACATGGTCGACTCATGGCCAGGGCAGCAGACACCCCTACCCAAGCGTGAAACGCATCGCCTGAGGCACGGCATCATCACAGCAGCATCCAATATATACCGTTCATGCAACGCAGGATAGGCGTCGACTTACCGACCCAAGGTTTCGTGAGCGTGCGACACGTGTAGATGGTGTGACTTCGCAATAGAACTCTTTTCCAAGAAGCACGGCTACAAGGGGGTGGTAGTTGTTAGGATGTCGGCTACAGCAGATACAAAGCAGTTTTTGCCAAGCAAACTACCGCATCTTGGTGAGATGCAAGTGGGAAAAGGAGGATGTGAGGAAGCCAGCCACGACCTTGAGTACCAGATAAGATCAAGAGCAGGTTCATGTTTCGCTGCTGTCGGCACCCGATGAGAGCATCATGATCAAGGATAGCCCGGACCGCCCCTTGGCTTGTTCCGATTATACATTGAAGTACAATCCCACTTGACCGAACTGGTTTCCATTCTACGTAGCTCTGACAGGCAGTCAACCAGAGCCACCCTGTACCGCTCTAACATTGCTCGCGTGGTTGGTGACCGCCATCAACCTGATCCACCAGCGGCGGTGGTACATCACTCTAGCGACGCATGCACCGGGGAAGCTACCACATCCAGTTCATCCAAGGCCTTTACGTACCACTGTCAGTCCCCATGCGCCCTTCCGACCGTTTCCGCTATGCGCCAAGAAGGATTGTCGATCTCCACCCAGCCGCAGAGCCGCGGCTCGCTGCTGCAAGCTCTCCTGCTCCGGTTGCTGCCGTTGTTTTCCATTCTCATGCCTGCCAGAGAAGCTGCTGCCAAGCGCCAACAACCGAGGAGAAACGCGACCCGCCGTGGGCGTCAGGCCCAACGCCAACAAGACCACCGAGCCAAGACATGCAGGATGTCGAAGCACCATTGTGTGTGCAGCTCGCCGAGAGCGCAGAGCGTTGCTGTACAGAGCAAGGAGCAGAGACCAGGGCAGCACCCTTCTGGCAGGAGAACAGGACGCCGGCGGAGCTCTCCGCTATATACTCAAAGATTCTGCGGAGCCCCCTAATTCGACCGCATCTCGGTCTCCGGTTCTCCGGCCGCGCCCGCGCAGATCCATCATCAGGGGCATCCAAAAGGATTCAGGGTAGTGAAGCGGGGTTGCGTGTGTGTATGGTGTGGCCGCGATGGAATTAAGACGGCGGAAACCGAGAGATGATGACACTGCCGCCGGCGATAGAACGGAGAGAACTGGAGCAACAACCCGATCCGGGCGAGATGATGTCGATCATACTCAACACAGGAACGACCCGGACGCCAGCTTTGCTGACCGTCCCGGCTCGGAGGCTGCTGCTGCAGACGCGGTTGTCGGCGCAGCCGTGCGTGGGGGGTCTCTTCTTATGTTGCTAGCTTTCGTTCAGGTGATTTGCTCTAATGCACGCACCCAGCTGCTCAATGCATTCGAATTGGCTGCTGTGGGGAGAATCTGGGTGTGATGAGCAGCGCATCCATCGAACCTACGCCCAGCTCTCCTGCTGCACGCCAGCTAGCTGGGCGGCGCGTTTAATCGAACCAACCTTCAACGCCTCATTCCATGTGGCGTGGCAACATTGTCGCTGCGCATCCTTCCAAGCCCTTTCGAGTCCGCGCAAAGCGTTAGCACTTCACTTTTTGTAGGACCCCCCCCCCTGATTACAGGAGTATTTCTGTCTGAAAAGTCAACTTCCCAGGAGCACACTCAAGAAGCCTTCTTCATAGTAGCCACCACCGCGTTCCAATCCCGTCCCCTTCTTTTCGCAGCGTGCATCGACGTTCGTCCTGAACGTCCTGCTTCAGCGAGCGATGCTCTCGGCGGCAGCCTCCGACACTCGCCAGCCTCGCAACTCCGCCCTCGAAGAGTACGGAGCAGCGGCAATAACCCTCGACCTCATCTCCTCAACGGCTCTTTTCCTCGCGAGAGAGCCGTTTCGAGTCGCCCTGGCGCGGTCGAAGGTGCCAATCGCTGACGAAAAGACGTGGGTGGCAGGGGGCAACAAGGGTGTCGCCCCGGGGCAGCAGCTGACGGGGGAAAGGGAGCGGGCGCGGCGGCGGCGGCGGCGGCGAGAGGCGTACCGTCGGCGCTTTGTCAACACCGCTTGGATATCCGCCCCGGTAGGGCTGGCGTTCGCGGGGCTCGTGCGGTTGGCGTACCCGTGGGTTATCCGCAACGACGACTTCCAAGGCGTTGAGGAGAACCGGCAGGTACCTTGTTGGATGAGTTCTCTCGGAGTCATTCGTGGAACAACACGTCAACAGTGCGTGTGGCAACGTTTTTGCCTTGGTCAGTAACCCGTGGAGGTCGGTCTCCCCGAAGCATCTGGTTTCGCTATCCAGGGGCCTGCCCTGATGCAGACCGCTTATTCTACTGTGCATTAGACAGCCGCTGCAAGCCAGCCGTGCGACGTTTCGCCGTCCCTTTGGAGAGGATTGGGCTTGAAGATGGCTGGCCACGCCAAAGCGCCAAGCGAGTTGCCGCCACGTTGGCTTGTGCTTGCTAGGGGCTTCGGGCACCGCTATTCATCGTGCGGTGCTACCACTTGTACGGCATCCGCGTTTCCAGTGACGGCTATTGTCGAGCTCTATACTTAGCACGCTATCTTGCCCTCGAAGGCGAGCCTCGGTGGCGTACTGTGTGCATGCGATCCGTTATGGTTTTTGAACGCCGTGGTTGACGATTGTTTTCGCTGTTGTTGTCATCGCTTTCAGGATATGAACGCCCTGCTCCACTCGATTGATTTTCCCGGCCTGCTTTAGTAGTATCACCACCAAGGAATCCTGACTGGAATCGCCCTTTTCTTTCTCGCCCGTGACAGGCTGCATCGCTTGTTTGTCTTGCCGCAGCCGTGGAGTTGATGTGCGAGCCACTGGCTCTAATCTTCCAATACCGATTGCTCGTCGACGTCCGAGGTATGCATGATAGGCAGCTTTCACGAGGTACAAGCGTCCGATGATAGACCAGCTACCTTTTGGCATTTGATCTTCTAGAAGCCGCTTCGATGTGCATCTTTTAATGACGCATGGGACGGCACTTGGGACAGTGTCCCGACCGCTTGTAGCTGTCTCTCCCGCATCAGCAAACGCTCCACCCGATACCCCATGCTGGTCCTGCTTTCACGTAGGCAGCTACTGCGGCGGTACAAAATACTCTGTTCGTTAACTTGCAAAGGTGACCGGCGGTGTACCGTAGGCTTGGCGATGCCAGTTCCCTTCCTCTCCCCTCAAGGACGAACCTCACCCTCCACCCTTGGTTTGCTGTCACCTCCCCCCCCCTCCCTCCCTCCCTCCCTCCCTCCCTCCCTCCCTCCCTCCGATGACACGTACGGTGACATCTCCGCCGCAGTCAGGGCAGAGGCGGCCGCCGTTCTTGTGCTCGGGGTTTCTAGATACCTCCTCGTGACGCGGGCCGGCATGGGAGTCCTCTCTTTCGGCTACGCGCAGCTGTTCCACTCCGTGACCCTCTTTACATGGTACGTCCTTTTCGCGGTGAAGGACGTGGCGCGAGCTAGAGCAGGAGCAGAAACGACCCTGCCGCCACCGCCGCCGTCAACGCTCGTAGCCGCGACGGGACAACCACCAGGCACAGCGCGGCCACTCGCACAAGACGGCGGCGACGACGAAGGCTTCGCGCGAGTGCGGGGGTGGCTGCCGAGTCGACCAATCCGAGACGACGATAGCGACGAATCGGGTCTAGTAGACAGTGGGAAGCTCAGGCTGGCGTGGGCGCTGGCCGGACAGTCGCTGCTGAAGCACGTCCTGACCGAGGGGGACAAGATCGTGCTCGCTAGGGCGACCTCCTCGGAGCATGGGTGTCACCGCCATAGCGGGGGCGGTTGCAGCCAGGGTGGGACTCTCTACGAGCAGGGGGTGTACGCGATCGCTAGCGGGTACGGGTCGCTGGCCGCAAGGCTGTTGTTTCAGCCCCTGGAGGAGGCGGCGCGCCTGATGTTCAGCAAGCTCGGGGCAGAGGCAGGGGAAAGCCGGCAGGGTGCGGTGCCACCTGCTGTGACTGCAACAAGCAAGGCGCTGACAATGGGGGCGACGCATTCGTCGTTGGGGAGGGGGGGGGGGCAGGGACGCCAGGATGGCGGTGGCGGCTATGGTCAGGAAGGAGACAGCACCGATGGTGCGGCGAATGGAAAGTTAAGGTTGCGAGCGAAGATGGCTTCCCTTCTGGCAACCTTGCTCAAGCTCGTGCTGATGGCGGGCCTCGTGTTCGTCTGCTTCGGCTTCCACTACACCGAGACTCTGCTACGCTTGCTCCTGGCGGGCAAGGGCGGCGGCGGCGGGTTTAGTGCCGTTTCAGAGGTGGCGCGAGTTCTGTCGTGGTACTGCGTATACGTCCTGTTCCTCGCTGCCAACGGCATGTGCGAGGCGTTTGCTTGCGCTGTCGCGCAAGGGGGTCAGCTCACCGGGATGGGTGCCGGCCTTGTCGCGTCGTTCGCCGCGTTCTGGGTGCTTGTGGGACCCCTCACGGGCAGGTATGACTTTGTCAGGTCAACAATGTGTTGTGTTGCGGCTGCTGTGCTGAAGAATTTTCCTGTAGTGGGGAATCTATTGCGCCCGACCAATGGGTGGTAAGCACGCTGCTGTTGAGAATGTCTCAGGCTGTTCGTTTCACCCACGGGGTGAAAAGTGAAAAAGGCTGTGTTTTTTTCTGGTTGTTTTCGCATATGATTTGGCGATGAGCGTGGACCCTGCGACCCGCAATGTTTCGCTAGAAGTGCTAACTGGGGCACGGTTATCCTTGGCAAGGCCATGGCAGGATAAGCATGACAGGGGTATCCTTAAGTTTACTTTTGGTGTTCCAAGTCCTGCCATTGGACACAACTAGATTATCAAAACTGAAAGGTTGCTACATGTGCATATTTGTTCAATTGCAGTCGGCGTTCATCCCCTTACCGGCCTAAAGAGGCTTGACCTTGACTTATTTCCTCCCCCGCGCGGCCTAAGGTTCGGAACGCGAGGCCTGGTGATGGCGAACGCCGCGGGGATGGCTTGCCGAGTGATATGCAGCGGGCTTTTCATCCGTCGCTTCTTTTTACGGCGCACGACTCCGGCGACACCTTCGTTGAAGCCAGCGGCGGTTGGCGACCGCGCGGCAAGCGGCGAAAGCAGTAGGCTCAGCCCAAGCGGCAGCCCTCACCGGTCCCCCTCGGAACCTTCCCGTGCGCCCCCGAACGGCGGCGAACGGCGAAAAAAAACGGCCACGAAAAGGAATCTGTGGAGAGAGGTCGTGACCGGCGCTGTCCCGCACCCCGGCGTGGTTTCCATCATGGCCTTGTCCTCTGCCGCGGCATACGCCACGTCACCTGCCGCTCGTCATGTCGCTGGCGGTAACGGTGGCGCACCGTTGGACGCGGCCAAGCACGTCGGCGTTGGGTTGGTGTGCTTTTTGGTTACGGCCGCGGTTTTCGTCAAGTGTGAGGGGGCGTTTTTGAGGGAGCTTGGAGCGTTGTGGGCCGCTCGACGGCCGCCGGGTCCCGACGCCGGGCGCGGGGCGGGGAGCGGCGATGCTGCTGCTTTGGACGGGGCAGATAAATCGGATTGAGATACAGCGCCGTGTATGATTGACTGACGATGTCGATGCCATGAATGTTCGGAGTGTTGCTGTAGACTAATAGGGCTGGGGATGAAGGAGCAAAGTTCGTGTCTCAGGCCCTTACGGAACCCGAGGAGTGACTAGGGAGCGGTTCGGAGGAGTAGGTCATCGGACATGCCTACTGGAGTAAGATATGTTTAGGCCAGAGGCCGAAACAATAGTAATGACAGTAGGGCAATCTTGGGAAGTTTGCAACGGGTTAGTCCGATAAGAAAACGTTGGGAGCAAGACGGCATTTTACCTGCGCTCTCAATTTGTTTCATGTGACTTGGTTTTTCTTTGGTTGCCTGCAGAAAAAATAATCCAGAATTCTTGAGCAAACATAAACGTGAAGATTCAGTACGAATTTGAATCTGTGGTTTGTGGAGGCGTGTTGGAATTCGGAAAAGCGGGGATCGAAGAAAAATAGAGACAGCCTTGGTGTCAGAAAGTTTTTTGTGCTCTCGCTGGGCGAGAGACAAACAAGTGCATTTGAGAGAGAAGAGGGGTAGCAGAGATCGCAGCAAACACGGGGTGCCGCCTAGGATTTGATCGATTTCCCGCCCACCCACACCTATCGCTCAAGAAAGGGGGGAGCATGGGGGGGGTCAGTCGGTCGACGACTAGGTACAAAGTGTAGGTAGTTTATTATGAGTAAGATATGTATAGGCCAGAGGCCGAAACAATAGTAATGATAGTAGGGCAGTCTTGGGAAGTTTGCAACGGGTTAGTCCGATAAGAAAACGTTAGGAGCAAGACGGCATTTTACCTGCGCTCTCAATTTGTTTCATGTGTCTTGGTTTTTTTTCTTTGGTTGGGTGCAGAAAAATAATCCAGAATTCTTGAGCAAACATAAAACGCCGCATTCGGTAGGTTGACAAATTGCCCTTTGGGCCGTCTAACCCTACAGGTAACACGGCGGTGGTCTCTGTTCCCTATCTCATGCACCAGCGCCGCAAAGGACGTCGCGCCCTTTTCCAAGAGAGCCAGCTACCAGAGAGGTGCTTACAGCAGTACATCGATCGTCAATTCCACAAGCAAAGTCGGGAAATAAAACTCATCTGTCAGCAGTCAGCAGCTGGCTGTCTGGGTTCTCTGCGGAAGTTACTCGAACCTCGTCCGTCTGCTCTTGCGTTCGCTTTCCAACAAACGCGCGACCTATTGGATGTAGATACATTTTTTGTGGCGGGGATTTTTCCTGGAGTTTTTCCACGACAGACAGCGATCTATAGGGACACCCTTTGGTAGAGAGAGATCGGAACGGTTTTTAATGTGAAGACAACAACAACGACAACCCTCAGGCATTACGAGGACGGAAGGAAGTAGTATTGCCCCCCTTGCCGGACTAAACGATTGCTGGATGCCTGCATGCCTCTACGCAATGTGACTCCCACGCACATCCCAAGCCTCAAGCCTTCAACTCAAAGAAATAATAATGTTTTCATGTACACGGGCCCCCCCCACCGATCCCCCAAAATAGCAATCTTCCAGCTTTTCGCTAAAATACGCCGCATTCGGTAGGTTGACAAATTGCCCTTTGGGCCGTCTAACCCTACAGGTGACACGGCGGTGGTCTCTGTTCCCTGTCTCACGCACCAGCGCCGCAAAGGACGTCACGCCCTTTTCCAAGAGAGCCAGCTACCAGAGAGGTGCTTACAGCAGTAGTACATCGATCGTCAATTCCACAAGCAAAGTCGGGAAATAAAACTCATCTGTCAGCAGTCAGCAGCTGGCTGTCTGGGTTCTCTTCGGAAGTTTTTCTCTGTCTCCTTCGGCGAGTCAGTTACATGAGGGCCGGCAGCAAGGCGTTCGGCCTTGTGGCTGCTGGGTGCGTCCTGGGAAGTGCGCTGGGCCAGGGCAGCGAGTGCACTGCCTCAACGGATGCAAGCTTCGACTACCAGGTATGCCTGTTCATGCGTCAGTGAGTCCTCTTGTGCTGTGTTTTGACATCGATTCGATTTCCCCACGCGCAGCGGGAGCCGGTTGTGTCGAGTTCGCCTGTCGCTCTCTCTCTCTCTGTTGTTTCACCGATGTATCGTCAGCAGAAAGTAAGGTTTGTCTGACGGCCTTCGCGTCTTTGAGCGGTGTACTGCGTGCGGTGTTGGAGGTGTGTGTTGCGGTGTGCACGGTGACGGATTTCCACCCTTTCATGTTCCTGTGATGAGGTACAACATTCGTTCACTCCTTGACATGGAAATGTATTGATGACTTGATTCCACCGGCTCTCGACATTCCGTCCAGAACTTGTGTGCGAAGCTTTTATTTCCGTGCCGGGTGTACCCAGGCGATGCCGAGGGACGTACACAACAGTCCAGCCGTCTCCTTCCCAGCGAAAATGTGCATCTTGGCCGCTCGCCTCGATTTGGAGCGGCAAGGTCGCACTCGAAAAAATGGTACGCCCTATAACCGCTCTTTTTTTTGCACACACCTGGAGGGAGGCCCCAGCAAGCATTCAACAATCAATTTCAACCGATGTGTAGTCTTTCTGTGCGTGCATTTTTATTTCCTTGATCAATAATCAACCCCCAGCCGGGTGATTTGATGAAGACATACCGACCGATGGTGCGGCTGGGTTTACCACTTGAACTTCTACAAACGAACGGGCGTGAAAGCGCCGCCGCCGCCGCTGTTGTCGTATTGCGACTCCTTGTCGGAGGCCTGCGTATGTCGTTGATTTTTCGTGTTGCACTCATAGGACCCTCGTACGTTCGTTAGAAACCAGTGAGGTACAAGAAAGCAAGGCTAGTATAAGCGTGTTGGAGGGTGCTGCGCTCTTGTCGTCGCGTCAACAATCGAAGGAAAGCACAGCAGGAGGGGGGTTCAGGGGGAGGAAAGCATTCTGTGTGACCACGGATTGGCGCTCCTGCCTCCTACCCGGCGGCAGAAATGCCGTGAATGCTGTGTGGGAGCGCCGAAGAACAATAAAAATTGATGACAATCAAACTAAACGGTAAGAAAATGGTGAGACCACTCCCGTGTGTCCGCACATACTCCGAAATGTGTCTGCACATGTGCATACCACATACGCGTACCACACTGAAAATACGTTGGAAAACCCCCAGTAGTGATGACGTACCATTACAATGTATCGCTGGTTGGTGGCCATGTTTGCGTGTTCGTTAGTGGTCTCTCCACAGTGTGCCTGTTTCTGCCTCTTATTTCTTGTTATTTTCCCCCTGGTCCCTTTTTGTCCTCGCTCTTTCTCATTTTGTTATGCTCATTGAATCTGGAGTTACTATTTTTTTTGAGTCGTGGACCCCCACGACTTCACGTCACCGGGGCGTACCCCACGCCAAATCTTGCCCGGGTTCCTCATACATACACCACACACAGACGTAAACCTAGGCAGGCTGTCACACCTCATCTCGCTACCCCTGGCCCCCTTCACGAAAACCAGGGAGGGAGGGCGGGCGGGTTTTCCGGCCAATCACCTAGCCGGAGCCCACACACAATGACCTCTACGGCAGATCGTCCCTTCGTCTCACAGGAGCAGCTGCAGTGTGCACTCTTCTTATTGCTTCTTGCTGCAGCTGCTCAAGTTGTACTCCAATACGTCATCACCATGCTCATCCAATCTCCCGATGAAACTTCCCCGCAATTTCTTGCCTACCTTTTTTTTTTTTTTGTTCTTCACTTCAAATCAGCGCTCACAGCACTGTACGATTCAGTCCCGCGCCACAAACCCCAGATTTCCTTTGTTCAATCTCACACTTTGTTATGCTCATGAATCTGGAGTTATTATTATTTTTGAGTCGTGGACCCCCACGACTTCATCACGTCACCCGGGCTAACCCCACGCCAAATCTTGCCCGGGTTCGTCATACAAACACCACACACAGACGTAAACCTAGGCAGGCTGTCACACCTCATCTCGCTACCCCACTTTAACAGCCTGCTTTTTTTCCCTTTCCCATGCGTCTGCGCCCTACCCCCGATTGCTTCCATCCCTTCACCAAACATACCCCCCCCCTCCCCCCTACCTCCACCTGCAGACTCCCTTTCGCGCCCCCCATCCCCACCTTATCATCCACCATGACCATAAATTGTTGCCTCCTAGATCAAGAGCGACTAATAGCACGCCGCTCAGACTTCGAAAGAAAAATATACCACGTACAGCAGTGCCACCTCTGAACAGACCAAATGACCTAAACACGAAATTAAATCCCGAGACGCTACTTCGGCTTAGGTCGTGCACCCTTCCACCGCGTCAGTTGCCCGGGCTGGATCCCCTTCCCTACAGCGTCCGACGCTAGCGCAAAGGACGCCTTCTGAACATCATCCAAATTGGCCCGCAAGTACGATTGAAACGCGTCCGACTTCCACCTCCCTTGTTGTTGAATTGCCCACGAAGACAACCCCATCGCCCCCAACCTAGTCGCGCCCCCTATCCTGCCGGAATGCGGCGCATACTCTTCCGGTTTCAATCCTTGACCAGCCACGAGAGCGCGCAAAGCTGTCGACGATTGACCACACGTCCAAACCTTCCAAACCTTACCAGAAGGGTAAGCAGCAATGGGTGCCATCTCATCGAGCTGCGGATAGCAGCACATCAATTCCAGCAAAACTTCGAACCCGCCTATGCCCACCATCCCCGCCGGTACATCATCACCGGTCCCGTCCCACTCCCAATCGAACTTAGCGAACCCCGGGCACGTCTTAACACGCGACACCACTGCCTCGTCATCATTTCCTTTTGACGCCTCGAACAGTACCTCTACTCTATCCGCACACCGCCACAAAGCCGGAGGAAGGAGTTGCACCTCCCCTTTCCAAAACGCCACATTGCCGCGCGTAATCCCGAACTCCTTTGTGAATCTTACCGTTGCTATACGCGAAGATTTCCGATGGGCGGCACATAAAAAAATATGACACCGCTAGGGCTAGCCACATCACCCGGCCCCCCTCGCCCTATTCCGCCGCCGTGCAAATGCCGCTGCGAAGAATGGTCCACGAAATGGGGCGTCGCGTCCTACTATCGATATGCAGCTTGCTCTCTCTCGCCAAACCGGCTTTGACAGCCCGAACAAAATGATGTTTCATTGGGAGGTCCATCCCGATGCGTTTGCGTTTGTGGAAGTACTTGACCGCGACTAGCTTCCCCGCGATCGATCGTGGACATTTGATTGCCCCGACAGAAAAACACGTACGCCATGTACTTCGCCAACTCGTTAGCCGACTCTTCTTCCCCCCCTGCCGCATCCAAATAGACACTCTTACGCACCGCGACCGTTCTCCATTCTACCCACATTTTTCACGCCGCTGCATAAGTGGCGTGAGTCGACGGAGCAACTCCGACCGTCGAGAGTAAGACCGCAAGATCTCCGAACATGCCATCCCACTCTGCCATCCCCAACCTGACCTCCTGCCAACGCGCACGAGAGGGAGAAGACAGGTCAGTTAGTCGGCGAGGAATATCCGCGCGTGCCCACCGTGAAATTCCGTCCGCTAAAACGTTCTCAACACCAGGGATATGTGCCGCTTCGAAACACCACCACCCCCCTGTCATCTCCAACACGCCCAGCCATCTCATAATAAACGCGGCGCGTGGCTCCCGTGTACCCCCACACTTGTTTACCCATGTCACAGCAGAGGTATTATCACCACGAAAAAGAACAGGTTCCCAGGGGAAGACTGGCTGATCATTGAGGACAACGATCATCACGTAGGCGTTAACAACCATCGCCAATGCTTCCAACAAATGGATGGACAGCCTGTTCTGCCGAGAGCAACTAGCGGAATCGGAAGATCGACTTTTCTCCTCTGGAGATAAATCGTACCGCCACCATACACGCCAATCGCTACAATACCCCCCAATAGCTTCTAACGTAGCATCAGAAAACCAACGTCGCGTCGGTTCCCATTGCACATGATCGTAAAACGGGGAATACAGAGATACACCTTCCGCCAGCAGACGTTGCCGCACTGCCCACCTCCACCACTCCAAATCCGCATGAAACTCCTCGCCACTCCAAATCCGCATGGAACTCCTCGCCCAAACTCACGGTGGATTATTTCATGACCGTTAGTTAATGCGTGTTGATTGTTACAGCACTAGTGCCGTCTACTCCTACCCGTGGTCACACAGAAGAGCCCCTCTCTACCCTCCTCCCCTTCTGCGGTACTTTGCCTGCGATTTTTTATGCGGTAAGAGGTCAGCACTCTCTTCCCTCTGTGTACACACGAACTAGGGCTGTCCACTAGGCCAGGAGCGGAAGCGAGAGAAAAACTTACTTTGCAAGAAAAGCTCGCTTTACGCCGGGATTCGAACCCCTGACCTGACCTCTAGAAGGTTTCGAGGATACCAACTAGACCACCGGGGCGACCATGTGACAAGCCGCCAATTCTTCTGTGCATTTGAAGTTCGACAACCCACGGGAGATTGCCCCACAGACCAACACATCCCACACACGTTTTTTTTCGGGACCAGTCACGTGCAACAACGATGCGCAGTCACCCTCCCTTTGGGTTGGCTTTTTGTGCTCTTTCTTTCCTCTGTGCTCGGCGGTGGATGGAGTTCGTGTGGATGGGGGTAGGTGGGCACGCGCCGTGTATGCGAGTAGACCGTGGTCCCGCAACTATGGACGCTGTTCACCCAAATCGGGATCCGATTAAATGATTTCACCTTTTTTCAAATCCCGATTTGGTTTTGGGTCGTCCTGTTTTAAGTCCTAAAGATTCGACGGGTTCCATAACATTTCAGCCAATCAACGAACGAGTTCTGTGGATCTTCCGGTCTTGTAACCAAATCTGAATGTGATTTCGAGATCTGATTTATTCGTTAAGACCGACCCTAAGACCGACCCTGTGACCAGAGGAGACTTCCGGAGCGACGGTGGGGGGTCGCTAGTGCACACAGACTTGCGGGACAGGAGTGGTTCTCTAGGAAGAGCCAATATGGTGTGGTCTCTGGGAAGAGAGGTAAAGAAGAAGAGTGACAGAGGAGGGGAAGAGGGGTGGGCACAGCACACCACTTCCGCAGCCCTGATGACGCAGAACCGACCTGACTAGGCGGTGACACTGACACAGTCTGTGCTGGCGTGCTGACGTGGTACAGCACTGGCACGCTACCGGGGAATCTCCCCGGCGGGCGTGAGACGACAATCAACCATCTGGGCGGTTGAGTGTATTGTATGTGGTACGCGGGCATGTGCATACAGTGACATACGGGTGCGCGCGGACCGCACGGAAAGATCCGCAGAGCAAGCGGAGGAACACTTGGACAGGGGACCTCGAGTAGGACGTACGTACAGCTACACCAGAGACTCACATCACCCCCCACTCGTACTCCACCAAAACTCGACAGCGAGGTGTTCTGGTTCGCTGACAATGCGTTTGCCGGTCGCCCCGGTGGTCTAGTTGGTATCCTCGAAACCTTCTAGAGGTCAGGTCAGGGGTCCGAATCCCGGCGTAAGCGAGCTTTTCTTGCAAAGTGAGTTTTTTTCTCGCTTCCGCTCCTGGCCTAGTGGATAGCGCTAGTTCGTGTGTACACAGAGGGAAGAGAGTGCTGAACTCTTCTCGCAATAAAAATCGAAGACAAAGTACCGCAGGAGGGGGGGGTAGAGAGGGGCTGTTCTGTGTGAGCACGGGTTGGAGTAAATGGCACTAGTGCTGTGAGCGCTGATTTGAAGTGAAGACAAAAAAAGAAAGAAAAAAAAAATCAAATGTCGAAACATTGATGTGTGACCAAAAATGCCGGAGGGAACAGACGAGCCGAGAACGGGACATGTACCGATTGGACGAAACACGGGGCTGATTTGAAGTGAAGACAAAAAAAGAAAGAAAAAAAAAATCAAATGTCGAAACATTGATGTGTGACCAAAAATGCCGGAGGGAACAGACGAGCCGAGAACGGGACATGTACCGATTGGACGAAACACGGGTAGTGCTTTGTCAGACAAGTAATATCGCAGGATCGACAAGGAGGGATTATAGTGGAGTGATGGAAAGTACCGAGTTTTTCACAAAACATTATTAATGCTTTGTGGCCTGCAGGGCTGACGACTCGTACAAGACAAAAAGAAAAATGGTCGCGACGTGTACTATGACCCGTGGGTATGGAATCATAGTGGAAAGATCCTGAGAGACAAAACATGTGCAGGGCAACGTTGGCGTACCGTGGCCAGACGAGATATGGCACGCGACAGGGCACATGAGTCCACCGAAGTGAGACATAGACAGCATGGTAACATTCTTACGGAGTATTTCTTTTTTCTTTTTTTTTCTTACTATGACACAATAAATCCATCTCTATCTACAGAAAAAAGTCTAAGATAGATTAGCAATAAATCCATAGCGTCAGCGAAGGGTTATCTGTGTGTCTACGATTTCCCGAACAGCACACAGCGACATCTCCCCTGTGGGTAACAGGCTCAACAAGGCAGTTTGGTAGCCATCTTTTTTCGATTTTTCAAAATCGATCCATCGAACCTCTCGGTTCTCTCCCTGCTGAAAAGACTCCACCACATCCCGTTCGACTGCTGTGGGTATATCTCTAATGGGTAGTCTTTCCGTGCGTGTATTTATTTTCCCTTAATTCTCTTCCTGCTGTGTGAAGACATTGTGACATTGTGAGTACAAGCGGGTTGTTTGATGTACACGCGTCCAACAAACCAGCACCATGCTGTTTGCTGCCTCCGTGCCTCCCCGCGGAGGCTACCGCGCTCTCCGACGGCAGTAAGAGTTGTGTCTGGGGACAATATTAAACAACCCAGGACCGATGCGGATGACATGAAGCCTTGATTGGTGCACACCGTGCTCCTTCCAGCACACAGGGAAAACAATTGACGGATATTATTTTGAAGTATCATACAGCAGTAGTAAACACACATGCGTGTTCTCTCTCTCGAGGGACCCCGCACTTGGAACCCCAACAGCATACCCCCCCCACACACACATACTCTCCAGATCGGATCTTGTATCCAAGTACCCCAAACAACGTGCGTTGTACATGACATTGCATACTGTACACGGATGCCAGGTCAACACACCGCGAGCTGGGCGGGCCGACACTATTTATTTTTTTTTAACACACTTGAACACCTCTTTTTGAGAAGGTGACTGCGCGTTCATATCAATGATGTTGGGGGGGGGCGTACTCTTATCTTTTGCATGCCTTAGCGGTTAGACCATTGACCACGCGTCCTCGAGAGGACGGGGCATTGTTCCCACAGGACCGATCACCGATGGCCAATCGTTCCTTCCTACTTTGCCAAAGGTGGCTCAAAAATGTCTTCAATAGTCTATCTATCCTAACGATACCCCTTCCCGCCTTTTCAAACCGCTTCCTTTTCCCCCGTACAGCTACCGTCCTCTCCTCTCTATTCCATGCCTCAAACATCTCCCTGTACGTCCCTTGTATTGTTCCCAGCTCAGTCATGTACACTTTCCTCTCTTGTTCGTACAACTGACATTCCGCGACTACATGAACACGGTCTTCGCACTCGAAGCCGCAATCACATTTGAACTTGTTTTCGTCGTCTACCGTCCTATGTTTTGGTGGACGTTCTGGAAGGCCTATGTCCCCGGTCCGGAATTTGCCCTTAAGCTTTGTCCCCGCATCCATTTGTCCATGTAGGTAATCCTTGAACCCTATTCCTTCTTTCAACATTCCGTACACTTCTAGACCCTCCTTATGTGGGGGGGGGGGGGGCGTACTCTTATGCTTTGCATGCCTTAGCGGTTAGACCATTGACCACGCGTCCTCGAGAGGACGGAGCATTGTTCCCACAGGACCGATCACCGATGGCCAATCGTTCCTTCCTACTTTGCCAAAGGTGGCTCAAAAATGTCTTCCCTAGTCTGTCTATCCTACCGATGTCACTTCCCGCCTTTTCAAACCACTTCCTACGCCCCAGTACCGCTACCGTCCTCTCCTCTCTATTCCATGCCTCAAACATCTCCCTGTACGTCCCTTGTATTCTTCCCAGCTCAGTCATGTACACTTCCCTCTCCTTTTCGTACCACGGACATTCCGCGACTACATGAACACTGTCTTCGCATTCGAAGCCGCAATGACATTTGAACTTGTCGTCTTCGTCGTCTACCGTCCTATGTCTTCGTCGACGTTCGCGAAGGCCTATGTCCCCGGTCCTGAATTTGACCTTAAGCTTTGTCCCTGCATCCATTGGTCCATGTAGGTAATCCTTGAACCCTATTCCTTCTTTCAACATTCCGTACACTTCTAGACCCTCCTTATCCTTGGATTCTTTCCTTAGATTCTGTTCTTCTCTGTCGGCACAAGCAACAGATATCTTCTTCTTGAACCCCTGTAGACCCTCCGTTTCCAGCGTTTCATCTTCGTCGATGTCCAATCCCTTCCATACGTCCTCTACAACCTTGACCCATTCCGTGGGTTGTCTACCCCTCTTTTTGTTTGCCCACTTCGCCTCCCATACTATTCTCGGCAACCTCTCCTCTCCCATCCCGGGGGGGGGGGGGCATGCCAAATCACAGCGTTATCGAACGCGATCCCACGAATTCCGAAAAGGAGGATTGGCTTAGAAACACGCTCAGGCGTGCGTTCACCATTAGGGGCACTATGAGACAGGCTTTTGTTCTCCAGGTTCTGCGCTACTGGCTCATGTGTGTATGTGTGTGGGGTACACACCAGACTCAACCTCTGATGGTCGACAACAGAGGTTTTTCGAGGGACGGTACGGGAAGGGACGAACGCTTACAGTAGTACCAGTAAAGGCAGGCGGAGGTAGAGGTAGAAGAGAGGGTTGAGGAAGTTAGAGTGGGAGCGAGCGGCAGCTGGGCCGCCGGGCATCACCCCGAAGGTACTGGTAGAGATCTCCGACACACGTCATCTGACACATCGCAGCAATCTACGGAGATCTACGAGACATTCTGAGGTGACATTCACATGGATAAACAGATACAGTAAAAGACATTTATGCGCTTGCAACGTATCTACAAGCACGCGTTGTAAATCCGCTTTCCGTTGAGCGGAATTTCTCTCCCGGGCTCCCACGGCGCTGCATTTTCCTGGAACTCTCTGGAGGTCTGACAGAGCACTTGTTATTCGCTTCTCAGCTGTGTGTGACAGCAGTCGTGACACGGCGAGCGTACGCAGCGCGCAATTGTGGCGGTGAGCCCCGTTCCTCTCCCATTTCAACCCTCTCAATTGCTTTGAGCGGTGGGTTCGAGGGGTCTACGTTGAGCCGAGAAATACTCAGCTTTCTCGGAGGCCTATTGCGTGTCCGGGGCGTTGTCTAGGATACAACAAAGGTGATTGAGAGTCTCATCTCCCCCCCCCCCCCCCCCTGCCTCTCTCGCTATATGGATCAACCTGTACCTTCTTTGCTTGTCGGATGGCACGATGACACGAAAAGGTGGGCGTAGGACCCGCCCTCTCGCTCTCCGCCCCGAACCATTTTGCAAAACAAATTGCTACCTCCCACGAACGTCGAAAACTGCTCCTTATCACGCCGGCACATCTTGGAATCGACCTATCGAGCGGGGCGGCGAAAGCCACCAAACACCATGTACTCCTACAACCTGTACACACCTCTTGGATCTGTTCTCATGTGATGCATTTTTCCATCTGTGCCTGTAATAGCACCCCCTTGTCCTCACCACGCCCCACCCTACTGCACACTCGAATTTTGTTGAAAGGTGATTGCCGAGGATGGCTTCACCGTCTACTGGACCGTGGACACGGCCGCTGAGGAGGTCACCATGCAGGTATGCATGTAGGCGATCAAATACTGCTGGCTGTACTGTAGTATGTACGACGAACGGCCTGTGACCACCAGCGAATCTCCTCTGTCCGTGTGTTTGCTATAAATAAGATATTTCGGTACTAGAGAGAGAGAGGGAGGGAGAGAGAGGGAGAGGGAGAGAGAGAGAAGACAGGGAGAGAGACACAAACACCTGTGTACAGACTTGGCCACGCCACTACACTGGTAGCTTACAGGAGCAAGAAACAAACGACACTTCAATCGGTCCTCGTCAACAACAACAGTCCAAGTCGACCAACCCAACTTCCACACACCCGCCCAACCAACTGATGAAAGAAACATGCGTAAAACAAAGTCGCCCTGGCGTATTTGTCCTTGACACCGCAGGTGGTTTACGACGGGGAGGGCTTTGTCGGCCTAGGGTTTTCGAGCAACGGTGCCATGGTCCCCGCTGACGCCGTCGTAGGACTGCCGGATGAAGGCACCGCCTTGGAGTACGACCTCTCCACCTATGTGAGCACATGACGACCCAGCGGGGGGGGGGGAGGGGGGGGGA
>FN649748.1:1733685-1761071 GCA_000310025.1 Ectocarpus siliculosus
AAACGGGTGGCGGGGACCTTTTCTTTTTTGGGGGATGGGCCAAAAAAGGGGGTCCGGCCTTAAAACAGGGCCGGTTTTCCGGAAACCCCCGAAATTAATCCCCCCCGTTTGGTTTGGGGTTTTTTTTTTTATTTCCCCAATTTGTTGGGGGGAAAGGGTTTTCCCCAAAAATCCCCTTCGGGAAAAAAGGAAAAGTGGTTTGCCACCCCCGGCCGGGCCCTAAAAAAAAGAAGTTATTACTCCCGGGCCCCTTCCCCTTCCCCATATTTTTAAAGGGGGGGGCACACGTTTTTTAACGGGAGGCGGAATTTTTTTTCCCCCCCCGTTTACCTTTTTCCCCCCCCCCCCCCCCCCGCCGGTGTTTGCCATCGGGGTTGGGTTTTCGTGGCTTGGCAACGACGTTGCAAAACATGCCGCCCCCCCCGGTGTTTGCCATCGGGATTGGATTTTCGTGGCTTGGCAGCGATGTTGTAAAACAAGCTGATCACTTCGTGAGCTCGGCAACCAGGTTATCGCTTTTTTTTTTACCTCGTTATTTTTTTTGGTCGGTAACCATGATGGTGGTCGAGTTGATTATGTTGTGCGGGGTCGAGGACCTTCACTCCGCGCAAAGGGGATGATCGCACCACGTTGTGTTAAAATGGTCAAGCATTCTCGAGGCAGTTACACAGCGCTTACAACTGTCTCTGGAAGTGAAAGCACCAGAAAATAAATTAAGTCAAACGCAGCTGTCATCCGTACGCAAGGAAGTAAGCACAAGATGCCGAACACCCTTAGCAGGGTGCAGCGCACCCTTCATGCGACTCGCCGAACACCTCACGGCGCTTCGCGCTTGGTGATGTGAGAGCCTGGTCCGGTGAGAATCCGGCGTGCCCCGTCCCGGCTTTGTAGGGATGCGAGGTCAATGGTCTAACGACTACGGCATGCACGACTATGAGTACACCGCCCCCCCCCCCCCCCCTACTACACGTCCACGGGGCCGCCACCTGATGCCAACGTCACACGTCCGCCGCCGCAGCCGGGGTGCTCGCGACGTAGCAGATGGACGCCTCCAGCACCGCGGACGAGGCAACCGTGGCGATGGACGCCGTGTACGCTCCCATCTGCGAGAAGTACAGCCAGTCCCCCGGCCCGAGAGACGAAGGGAGGCGTTTTCGGGCCACCACGTCCGTCGGGAGGCCGGACGGCCCCATCACGACGGCGTGCTCTTCGTCTGCGTCCCCCGCTCCCTCTCCCTCTCCGCCTCCTTCTTGTCCCTCTGCCGGTGATGGTGCTGGTGCCAGTGCTGGTGCTGGTGCTGCGCTTTGCCCCGCCCTGTCGTCTCCGTGCTGTGGTGCCCCCCCCGGCGGCGCGCGGTGTCCGGCCGGCGGCGACGACACCGGGCAGGGCTCGAAGTTGACCCCGCACAGAACCCTATCCTTGAAGCAGCCGTTCACTCCCTCGGCGATGTAGTAGGCTGTCGTCTTTCGCCGCCTCCCATCGTCCGTGGTGGTGGTGGTGGTTGTGTTGTCCCCACCGGCGTTGCTGCTGGCGTCAGCACCGACTGGTCCATCACAACAACCGGCGGTAAGAAAAAAGAGAAGAGAGGCGGGGGAAAAGAGAGTTTTGTTGTCCTTGTGGAGGTCATGGAGGCTCGGGGGCGGCGAGTCTAACGTGCTCGATGGAGGATTAAATGTTACCATGTGTTACCATGTACGTATTGTTGTTTTCTGAGGAGGAAAAGTGATCCACATCAGCTAAAAGGACTGCCCGGCATCGACGATAGAGACGGGATTGCCCGCCTTCCACAGAAAGAGACGCTGCGGGCGTTATCAACTCCCGCCCAGAGGGAACAAGTTACACTGGAAGCAGTGTAACGGAAACACGTTAGGAGCTTCCCCACCGCACATCTCTTAAAGGGCACACCTACCTCCGAAGGAAGACGGAAGGAATGCACACGGGGAGCGCGTACCTCCCTCCGGGGTTGATCAGAGTCTCACCGTCAGCAACCATCGTCGGGGGTAAACAATAATTCGACCGTTTCATTCTCTAGGAACCGGCCGGCAGGCGTACACGAGGCCGGCATGCAAAACCGCGCCAACAGCATGGGAACGACACTGCACTGGCGCGAGTGCAGAGCGGCCTGTCGCCTATCTGTATCTAGCATAGATTTAGATTGTTCCCAGTTCGGAGGGGGCTGGCGGCACCCTCGCTTCCACACACCTTGCAGGGCGAGAGACCTCTTGGCGTAGATACGTGCCAACAGGAGGTGGCTCGCCTCCACAAAGTACCTTCCCGGCTCTGCTATCACCTAAACCGAAAAACAAAAAACAAGACGGTTACAGCACCAACCGGCACACGGGCGAGAAAAGGAGAGCATCACGACGACGTCGGCGATAGTACAGCAAGAGCGGTGATGGTGGGTGGCTCGGACGGGTCGTTCTGGACGTACACGACCGAAGGCATTGACGGTGGGAAGAAGAGGAAGCCGGGGGCGCCGGTGATCACGAAACAAAGACAGGGGGGTGTCGACGGGGCCTTGGAGAAGACGCCACGATGCTATTATCGATCCTCGTGCAAAAGGGGCTTGCCAAACTCAGGACGGCGACCTTGACCCCTTTGGTTGAGGGGTCAACGCTCCCGATGTGTATGAACATAGGCCTGCAAATAGTAGGGCGATGAACCATCCCGCAAAGAAATCTCATCTTGACCATGAAAACCGAGACGTCAGGGAGATATCCCCGTACTCAAGCACGCTCTGCGTCACCAAAGAGAACTAAAAAAAAAAAAAAAGGTGTGTCCTATACCGCCCATGGAGTCTCCGCACCATGGGACCTGCGACAGGCAGCACTGCCTCACCCCAAGCCACCACCGAACTCCACCCCTACCTGCACACCGCTCCCGGGAGGGAACAGCTCATCCAGGACCGGTAGAGTAACTCGAGCGATCTCGGCCAATGAAAGAGGCGGCGGCGGCGGCGGCGGACGCGGCGGGCACGGCAACGAACATCCATCGGAAACGTCTTCGCCTCCACCCTTGACGCCGCCACCATCGCCCGAGACGGTGCAGGCCGAAGCAGTGCCGCCGCTACCCCCGTCCGGCTCGTCCCCTCCTCCCGGAGTCGCCGCCGCATCCGTGGCGGAAGGCGGACTGCTCTCTCTCGTCGCCGCCGCCGCCGCCGCCGTCCCGTCGTCGGGCGACGGCCGTCGATAGACGTACTCCGACCCGTCCCACCCGGGAAACCCGCCTCCGATGTCCAGCAGCGTGAGCATTACTCCCTTCTGCGCGGCAAGGTCGAACACCGACTTCGCCACGGCCAGGGCTTCGGGGTATGCTTGCGCGTTCTGGCAGCCGCTGCCGCAGTGGAAGCTGCTATGTGCAGCCGGGGTGTTGAAAAAAACAAAAGGCGGGTTCGAGGTTGGGGAACGTTAACGTTTGCAGGGGATTTGTGGGAGGCGAAGAGGGAGGCGGCGCGACGGGAATGAGGTTTCGTAAGCATCGGGGGAGAGAGCGTTCGAGGTCCCACCAACTTAACGTCACGTCCCTGTTTCGCATCCCTGTTTCACACACACATCCATGTTTACACGCGTCCCTGTCACACACATCCCTGGTGCACATCCATGTCACACATCATCCCTGTTACGCACCCCTGTTAGGACACATCCCTGTGCTTCATATCGCTGTGCCGACATCAAAAGTTTTATCTCTTATCCCGGAACCTAGATCGCGAAAGCGTCTGATCCTCACCTGATCCCGACAAGAGGAAGGCGGAGCTCGACGGCCAGCGAAATCTGCGAGAACGAGCGAAAGCCAACGCAAGAAGCAAACGGGAGTGCGATTGGAATATCAGATTGAGAGACGGACGTCGGCACCTTGTGCGCCATGTACCGGGTAGGCGCGGGCTGGGGGAGGGTTAGTCATCCCCTGTCTTTTCCTGACGACACCCCCCGTAATTCCGTCTTCATTTCCGGCATGAAAGAATGGGAGGCGCACAAAGAAGTTATTTAGCGAAAACCCCTCCCCCGGTCTTTGTACTTTGACGACGTGACGTCAAGATCTAGCTGCGAGGCTTCCCCTCTCACCAGCTCGCTGCAAGCCTCCTCCGGTGCCCCGTACTTCTCTCCGAGAGGGCAGTCGGAGTGGCTGTCCGGGACCCGCAGCCTCAACACCAGTTGCACGACGCTAGATTCACCCAAGCCGCCGTCGGACACCTGTACATATCCAGTGGACAGCAACGAACACACCGCGATGATGCAGACGGGCAATGGTGCACTCAATCGTTGGTTACCTTTGTAGCATTTTCTCCCACCGACCGTCAACCCCTTCCTAAACGCAACACCTAGTATCCTCATGATCCAGAAGACGCCTCCAACATTGGAGAAAACTCTGTGCGACACGCGCAGGGGGCTTCGCCGACGAGAAGTACCGAGCGACGATCGCGCGACAAGGAGCGAGCGATACAAGCTCTCTCTCTCTCTCTCTCTCTCTCTCTCTCTCGAGAACCGCTGTTCACATACGAGCCGTGCTTCGCGAATGAAAACAGAGTCCGCGATGCTGAGTGATTCGACTCTTACATTCAAAGGTCGAGATCGTTTCGACCAAGAGACCTGTTGTATGGAAAACAAACAGAATGTTGTAAATTACCAAAATTATCAGAGCGGCTCACCCCACGGACAAGCACCAGTATCTCATTCTGGCTGTGCGATGTCGCTGGGTATACGCTCCGTGCGCTCGGAGTCGGCGGGAAAAGAGAGTGATACCGTGCGCACATCAACTCGACCTCACGTTCAAATAGTGCCCCGAGCCTCTCTTTCTCATGAGATGATATTCGCAGAGGTGACAACCTTGACCCTCTTTTTCTTTTCTTTTTTCTGTTACTCACCTTTGCCCGAGTGTCGAGTAGCCGTCTAATCTTGTACAGCTCGTCCTTGCTATCGAACGTCATCGTCGCGACACCAGCTGCGCGGTTGAATCGGGCAAGCGCCAACAAAAACGAACCAAGTGTGGGGAAACGCGACCTTTGCTTCGGAGATTGTCAACAACGTTACTTCGGAGATTGTCAACAGTCCACACCCACCCACAAAACAAAGCAGATCCTTATCCTTCCCTCACGGAGGAGTGAGGTGTTGTTGGCGGTAGACGTGCAACCATTGTGATTGCACAAGTTGTTCATGAAGCCGAACGAGACGACACCCATTCGTAGGACGGAAGGCGTCCACCGAAAGCTAGTTCCAGAACAGCAAAACAACATCAATTTTTCCGCGCGAAGAAGTGGAGGGGGACAGTGTCAAACAGCGAGGCAAGGCAGTCTTCCACCTCCCATGCGCACGGAAGTAGACGCGTGTAACCCAGTCGTGATCGTGGCGGTGGCGGTGGTGCCATGTAGCAATAGCCGTAGCTGTGGCTCTCACCAGATAACGCGTGCTCCAGCGCGGCTAAGTCCTTGCAAGGGTTGGCGTAGATGATGCGAGACGGGTCCACGCCGCACTCGAGCACCTGGTCCATCTCGGCGGGACTAGCGCAGTCAAACCCGCACCCGGGGGTGGCCGCAAGCACGCGCACCACCTCGGAGTTAGGGTTGCACTTCACCGCTGCCACGCGCGAAAAATGGCGAGGGAAAATTGCACTGGAAGCGTTTTGATTGCACCCCGACCCGAGCAACCGGCAGCGGTCGAGTGGGCGGGAAGTGATATCGATAGGATAAGATAGGCCAGGGGAAAAAATTATTGAGCCACCAAAAGTAGGCAGGAATGGTTGGTCACTTGTAGGTGATCCGTCCTGTGGGAACAGTGTTCGATCCTCTCGAGGACTTGTCAATGAAATAACGTAACCGCTAGGGCTCGCAAAACATGAGTACGCGCCCCCCGGCCCGGGTCGAACAACACGCCCCTTCGTGCCTCGAGTGTAGGTCGCTCGCTTCGCACTCGTACAATTAACACCTCACGTACGTACGCCTTCTCGTGGACAGGGTGAACGAATGAAGCGGGTTCTTGCTCACCGTAGAAAGGTTTGACCCGAGGAAAGCAGTCGTGCCATCTCCGGTACTTGTGCAGCACGCACTCGAGGTCTACGGCGAAAAAAACGTCGGAGGAAGTACTACCACCGCCCAAGTCACCGCCCGTACTCTCGTCCGCTGTGTCTCGAAGACGTGCCTGCAGAAGGAGCAGAGGACACGCGGTGGATAGACCCAATCGATTTGTGCGCTTGCCTGCACGCTACATTGCCAACCAACATCTGGTCTACCCCCATTGCTTCACGAGACTATATCTCTATTTCATACAAACTACATGAGGGTCGCTGACACGCAACAGGTTTAGACGGGAACACAACAATGACGTGTGCATCGGATATGAACTCCATCGACTTCGTCTACCGTTCTTCGAGCCTGCCACGTGTCAATGCTTGCCCCCTACGGGACGAAAGTATGGGACAATTGTTTTTCCCATAAACTAGCTTTTCCGGATTGAAGGGTAGTGGAAAAGACACAAGAAACACACGAAATACTGCGTGGCCGATCTCAACTTTTTACTGGTAAATTTACGTTTAATGTGAAGACAACAACAACAGCAACAACGACGCTTCGCGTCCTGCAATCCTTTACAGCAGTACCGTGTTGCAGCAGTATTGCCATGAGGGTCAATCAAATCGCAAAAAAATCCCGCAAAATTTCACGCTTCCGGTCTTGCGTGCAGATTTCACGAAAAATTTCACGCCTCCGGAACCGGATCGGTGAAAAGAGCAAGGGAAAAGAAAAACTGCGTGCTCCTTTCACTGATGAGAAGGATCGGGCAGGCGCACCGCGGGCGCTGTAACGTCACTGAGAAGGCTAGCAAGGCCAGCCAGACTCACGTCCAGGTCTATTGCGGACATAATCCAGCGGCAGAAGCCGGGTTCAGTCCGTTCTTGGGGTCCAAACCGAGACATTGGATGGCCCTCTCGTCTTGAACTGCTGCTGTTGATGCTCGGGATTTTGTCTCTATCACACATGACAAACACGGAAACCGTAGAACCGGTTTAGCAGCAACACTAAGACCTCCAACGCGCCGATTCCTTCGGTTCGGCTGTCTAGATTATACTCACTCCCGGCGCTGTGTTGCTTCGTGGGTATTGGGGGCTTGCGTGCTACTCCAAGAAGGTGTGATAGAGATGTGTGCAACCTCGCCAAGCTGCCGCTTGAAAAAATGCGGTGAGATGGCCTGTTTTTGGTCGGAGACGGCAACACAAATCCACGGCACCACGCAGCACCAGAGCAACAGGGCCTCCGACACGCTAATTCTTTCGGATTGGTCATGTATATGATGCTGGCCCTCAGCGCCGCTGCCGCCCTATGATTGTTGAGGTCGTCTACCTGTCGATCGACAGGCTGTGGTCAAAGAAGGGGGTCGCAACGGTGATAATGAGCCGGCAAACTAAGAAATTGCAAGCAACACTTGAGCAACACCCAAGTTGCGAAATCGACCCTCCGCCTGTTGCTGAAAACAGCAGGCCGGGTGGACGGGGTCTTTACAAGTGTGCTGATCTTTGTGTTCGGGTGCTGCTCTTTGCGCTTTTACCGCTGCTCTATGGTGAGCAAAACCAAGTCAACCTGTTGTATGTCGAGCAAAGCATGCATTCAGCGAAGGAGCCGTATTCTTGCGATGCCATCACGATTATGTAGAATGTAGAACAAGCGCCGTTTTTTATCACCGTGTTCCGTGTTTTCAATCCCTAAAATCTGGGTTCTGATTAGAACGGACCTTCTGTAGCCTTGGCGGTGTTGGCGGGCTACAGAGTAGACTACGCGCACAAGAATTGCAGGGTATCTCTGTGATACACTGCTAGATTCGAAGAACATCACCCTGTGCCACACGAGTCGCAGGCATTGGTGTTGGTGTGAGCCACGGCGTTCATGATGATATGATAATCCTGTTTTACATCAACCGTGGCACACACGGGAGGGCTGCATTACTTACCTCTTGCCGGCCGACTTCAACCATGCTCGGCAGCCAGCCCTTAGACCCAGCGACTGGTACCTGAGGCAAGCGTCTACTGGAAACGTCCGCCGTGCTGCCCCCGTCAGCAACATTGGGCAGCATGGAGAGGGCGGTGAAGTCCACAGCTCGGTCCAATTGCGTATCTAGGAGCAGCTTTACTGCGGATGTCAGGGGCTCCATGGCCATGAACTAAAGCTACCTCGATGGCCCCGAAGCCATCCAAACGGGGACGGCCAACAGAATCGAAGTCAGCAGGCCTAGCTCAGCCAGGTGTGTGCGCTGGCTAGCGTATGTGAAGGGTCGAACGTGCGGTGTGCAGGTTGCAAGGCTGCAAGGCTGCACGGTTAGCAGAGTCGAAATTGCGCCGCACTTCCGAGCCCGAGCTGCGAGGTTCCGCCGCATATTCGGGATGTGAGGGTGTGAGGGTAATGAATCCTGATACATGTATCCAGATCCCCTTGCCGCGCACCACATGGATCCTCTGTCAGGCCTAAAACCCTGCAACCGAGCACCTCGATGAGCCTGGCCAAGCGCAACAGTGAGGCGGCGGCGAAGTGGGCAGCGAAACGCCGTGAGTCCCAAGAACGAGCGCTGCTGCAAGAGCGATCCTTATCGTCATCGATTTCGCGAAGAAGAACACCAGCATGCCGTGAAACACAGCCGCCGCCTAGGAATGCGGCATCAACATCACACGAAGCTAACGCCGCGTACATGGAAGATTTCCGAAAAGGCATGGCCGATATGTACCTGGCCCTGGAAGGGCCAGGTGGCACCAAAGCGGATCTCGGCGCTTCCGCAGCTGTCGGCTGTAGCAATACCAGAACAACAGCTTTATTAGGCAATCTTCCTAGCCAGTACGGTAAGAGCCCCCAAGAGAGGATCAGCCATCGAGAGCCCCAGGGACGAGCAGGTCGCTTTGGCGGTTCTGCCGTAAAGGGTGGTTTCCTCGGCAGCAAGCTGAAAGAAGGTTGTACGACGGGTGGTGGTGTCGCCGTCGCAAGCGGCTGGCGCCAAGGCCCGTTGGATGCCGCAGGACAGGTGAGCTACATATGGCGGCGTATACAGTATGTACAGCAGTATGGCTCCACATATGTACTCCGTAGATGTACAGTAGTAAGTAGTAGCTGGAAGAGGGGGATCACCTAAAGGGTTCGTCGATACGTTGTTACTTCTTGAGCAATCCCGTCGACCGAACACTCATGACTTCATCGGGACTTATGCTCGAATTGATCAGACTTGATCAACATCGAAGTGTAGACTGCACCTCGCAGCTTGGTGGTGGATGTCGTCGTCGCAGCAGAATACTTTACGTCAGCATGCCGTTCACATTGAACGGTGTTGTGTACTCGCTTGATACGCGAAAAACCACCGAAATGGTCGATAGGACGTCAACTCCCCCATTGTTGAGCTGTTTCGCACACACCGTGTTTTTGAGTAGGCGGTGTACCAGGCAGCAGGTAATCGGCAAGATATATATAACGGTGGTGGCTGTCAGTGGTCCCAACGCCAGGGAGTATGCCAACACGCTTCCCTCCATCGCACGCACCAGATGCAACAAACAAGTCGCACCAAATGCAAGTCATGCGCTCGCGCAGCACGCGTTCAGAAATAACTGTAGCATCCATGAAGATAAAACTGTTCGACTTTCCGCGCACACATACCTACCTCATGATCTTGCGGCGGCGGCGGTTGTTGTCTCTATTCCCTGCCACACGACAGCTCCTGGACCTGAGCGATCGCAACCTTCTCTGCTTGAGCGTGCGGGGCGACGAGGCGGTGTTCGGGAGCGCGGACCACTCCCTGTACTGTGTGGACCTCTCGCGGGGGATCACCACGCGCCAGCTCTACGGCTCTCGATCCAAGCCCGACGCGGGACACACGGAGTGGGTCTCGGTCGTGTGCCACACCGCCCAGGGAGACATCGCCTCCGGAGGCGTCGACGGCAAGCTCTGCCTCTGGCCCCGCGGAGGAGGAGGAGGAGGAGGAGGCCGAAACCCGGGAGAGGTCCAGGCCCACGCGGGCTCGATCTCGGCGATGAAAGCGGACGAAGAGGGGAGGGTTGCGACGAGTGGGTACGGGGGCGCGGTGCGAGTGTGGGACTGCAGGAGGAGCGGCGGCCGGGGCGGGGCGCCGCCGCGGTTGTCCGGCGAGCTCTCCGACGGCGGCCTTCCCGCCCCGTGCATGGACTTCTCCTGGTCGTCCGACGGACGGCGAGCGGTGGTGATGACGGGGCACCGCGACGGCCGAGTCGGGTTCTTCGACGCCGAGACGGGCGCGATCGTCGCCGGCGGCTGCAAAGGCGGG
This sequence comes from Ectocarpus siliculosus, assembly GCA_000310025.1. Lineage (NCBI taxonomy): Eukaryota > Phaeophyceae > Ectocarpales > Ectocarpaceae > Ectocarpus > Ectocarpus siliculosus. The sequence goes on from FN649748.1 coordinate 1,743,942, forward strand.
GCACATCGCGGGCACGTGACGGTAGTCGAGGCGCTCGACAACATGATGGGCGTTTCCGGCTGCTGCTTCGCGACCGGAGGGCAGGATGGCTTCGTACGCATCTGGGACCCGCGAACCGGGGCAATGGAGGGAGGGGGAAGTACCTCGGTGGGTGCAGGGCCAGCAGCGGTGATGGAGGCGCCCGCTCACCGAGGCCCGGAAGGGGTAGGCGCGGTGGGCGGGCTCATGGTTGCCAGGTCCGGAGGCAACCGCCTCGCGTCCTTCGGTGCCGACAGGCGGGTGTGCGTTCTCGAGGTTCGAGGGGGAAGAAGCGGCGGCGGTGATGATGTTCGGCGTCATCGGGAGCAGTCTTCGTCGTTGGCCATCGAGCACGTCTTCGATGAACACCGAGACTTTATCTACTGCATGGATTTCGTACCCGTCGGCAGTGGCGCCGCAAGAGCGGGGAGTGGCGGCGATGTTCTTGTGACGGGAGGAGGCGACGGCATGTTGCTCGTTCACGATCTCGACTCGATGCGTCTGTTGTACGGCCTCGGCTGCTGCAGCACCGGGGCAGTGCGTTGCGCCGTGGCTAGAGAAAACATGCTGACGGTTGCTGGAGACGACGGCAACGCCATGCTGTATTCGTTCGGAGGGGACACAGCAGAAGAAGTTGGGGGGAGAACGCCGGGGAGAAGAAAGTAAGCCGGAAAAAAAGTCGTGAACGGGCCCGACTAGACCAAGAGTGTCGGCCGCACGTGATGGAACAATGCAAAACTACGTGTATGGAGAGCAGCAGGGAGGGGGGGGGTGGGGGGGGGTACTCATGTTTTGCATGCGTTGGTGGTGAGACTGTTGACCACGCGTCCTCGAAAAGACGAAGGATTACACAGCAGCAGCGGTGATGATTGATCCAGAGGCCAGGGAGCAACTGGCGAGAAGCCTGCTTCTTCCCTCGGCCGCCACCGCGAGCGGAGTATTTTCTGTTTTTCGTCCCATCCATCCTGGGCACCACGTTGTTAGCACGTACGGAGGGGGTGGTACACGATCGGTTGTTGCCTACGCCTTCCCTGAGCTTTGGTGCTTGCCTTCGATCTCCAAACAAACGCAAGAGGGTTCGGCAATCCATTCTGTTGTTCGCGTACTCAAGACTCTCCTCCCCGAACCTACAAGTAAGGAAGTCAAGCCCGTTTTTAAGACGAATGCATCGCACAGATGTTCAACACAGTCAGCGTGCCCGAGTGGTTAAGGGGATGGATTCGAAACCCATTGTGATTTCACGCGCAGGTTCAAATCCTGCCGCTGACGTCTTCTGCGACACACGCCGAATATTTTTTCGGAATCCCCGGACCGAAAGACACGGCACCGAAATTAAAGTGGCCGGAAGCCGCGAAGGTGGAGGGGGGAGTACCCACCCTGGCATGCGGCGGTGCTGCAGGGAGCTGAGAGGTTCATGACCTCCTGGCACGAGAAGGAAGAAGAAGCCAGCCGACAACGAGCGCTCAAAAGAAACCACAAACCAACAACCAATGGGGCGGGAGGGGGGCAGGAGACGGACGAGACGGCGAGGGAAGAAAGCAAACGAGAAGAGATGGACCGAGTGGCACGCTGCGTGCCAGATTGAATTTCTTTTAGCCAATTCCCCCCCCCCAACGGTGCACCATTGCACCAACCCCCCAGATGACGTGCCACTACAATGTATCGCTGGTTGGTGGCCATGTTTGCGTGTTCGTTAGTGGTCTCTCCATCGTGTGCCTGTTTCTGCCTCTTCTTTCTTGTTACTTTCGGCCTGGTCCGTTTTTGTCCTCGCTCTTTTTCATTTTATTTTCATTTTATTTTCATTTTATTTTCTCTTTTTCTTTACGGTTTCCTTTTTATTTTATTTTTTCTCTTTTTCTCTCTTTTTCTGTGCCAGATGGCCTTGTCTCTGCTTGCGTTGTGAAGTACCAAGATTGAACCAAGGGGGGGGTGTACCTCTTTCTCTCCGGCCCATGATAGTGACTCTTAGTCTTGTTGATACCTCGCATAAGAGCGCAGAGGGAGTGAGTGGAGGATTCCAGAATATCTGTCGTTGATTTCTATTGACTTGCGGATCCCTCGGGGCCAGTCTGTTGAGTGTACCTTTTTTAGGGTAAGTTAACCTGTGACCACGGCAATCGACCGCGTCGAGTGTTGGATCAGTACGGACATCGAAGGTACTGGGTAGAGCGAGATCGGAACGGTTTTTTAATGTGAAGACAAAAACAACAACAATCGCCCAACTCAGTGTGACACGGGATTCCCCCGCGAGTGCCGCAAGATGTAAGCTGTAGGGAGGGCTGGCTGTGGATGTAGCTGTAGGCGGAGAGCAAAAACCAGCTGAAACAATTAATTGACGGCATATTCGCTTGCATGATCGCGTGCTTTGCAGCGTTCGGTGCCAAAACGCTCAAGGAAGGGGATGCGAAGTGGAAGGAAGAAGTCACTCTCCGCAAACTTACCACTGGAGTGAGTTGAAGTTTGTGTGCAAGCTCTGTGTCATGACGCACGTACAAGTATACATACCCGCACGCGTGAGAATGTTCTTCCAAGAGAGTGCCTGGTAGATGATGACTCATGCACACATGCACAACCGAAAGTGTCCTCCTCAATCCAACTACACTGGAGTAGCGTGTGCGTGCGAGCTCTCTTCGTTCATTCAGTGCATATCCCAAGAGGCAGACGTTGCTCCTCAGATTTATTTGTCCACGGCTTCGGCATCGCACTTGTACCAAGGGGTGCGCGCGCTTCGCAGCAGGTATGCATACTCTTATCCACCCCGCTCCAAATTGTCGGTGGCTCAAAAAGTGTCGGAGCAAAAATCAAGTAGCCGACGTTTTTAGTCGCAACGAAAGCTCAACACCCACGGGGCTTCAGGTTCGTAAAAAAATGATGCTCGTGAAACCTCGAGTTTGAGGACGTTCGACTTTTCAGCGGCCCGTCACGCGCCCGATTCACCTCGAAATCAACCTCCTCTGCAGGTTCAGGTTGTTGCGTGCTGAACATATCTGCGGCGACACCGACGGGTGAACGGCCGCTTTTGCGCTTTTTGGGTAAAACCCCGACCGGCATCAGTAAAGTTGACAAAAAGGAAAACGTGGACGGGGAGGGGATCTTGTTTCATGTTCCGAGAAATCTTTACTTTCCAGAATCCACGAAATAAACAAAAAAAAGGCCACACGCCAAAAAATCAAACAAAAACGGAGAAGAAGGGCACGGCAACTCAGTGCCATCAACAACAAACGACATCAAAATCGAACATGCTGCAAGCTGCTGCTTCTTCTAATCGTCGCCAGGATGTGACACAACCAACAGCTGTTGGCGACGGGGCAACAACGCCGAATATACCGACGGGCCCGCCAACAACCCCGTGCCGAGGCTGAAAAAACGGTGAAGACCGTACGGTTTCTTTAAAGGTGGCACGGCGTTATCGTGTCTAGTTCAACCAACGAGCCATGTCATACCGCCCCCCGCCCCCCCCTCTCCGCCCTGCAGAACAATATTTGATTTGCCAGTCTACCATCAAAGACAAAAATACAAGCTGCTGGGTACGGGGACAGTCGACCTTTCTGGCTTGTGCCCCCAAGCTACCTACTGAAGGGCAGATCAACACGGGAGCTCTCCCCGAGGCAGGCAGGAAGACCCCGCCCCCCCCCTCCCGCGCCAAATTCCCGGTGCCGCTCCTCCAGAAACATTGTGGTCACTTCTCTAACAAAGGAGCGAGTAGTGCGTTCGAGCCGTTTTACCTCCTCTCGTCGTATTCGGCGAAGAAGTCACCCTCCGGCTGCAAAAAGGCAAGCGAACAGCCGAGACGAAAAAAAAAGATGATGGTGAGACGCAAAGAACGGGGGTGGGACCAGTACCGAGGACACGGGTTGTGCGGTTGCAATGACATCGTGCTGTTCGCGGTCTCTTACAGAAATCTGCGCCAAATTTCCCGGCGTTCGCTCACAGCATGCTTCGCACGCTGTAGCGGATATAAGCCCATAGGGTGAGTTGGGGATTTTTGCAAGAGCTCTTGGACCTCGGCAGTCACTGGTTAGTGCTTTCGTGCTCAGCCACTAGATTTCAATCAAGAGTGAATCAACAGACAACCTGCGGGTATAGCAGGACGCCCCAGATACAAGCTGTGGTTTACAAACTGCGTCTCGACAATGCGAAAAACAGAGGTTATAACCCGCTCGGCGCACCAAAGGTGGACCCACACCAACGTTTTTGAGACCCTTTCTTTAGCAAACAAGAACTGGGGGTGAGGAGAAATTGAAGTCTTTTCGTTCACGTGGGGGTCTTGTTTGAACGGCGCCGACAAGGAAGTACCCGCGTCGAAGAACCGCGTTCTTGCGAAACAACGGTAGCCTTTGCTTCGGACAAATATATTTTGAGGCAAATTCAGTACAAACCTCAGGCCCTTGACAAAAAAGCTCACGCAACAGCAGTAGATGCTCAATATCGGGCTATGCACATTTAACCGGTACCCGACGCGCCCTTCATTAACCTGTATATGTTACTGCCAAGGAAGCACTTGCCTCGCGCGTACATCCAGGCCTTCTCAAGGCGCGACAACCAACATGCGAGCCTAGATGTACTCGGTACGACATGAACGCTCGCGTAGCTGCGTCAGCGACAGACACCCTATATCCTCGTTTGGAAGTGTGATTGCAGTATCATATACTCGGAAGTACTTCAGCAATGATGTGGTAGTATAACAGACAAACGTTGCGGGATATTGTACGTACTGCTGTGTCAGAGACAAGAACACGCCACTGCTGTGTTTTCAACCCCTCGATCAAAATGACGGCCACCACTGTGTGCGTGCGCCTCTGGGGTTCTCTGCAAAGGCCTTGAAAAGTCAACATGGGGGCCCATATTTTTGTTTCCGCTTCAACTCTCGCCGGCGCAGAACGCACATAAAACAGCAGGGTGAACTCCTTTGCTGTACATACAGACACGCTATGGACCGCATAGCCGCTTGGCCGCTAGACAGCAGTAGCTACAGTAGATTCCTCACCTGGTCCTTTGCCCAGTTGTTGAACAGCAGGTTGATGCTGACGAGGAAGAACAGCGGAACGATCACAGCCTGCGAGTTCTCGAACCCAAGCGGCTGGAGAGAGAGATTGGTTGTTGTGCAGGAGAAGTCAACCGTCGCCCCGCCAAAACAGCAGACAGCATCAGGTGGACACACGGGTGGGAGGTAAGGGTCAAACAAAACTACGGACGATGGAAGAGGAACGGACGGGTGCAGTCATGCAGTTGTGTGTGCATCAGAAAACGGCAACAGGCCTTCGGCATCAGGCTTTCGGCAAAGGCGTTTCCGCAAAAGGCATTTGTCGATCAGACCAATAACATGTCATACGCGAACAACACGCTCCCGGACACATCTTCCTGTGTCGAGTGGCGACATAGGGGCAGGCCGACAGGCGCCATTTCTGGCACACTTCAGATATGCATACAACCTGATGATTATGCTATACATGTAATGAAAGACATCAAAATCGTGTGACATACGGCGGTTTTGGGGAAAAACATGCTCTCCCATCACCCTCTAAATTGAAGTACTTTTCAGCATCACGAGATGCCCGGCAGAGACGGTGTGAATCGACACCAGAACTGCTGCTTGAGGCGCATTTCAATACGACCGTGAATCAAACTCCAGGGCGCCTGCCTGCTGCTGGTGGCCCACAAATCAGCACACAGGCCGACCCCCGAATCAATCAAGAACCTGACGAGTTTCGCGAGTTTTTGGGGAACGAGCTTCAAGTCGACCTCGTGTCCCGTTGACTCACCCACCCACCGCATGAACACAGCAGCACATTCAGTTTCGATCATTTTCGCTTTCCTCTCTTCTAGGAGGCAACACGAAGGACCACGTACCTCGCCAGTCCCCTCAGTGGCCAAGGCAGGCGCGGCGGTGAGCACCGCGACCGATGCCGCGTTGGCGACCTTCTGAACGTCCTCCTTGAGGCCCATGCGCATGGGTGTGGCAGCGGTCGAGGGACGCACGGCGGCCGAGAGGCGGGGGCCGGTGGGCGCAACGAATCCTGATACCGCCGTGAGGCACACCACGAAGAATCCAAGGAACTTCATTGTAGCTGTGAAGGGTTGTCGTGTTACGGGTGATACGGGTGCTATCAACGAGGGTGACAGGGGGAACAGAGGTCGATCTTGTGTTGTAACGAGGGGAGATGAAGAGCTTCTCCCTCAAGTTATGGATGTTCTCTTTTCCGGGGTTACCTCTCCAGCGTCCCCTTTTCGGAGATTGCATTTTCGGAGATTCCTTGCGTCATTTTCGGAGATTTCGTTGCTTGCCCAGCCCAGCAGCCAGCAGCCCCCAGCACTGGCTACTCCACGTCCCATTCGCTCTCTCCCTCTCTCTCTCTCCCGCTCCGTCTCGGCGCGCTGACAACGTGGCTTCAAAGCTGGTGTGTTGGTGGGTACCGACGGTGTGATGACGTGAGGGATGTGATCACACCCACTCACAACCGCGTACGTTCAGGAACCAAGCACCAAGTCGGAAGGAGAGCGACCTCGGTCGTGTCCTTGCGTCGAAGTTTGAATTTCGCTCCAGACGGAGACACGAACACACCAGGACAGGACACGGGCAGCCTACCCCTTAGGGTGGGTTCTCCGCACCTTGCGTGGGTCTCAGCATGATGTTGATGTTGAAGGCTCGTGGCTCGATTCGTTGCCGTTCGGCAGCAGCGGCAGTACGGACGACACCACCGCTAGAGAGGGCGCCCATATCCATATCCTCCACGATGAGAAGGTTTAGCACCAGCACCCACAGCGGGAGGACCACATCGCCGGAGCAGCATCAGGAGTGGAAGTCGGTGTACAGAGCCTTCCTTCTCCACGTGCATCCTGATTTCTTCCACGAGTCTCCCAAGAAACGCGCGGTGAACGAGAAGAGTCTCAAGTCGTTTTCCCAACATCTTGACCGACTTGAACTTGGCGGCGAGAACACCCGCAGCGGCGGTGTGCACAGCAGGAGCAATGCGGCTAACGGGAGCGCTTCACCGCTGGTTTTCTTCCTAAAGCAAGCCGGAGAGGAAGGTGCCGGCTCTAAGAGCGACGGCAGCCCCTCGTGTGGGAAGGTCATGCTGCCGCTAGGATCTCACCGCCAGATGGCGACACATTTGTACGACTCCGGCATGTCAGGCGTCAATCCCCCACAAGCCTCCGCCGAACAAGCTTCGACTCGTCGTCACCACAGCAGTCGCCTTGCCGATAGCAGCAACAACGACAACCCCTCGGAGTGGCACGGCTGGGAGGATGAGCTGTTCGGCGGGACGGCAGCCAACAGGGCGTGGGACGAGGCGGCGGCTGGTCGAAACGGGAGTAGACACACACACGGTCGGTCAGCCTTCAGCAGCGGCGACGACAAGACCCGCGAAGGGAGACAGAGGACGACGGAGTGGGGCGCGGCCTTCGAGCGTCGGAGCGGCCATGCCTCGCGGCTGGGACAGATCCTGTCCACGGATGAAGGGAGGGCTCTGGTCAGGGAGCGCCGGTCTAGCTCGAGGAAGGTTCGACGGCTGGTGGGAAAGCTGCGGGAGCAATACGGCTTTGGCGAGTTCACCTTCAGGTGTGCTTGTTTTTCTGCAGATGACGTACTTACTCCCATGTGGGTGTACACGTGTAAACATTACCGCTCAAGTTGTTGGAGGGATAGTTGAATACCTCGTATCTGTTTGCATTGTCTCGTCAGCTCGTAAGTGTTTCCTAGATTCTGTCATCAAGGCCACGCGTGGTTAAATAGTATGTACTGTAGCACGTTGTTTTTCTAGGGTAAAGTACGGTTCTCCAACGTCAACTCCAACCCCACGCACGAGGAGGACAATGTACCCCACGTGCATCCCAGTGGCTATTGGAAGTAGATGATAGATCCCTTCACGCAATGTGTTGGATACTAGTAGTCGTGGCATTTGTCCGGGTTTCCTCGTTGTGACGACAAACGCACCACCTATCGCCGAACGATGTTGGCAGGTGCGGCTGGAGCAAGTCGAATCTTTGTGTGGCTCTGGGCTCCCTGCTGGAGACATGCCGCGCCCGTCGAGGAGAGTTCCTCGTCAACGATTTCGGTGGCCTCGAAGTGGTGTTCCGGAAAGACCCGTCCGTCCTGCACAAGGGTAAGAGGTGATTCGAACACGCTCATTTTCCGCGTTCCTAGCGGTATACATCACCATCAAATCTTGCAAGACCGAGTACACAGGTCGAAAGGACAGGGGAAGTTGTGTGTGTGTTTTCTTTTTAATTTATTTTGGGTAGATTTTTTGTTTTCGGTATGGGGGACACAATTATGCGAGTTGAGACTTCTGTCGTACGCGCGTGATTTTGGTGTTCTTGGTTATTATTTTGGCGGCCGTTGTGCTGATCGACAGCCGGCGATCGCGTTATCAATGTGCGACAGTGCCCACCGAGCAATTCGTTTGCCATCGTTCAAGAATTCAGAGCCTCCACCCAGCTTGCACCGGAACAGCAGTACCTATGTTTGTGTGCTCATGCTGACCGCCCCCCCGACTGTTACAAAATATACCCTCTAGTTCAAGTTCATTGTCTCTTGAAGAACATGTTTCACCCTCTCCCGGTCCCTGTCTGCTCCTTCCCCGATTGGACGGCATTGCTACTGGTCGATTGTTCGGTCGCTTGTGGCCCACAGGGGAGATCCGGCTGTGCCCCGCCGACGTGCCGAATCAGTGGGTATCGGCGCTACGACGCGTCACCCCCGCCGGGCTGTCCGCGGCGGAAGAACACTCCCGCGAGATGATTTCCCTGCAGGAGAAGGCGTCCAGCGCTCTGCGGGGGGCCCGTCTGTCGAGAGGGTTTTCCTGCTCGAAAAGCAGGTGGGTGGGTACAACAACCGCGGGGAGTTTACCTTGTTGGTGGAGGTTCTCCCCCTCGTGTGGTCTGCATGTAGCCTACCTAGGCTAGGTAGGGTGCGAGTGTGTGGTGCTGTAGATTCACGGGCGACTTCGACCGAATGTTGGTGTGTCGGTTTCGCCCGACTACCCTTCTCTCACCACCACCCCGCTCGTCCTCCTTGCCGTCGCGGGTTTTGGTTGCAGATATCGCGACTTCTTGAGCAAGGTTTGCGCAGCGGCGGACGCTGAGCCCGACGAAGGTGGCGGTGGCGGTGGCGATGCAGCCACAGATTTGGTGGAAGGCGATTGGTCGGATTTGCGGTGCAGGGTAGAGGAGGGCTTCCGTCGCGTCTCCACGGTGCTAGAGGACGGCACCATTCAGGTAAACCGGCGATTGTGGGTGGTCGTTTCGACCTTGATGGACCGTCGGAGTGAAGACCAGGTTTCTCTCGGGTATCACTTATCACGCCTAGAAGCAAAGAGCTCAGCGCTAGTTGTTGCCGTGTGCTACCGAAACGTTGAGATGTACGCTTCCTCAATATTATGTTAGGGGCGTTGTGATTTTGACTTGTCTCGGAGACTACTCTGAAACCGGGACGTGAGACCCGTTTCGCACATGTTGTTTGTGCGTGATTTTCGATTGGTTTCGTGACTGCTGCTGTAAAGCTCTCCGACGCACGCCCACGCTTTGGTTTGGTACCAGCAAAAAAGATCCTCGGTGTCGTTGTTCGCTCTCCACCTTTCGGGCAGGTCGGCTCCGACATGACCCTGAAGACCCTTCGGCGGTGCCTCGGGAGAGACTCGGACAGCTCTTCCGCCGCCACCGCCGACTACCTCAAGCTGGCGGTCGCGGAGGCCGCGACGGTCGAGCGCTGCAGACAGTCCCTCGGCCTCGAATCCATCAAGCGGTCCCGCCACGCCGTCGGCAACTCGGAGATGGTCATCGCCTGCGAAGCCCTCGTCAGGTTCAGCGAGCGGGCGAAGAGCGGCGGGGACTTGCGAGCGGAGAAGGAGGCGGTCGCCGCTCGGCGACGGTTGAGGGGCCACTGCGTTAGGGTGGTGGGGTCGAGGGTGGGCGTTTGCGACGGGGTGACGGAAGATGGGGAAATCGTGCTCCCCTGGAACTGGTGGGAGGAGGAGGATGGAGAGGAGCGACGGTCTTCGGCTCCGGTCTGGTGATGATAATTGTGTTTCGGTGTGTTTTCGGTCGGTTCCGAGAAAATTAGACTAGAGATGTTGGAACCGGGTAAATTTATTCCTGAGAGAATTAGACCACAGGCTTTATGCATAGAAACGGCCAAGGTCATTCCCTTTTTTCGCCTGGGATTTCATGTGTTTACTCTTTTGCGGGTTACGGTAGGCAATTAGTGCCGTGTTGTTCGGGTGTTGCTGTGACGTGTTTAGTTGCGGGGCTCTTGGACGTCCTCTTAAATTGTAGAGACCACTACCGCTAAGATGCTAATGATTTCGAGGACTGACTTCAGTTTTCCCCCTGTTTTCGCCTGGTATTTTGTGTGTTCTTTTGCGGCTTGCGGTGGGAAACTAATTCGGTGTTCGAGTGGTGCTGTGACGTGTTTGGTTGTGGGGCTCTCGGACGTCCTCTTAAGCGGCAGAGGCGACTTCGCCTGTGTGCATACGGTTGCGAGCACTCACAAGAGTGAAGTAGCTCCCAACTTGGTTTCAGCGAATGCCGTGTGGCGGTAGCTCGGTGTTCCAAGGCGGTCGGTGGTCGCCAGGGTGTGGAGCTCCTTCAGTACGGCGCACTCTCCTTTATTAGCTAATATTCAACTCATGAACTTTCTCATGTCGCAGGCAAGAGCACGAGATACGTCTACTCACTCCTATTTACAAGCCAACAGCTAGATACAGCACGTCAGGGCACCGTTTCTAATCCTTTCACATCGCCTATACGCACGCCAAACTGGAACCCTTTCCCCGAATCAGTCAACTGGCATCACACGAACGCCGTCGTATCACACGAACGCCTGCGATGTCCGCGACTGCTTACGATCATCCACCACACACGCGACGAAAAGAGGCTGCCAAAAGCAGCCACACCTTGATTGACATCATCCACTAGTGGTATCCTCCCCCGGAGACATTTAAGACTTTCGCACGCCGACACCGCACAACCCGCCCCCCGGCAGAAGCTGTTCGGTTTCCATCAGAGCATTCTGCAAGCAACCGCGCTCGACTTGCCAAGCGTTCCTCCACACCTTCCACTGCGAATAAATGCTCTCAATACCCCGCTAAAAAAACAATTCTCATATAAAATCTGTACAGAATCAGCCTAGCGCGCTCGTCTCCTGATGATGTCGAGAGACACCCAGCAGCCGAACAAGCTTCTTGCAAGTAACTCGAAAACCTTAACCCGGCGATACACGCAGCCCAACGTTGCAAATACAACACAAACCCGCCTTGTGGGTCGTGAAACACGAAGCCAATCACCCGACATGCCGGCCCTGGGATCCCACAAGCCACCTTTCTGCGGCCATAGAGCGACCCTCGGAAATGATGCCCACCCGGTCTGTCCTTGCTGAATAATTCCAAATGCTGCTACTGCTGCTGTCCTCCTACGTAGTGTGGGAACCACATGGCGAGGACTTACAACAGTCCCGCCATTCTTGACTGGTCGTTTCAGCCGTTTCACCCGAACAACGCGCGGCCCAACACCAGTTTGAGACCACCAACGCGTAGCGCTAATTGGTGGGAAGGCAGTTGGGCTGAGGTTACGGTTTTCTGCGTCTCCTCCCTAAACTCTCCCCTCTGCTACGAACCTCAGGCGCACCCCGCACCCCCCTCCTGTAAACTACCACCACTGCTCTCACCTTGTTCTAATTGTATGCATACAGAGGTTTGATAGCGCGTTTGAGACTGTATGCGTACGTACATCCTTAGACTGCCGGCACCTTGCCAGTGCGAAAATACTAGCTGCTGAACCCCCTTTTGCAGACTAGAGTGCATCGTCTTCTGCCCTCCACAGCATTTATAAGACGAACACGTACCGTTTGCAGACATGAGCGTCTTCGTCGGGCGTTTTCCTCTCGGAATAAGACGGTCGCGTTTGTCCAAAGTCAGCCTCACACACAACTTCCCGAACAACACATGATGCACTCGTGGTGGATCAGCCCAGCCACATTTCACTCACGGGTCGACGACGACACAACCAAAATCAGCCGTGGCCACACGCACCACGAGGCAAGTCCCATCCATGGGGCCCCCACCGGTCTCGTCTGCCACTCGACAGTGATTGCGCGCGCGTACACATACACATTCGGGTGGGGGCAGCGCGTCTTGCAGTTGTTCCGAATTCGGCGGCGGTGGCGGCAGCGGCGGAATTACAACTACAGTTTTTATTGGTTCTCGTTTCCTTGGCCGCGCTACAGCCCCGGCCAGGTGTGCCGGGAAGCTCCAAGGGGAGTTGTATCGGGGTGCTCAACAAAACCGCTCGTAGCGCGCCTTGATGTACTCCAGGCCTTCTTCTTTCGTCCCTTCCGGGTTGGCAATCATCCACTTGATTTGGTCCTGAGGGTACCGCATTCGGCGAAGAAAACAATCACAAGACAACAAACAGGACCGGCAGAGGCAAGAAAAACGAAAAAAAAAGCATCGTTGCGCATGGATGTGTTTGTTGGGGGGCGCAATGCAAGTAAGCCGCGTGAGACGCGACATCCGTGTGCTGAGATATCACAAGACATGCGCGTGCGGGACGCAAGCGGTGTATCCTTGACAAAGCGACCAACTTCTGCCGGACGCACACCACGACACTTGGGGGCCGTGTTTGTCCGCCGCTCGCCTGTCCGAGAACCCGCCGGCCATTTCAGGGCTGTTTAGCCAGCTAGACATCTCTTGACCAAACCGGCAATTTAAGAGCTTTTCCAGCCTGACTTCTGACCAAACCTACATTTTAGGAATGTTTTTCCCAGCCAGGACGTCTGTCGCCGGACTGTTGTCTAGCTCCGCCGGTACTAATAGCTGCAGGAACACAACCAACAGACACACCCAAAACTCTCATGAAAACCGTCCCCGCCGCCCGCACAGCAGTCAGTCACTCACATCCATGACCTTCGAGAATACCGGGCCCCTCGGTATCTCGGGCAAGATCTTCTTCACCTCGCCCCCGTTAAACATGGGCTTCAGGTCCCACACCCCCTCCAGCCCCATAGACTCGATCTCCCTCGCCATGGACATGTACGCCGCGATGACCGCCGCGTCTTCTTCCTTGTCGCCCCGGTCCCTGATTTTCCGATACATGCCAACCCGGAAGAATGAGGAAATCCCGAAGCGAAACCGCCAATACGAAGACGACAACGACGTCGACTTGTGCATGGGGACTGGGTTCAGGCATGGGCATCCATCTACACGTACGATGTTGGCCGCGAGAGCGGGTAATATTCGCCCTGCGCTTTTTTTTTTTTTTTTGTCTTGACTTCAAATCAGCGCTCACAGCACTGTGCCGTTTACTCCAACCCGTGGTCACACAGAAGAGCCCCTCTCTACCCTCCTCCCCTCCTGCGGTACTTTGCCTTCGATTTTTAATGCAAGAAGAGTTTAGCACTCTCTTCCCTCTGTGTACACACGAACTAGCGCTATCCACTAGGCCAGAAGCGGAAGCGACAGAAAAACTCACTTTGCAAGAAAAGCTCGCTTACGCCGGGATTCGAACCCCTGACCTGACCTCTAGATGGTTTCGAGGATACCAACTAGACCACCGATTGGAGGCCATGGAGGAAGCAGAAAGGGCTATAATTTTCTACGAGTCACGCAAACTTGTCATGAAAAGGCTGTCGAGCACCCGCTTGCAAATCCGTTTCGAAAAGAACTCCTCGAGCGTGCTGGTGATCATATCGTGCGACCGCGGGCGCGTCTCCGGCGGCAAACGCCGCTTTCACTCCTGCAAAACACGCTGAGACGACGACGACCAAAAAAAAAAACTGCTCTCTCGCATAGTGTGAAGCTCATCTTTGGAATTTCGACGGACTGATCAAATCACAACACATCTCACGCCTAACCACGCCCAACAAAAGCTGAAGCCCCCCCTATAACCCCCAGCACCCGCCTCTACACGCCAAAAAACTCCCCACGTCTCACCGGACATTACTGTCGAGGATGTGTTTGGTTCCGAGATCCCCGGTCAAACCAAGGACCAACGCCACCCGCCACAAAGGTCCGACCTTGTACGTCACGTCACATAAGGGATCGGAACAAACAACGCGCGGGTGGGATTAACGCCAGGGGACAAAGCACAAACTACGCCTTTCATCACCAAGGAAGAAAACAACAAAACAGCAGTGTCTCCTTCACAGTCGTATCTTAAACGAGGCGCCTCTCTTCGATATGGCGAAGCACATAGCGGGGAAACTACGCACCATAGGACACACAAGAGATGTGTCAACTGCATTGATTATCATGTACCTGCCGCACACGTTATGCAGGCAGGTGCTCGACACACAAAAAGAGAGGAAACGGTTCGTACGGGCAATCGCGTCTTCAACACAACACTCCCCGACACTTTCTTACCATATTCAAAAACCAAACACTTGCCTAATCAGTGGTAGTCGAAACGAAAATTCCATCGAGACGAAACCATGGACTCTTAATCTTGACTGCAAAGAGGATTCAACACCACTTGTATCATCATCCCACGCGGTGGGTTGTAACTGCTGCTGTGCTGACTGGTGCTGCCGTGGTTATGTTATGGCAAAAGAAAGCTCACCGCTCTCATCGTCAGTCCCGGTGCCAGGCGGGGGAACGTGATCGGCTTGCTGTTGGCCCGGGTCAAAGGCCCGCGCGCAGTCTTCCGGAGTAGAAGCTGGAAGTCCATCGCAGCGCTGTCGGATCGTCAAGGGCAATCGCGCAGGAAAGCAGGGGGCTGAGGGATCAACGCCACAGACCAAACGGAAAGCAATTCAAGCATGTTCTCGTCTTCGCCAGTTCGCCAGTGTTACACTTCTGATGGCTACGCGTTGCCGCTCGTCAGATCGTGAAGAGCAATCGCGCGAGTAACAAGGGGGCTGACGGTTCAACACCAGTAACTAAACGGAATCAAGTTATGCCCGCTCTCGTAGTCATCTGTGTGGCTGATCGCTATATTATAGTTTCGGCGGCTAAGGGTTCAAATCCAATGAAGGTTGGTTCAGGCGTTCGGTCGAAATCAGCATCTTCGCCGCTTCAAAAAAGAAAACGTCAACAGCACGGCGATAAAGGTCACAACCAACCGAGAATTGCATGCCCTTACGCAGCCGAAATCAGCATCTTCGCCGCTTCAAAAAAAAAAAAACGGCAACAGCACGGCGATAAAGGTCACAACCAGCCGAAAATTGCATGCCCTTACGCAGCGCGTAGGGCACACAACTGCACGTCGAGATGCGCGAAATCCCGTGAGCACGCAACTTTTCGTCCCACTGCCGATACGTCGTGCACTCATCCATCAAAACTTGCGTTGAAAAAACGAACGATCAAACGTACCAGAGGTGCGGAGCACATTGGTTCCACTGCTGTCGATATGTCGTGCGCCAATCCACAAAACTTGTTGAAAAAAACACAATGAAACAGAGGTGCGAAGCACAATAACGGCACGGCTTCCTTAGGCATGTAGTAACGTATCCCACCTCTGCAACTGCAGCACTCGCTGCGGGTCCTTCGCCCGAAGCTTGAGGTAGTCTGCCATCATCACCTGGATCAGCGGAACCTGGCAAAAAAAAACAAAACACGATGGCCGACCGACAAAACCATGTGCCCAAGTTAGCGGTGTGGCGATTGAGAAGAACACGGAGTGCACGCAACGATCGGGACAGTCAGCCAAGATTTAGGAAACCCGGTGAGAAAAGAACAAGTTGTTCGTGACACAGCAGTCCAAGCAGTACCCCACCAGGCAACCTTGTTTCTTCTGTGCGGCACGTATGTATCTAGTCGTCCGCGAGGTTCTCGCGCGTGGTGGGGCGCGTTCCAGCCCAGACCGACGAAGGCTTTCCACATCGGGGCGGCAGCGTGTTGAGACCTGATCGCCAGGGTGCACGCCGACGTGCGGGAGCCATAGCTCGAGAACCTGTCGAGCTCGGATGCGAGAGAGTCAATCCAAAGGGGGGGGCGGGGGCTTACGGGGCTCCTGATGCGTTATTGGCCATCAACAGCCCCTTGAAACCCTGTTCCCCCATTGAATTGATTCGCATCCGGGCTCGACAGTTTCTCGAGCTATAGCTCCCGCACCTCGGCGTGCACCCCGGCGATCAGGTCTCAATACGCGAGACTTCAGGGAGAGGACGCCAAGGTATATGTAGCGCGATCCGTACTCTTGACGTGGCCGGCAACCACGAAAAACAAAAAAGGGAAATTTCAATTTCATATCTGTGGAGGAGACAATAGTGTGCTTCTGTATGAAAAAAATTCAGGATAAGATCAGACACGTGCAACGTTCATAGGCGGATCGGAAACACCGAAAAAAAAAAAAAAAATGGCGGGCAAGGGCATGCATCCGCAGCTCCTTTCCAGGCAGTCCCAATGCCCGCTCAACCCCGACCCTCTCCGCTCACGACACTTGAAAGCACAAGACACAAAAGTGAGAACCCTCACGGTACAAAAAACAGGTGTGTAGACTGGTGCCAGAATACATGACATGAATGAGCGCACGCACAACCTGAAACCAGCTTGACCAATCAACATTACCCGTCGAGCCTCAACCCACGCAACCTGTAACCCAGCTTGACCAATCAAACACCGGCCGTTGAAGCCTCAACTCACATTTGCGCGCTTCTGGTTGGGGCACATGCTGTCCGCCAACGGCAGCAGGAACGCCGCGTAGAGGCCCAGCCGCCGCATCTCCTCCTTGTCCATCCCCTCCGTCACCGTGATCCCCGCCTTCCCTCGCTGCGTGCCGGCGCCTACCGCCTTCTTCGAACCACCGCCCTTAACCTTGCCCTCCGCTCCTTTAACTTTTTTTGCCGCCGTCGCTTTTACCCCTTTTAGCCGCTCGCGGGCAGCGGCAGGCGACACCTCTTCCTCCTCTTCTTGCACACCCTCATCTCCAACGCCGGGACCGAAGGCGTTGAAATCGTCTAGCACTGTCTGTTCTCTGTCGAGGAGGTGGAACATGTTCTGCCAATTGACGTTTCGGCGCCGAAATGTTTGCCGAAACAGCCCAGACAGCGGTGGGTAGTTCGCAACGGCAGGGGAGGGGGGGGGGGGGGGGGGGGGGTTTTTTTCTTTGGGCGTGAAAAAAAACCCCCCCCGGTAGGGGGGGGGAAAGCCCGGGGAACCCTTTAAAAACCAAAGAAAA
>FN649748.1:1770655-1790129 GCA_000310025.1 Ectocarpus siliculosus
AAGGTGGTTTATGGCGTTCAGAAAAGAAGGTGGTTTGAACCACCTTCTTCTGAACGCCATCGATTCGGGCCTCGGTCTGCCTGTAGGTCTCGAGGCCAGCTGCCGGACTTGTCCCGGCCTCGTCCATCCGGTAGGCCAGGTTCGACAATAGCGCGGAGGTGTCCTCGCCACGGTAGGCCTGCAGCATTGGGGGGAAGGGGTAGGGGGCGGGTGGGACGAGGGGGCGTTCGCCGTTGCAAGTGAGTGATTGTCAGGGGACGAACGCGCTGAACTACACATGCAGCATCAAATTTAAGAATCTGGATGTGTATCAAATACAAACCCCCCGCAAGTTACACTTTCCTTTACTTGGTGCATCGGTGAAATGTGTTCGTGTTACCACATGCTCTGCCAGCAATCAAAAAGAATATTTGGTGGTGTTGTATCACAGGCACGAAGTAAAGAACAGTGCAAGATTTTGATTTTTTTCATTTGATACTGCATGTGTAGTCAAGTGTGTTCGTCCCGTGACCATTACTCAGCTCTAAAGTGGTACCTCCCCGCCCTCCTCACCTTCCCCCCGTGATTGCAGGTCCACCGTTGCGGCGACCAAGACAGGGTAGCGGACCTGGTCATCCGCCTGAACGAGGCCGGGACGAGTCCGGCAGCTGGCCTCGAGGCCTGCAGGCTGGCCGAGGCCCGATGCGCGGTAATGCTGGAAGTTGCTCGCCGAAACCTTCGCCGCAACGGAAATCTCGACCACTTCCTTGGCGAGGGTGGTGGAAAAGAAGAAGGTGGGGGGACGGAGGAGGTGACGACGGGGATGAACGGTGCACGCTCGAGAGGGCCACCGGAAGGAGCCGGCCGTAGGCACGACGATCGTTTCTTGTCGACCATAGGCGACGGCGGCGGCGGCGGTGGTGGCGACTACATGTATTCTGGTCGCCGCCGGGGGACCGGTACACCGGAAGGAAGCGGCGGCATCGGTCTCCTGTGCAAATCAGTTGCAAACGTATCACCAGCAGCATCAACATCGGCAACAGCAGCAGCAGCAGCAGCAGCAGCCGCCGCTGCGGCAACAACAGCTGCGGCAACAGCAGCAGCAGCAGCAGCAGCAGCGGGGTGTGGCCGTTGTGAAAACGCCAGCTGCGGCCCCGCTTCCCCAGTCCCGTCGACAAGTCCTGCCCAGCAGTGGGCTCACAACTTGGAAAGGGACATGCTGGTGAAGGCCGGCATGATGGCGGTGATCTCGCCACGGGCGATGGGAGCAGACGATGTAAGCGGCAGCGGCGGTGGCAGCGGCAGCGGCAGCGGGTTTGGGAACCCGCCTCCGGAAAAAAACGGACGGGGTGAGATGAGAAGACCTCCCGGGCTAGTGGCGCCAGGGGAAGGAGTGACTAACAACCATCCTCCTGGGCTGGTTGTGCCACGGCGGGGCGACGGCGTTGGCGACTGCAGGGAAAGCGGGTACCGAGGGCCGTTGATGAGCCCGCTCCGTGAAGCGGTGGAAGTGTCGTTGGGCGGCAGGCGGGTGAAGATGATGGTCTCCACGCAAACCCCGTCGACGAGGCCCGAGGACGTTGGCCACGGCCGCGGCACGGATTGGGGTTGCCCTCCGAAACCGCAGCAGCGGCAGACCAGCCCGCCTCAGACCGGCACTAAGAGCACGGAGGCGGCAAGGGAAGCGGCAGCAAGAGAAGGGTGTGGCCGGGCCGTGGGTTGCCTGACGGCGGCGGCGGGAGCGGCGGCGGCGGGAGCGGCGGGCGGCGGCGGCCATGGCGGCAGCGGTTGCGGTGGTGGTGCCTTCTGTGCAGGCGGAGGCTTCAGCGACAACGGCGGCACCGGCTGCGGCAACGCTGGCCACGGCGACCGGAAACCGCCGACGATTCCGGTTCTTCAGCATACTGCAGACGCGATGCAGAAGCAAGAAGTACCGGTGCGCGCTGACAGACTGCTCTCCTTGCCGAGAGCCACAGTAGCAGCAGCAGCAGCAGCAACGGCGGCGTCAGGGGGCGACGCCGGTGTGGACTGCGTCCCCCCACTGCAAGCCGGCGAGCAGAGCGCGACTTCGATTCGGCGAAGGGTGGACGCGCTGCAGTCAAGGAAGCTGAGGGAGGAGAAGGTTCTCTGCGTGTTCATGCGCTACAGGTTGGAGATATCCGCCGATAATCTTCGCGGCTTAGACTGTGTTATTCTGGCGAGCGAGGTAAGACGCAAAATGCTGGGTATTTCAACAACTTGAAATCTGCAAGCTTGTTCTGTCTATGTACAGTCTGATGTTTGGCGTTTTTCGTTTGAGGCGGCACTTCTGACGGAGGTACGTGGAACGTTCCCGCGGCGTTTGGTTTGAGCTGTCGAAGGTGAATCCTCTCCGTCTCCATTGTTGCTGCCGTTGTCGTTGTTGTCGTTGTTGTTGCATTGTTTCTTCTTCAAAGATGCCCTAGCAAACTGTATTCAATGAAAAAATAACGCGTGCCCCTGCAATGCTAACCTGAGCGCATGGTCTACGAGAGCTGTTTTACAGTTCGACGCGAAACAAATACACCAAGGCTATGATTCACCCCCGCAAGGGACAAAGCCAACCCTCCGTCCCCTTCGTGCCCTCGATACAAGGGGACCGTTCAGGGTGTGCCGTTGTTGTTTCGGTGGCATTGGTTGGCACAAAGCGACCCCCCACCGTAGCCCTACACTACTCGCATCGATGTTGGCGGCACCATCCCACCAGTCACGTCTGGCACAACAGCAGGGCTAAATATTGATTGTTCACCAACCTTTGAGGCTACCCCCCCTTCCTTCGAACGAAATGCTGTTGAAAAGACAAACTCGGACTAAATAGTCGGAGCACTGCCACAGGTGTTGAGTATTGATGCGCTACATAACAAGATGAACCGGAAACGCTAAAACATCCACGTGCATTCACCCGCCCATCGAATCTCCGACCAGGCGAGACGAGCGGTCGTCAACGCAGAGGTGAAGGCCGCCACCGAGGTCTTCCGGCGGGACATGGCCGAGGCCAACCGATTCAGGGTGAGAGGGGGGGAGTGAAGGTGTCACGGTTGTATATACATGCAAGTCATCATCACCTTGTATCCCTCGAGTGCGCAACCAACAGGATCGTCGTTTGCGCACCATTCCACACAAGAATGCTTGCCATAGCACTCACTTTCGACTCCCTCCCTCTCAGCCTGAGTCGGTTTCCTGCGGCCACCGTCGGCTGGAATTCCTCGGTGGCGATTTTCTCCTGCTCGTTCAGGACATTTCGTCGAGCCTGGTCGAATTGTTGTCACGTGCCTCTTTTTCTCCCGGCCCTTGACAGTGTCTGATGGGCTGGACGTTCTTTAGGGTATGAAGCGCTTGTTGCGCCTGAACCTTTGTGGCACGAATCCGTAGTATCGTAATTTTTGAACTTCCCGGCCGCCAAAATCGAAGGGTGATGCATTGCAAACCAAATGGACACCAGCAGGCGCAACAATCTACACGTCCTGCCCTACAACTCCCGCCCCACCCCGTCAAGCCTGCTCGCACTATTCGTATGAATACTAATCCCGTCGCTTTTTTACGGAGTAGAGGCAGCGGCAATACGGGCAGCATCTGTAGCACGATGCTGGTACAGCTGGACTTGTCTTTTTCCGCCCTTTGTTTGGCTCTCTTCCTTGCCCCCCACCCTCCATCCCTACGCCCGGATCCTTGACTTGAACACCATTTCCTTCCTAGCTGGGGTACTTGTGGGTCTTGCGCATGAAGCCTTTGATTCCCTTGTCAGCCGATCCCCCCCTCCCGGTAAAGACACAACACCTGTAGCGGCATATATCGCTATGTCGGCAATTAATCCGCCGTCCGGGTGGCAGGCTGTTAGTTTCGTAGGCTTGCCAGGAGTTCCAAAACGTTGAAGGGTTCTCCATCCCACCGACCGCTCGTTGTTTAATCTCTATATAATACCTGCCGCGTGAATCTGAACGAACAACCTCCGCCACCGATATCTCCCCTCGCTACAATCCAAATAGTTGGAAGCAGAGGCCTGCAAGGCAGCGCTGGCGGAAGTCGCCGTTATACCCTCCGTACCCGCCAACTCCATCGCCCGAGGAGTGTACGGAGACTGGTTCCATGGACGAGAGTTCAAGAGGTTCGTCGCCAAGACTCGGGAGCGCTACGGCGACGGGTCGGACGAGCTCTTCGTGGCCACCGACGTGGTTAGTCAGCAGCACCGGGCTCGGAACGGGGGCGAGGGCGGCAGCGTCTGGGCCGTGGGCGTGAAGGAACTCGGGCAGGGGACCTTCGGAATTGTGACCCGGCTCGACGTTCTCACCCTGGGCAAGAGCTACGCCGCCAAGGAGTTCAAGGATGTGAGTGAGCCTTAGCCTCCGATGCGTATGAGTACGTAGCCTTGCTGATCATTTGTGTGTGTATTGCTCCGCGCTGTTACTTTACATTCGGGAGAGCACCTCTCTCATGGCAGCATGTATCACGATACGTTCCCGATCCCTTCCTGGAAGTCAGTCGCTCGAGACGCGAAACCGAGGAAAAGATGAAACCTCGCATCCGTTGCACCGGTCGGAGCCAGCAGGGCAGGGTGATGCTGGTTTGCTGCATTTTTCAAGTATCTGAAAGGTTGTTCGATCACTCCAAACCGACATAACCGACATAACCGACATAGAGAGCTACACGAGGCGTGCCAGCATTTTACTCCTAAACCAACACCGTTCAGCACCCTTCCGACACCGGCATCCTGCGGCGAGCAGACCACCTTGCCACCAAACGTACCCGCCCCCATTCCCCCTTTCGCACCCCTCCTCTTTCCCCCCTCCTCTCAACCTCCCTCATTATCCCCCCCGCTTCCTCTCTCTCCCCTCCGCCTTTCCCACCTCTGCCCACTATCCTCTTGACGCCAAAATAACACCGGCATGCACGCCAACACGCTGTTCGATATCTATTTGACTCCACGTTGCCAACAACTAACTCCCGACGATACCACCAACCAACAACAGCAAGGAGAAGGCGGGGACAATGGTTCCTGGATGAGAGGTTGTGCTCAGGCGGGTCTCCTGACGGAGATGATCGTTCACAATAGGTGAGAGGCGGCGGGTGGGAAGGGCGGTACGTCCTTTTTTGAATGAACCTTTGAGGGACGGGGGCGGGGACGGGGGGATACACCCCATGTCGGGTGCTAGACGAAAAATGACAATGTCACCTGCATCGTCCGCGCTTGTTATTTCTTTAGTCAGAGTTTCACTGTGCCTACCCCAGTGAGAGCCAGTGTGCGAGAGAGGGACACTATTTTGCGTTGCAAAGGTGGAACGCCTGTGTTCGAATGCTGGGTTGTTGACATGTAGGACAAACAGAAGCACCATCTCGAGTTTGCCCCTAGGCCCGACGTACCATCTTAACCCAGAGAGAGACGCTGAGAATATGACCGACATTGCGAACGTCAAAAAGAAGAATCGCGCCAACCATACGAGGAGGGCGGTCACAACGTAGCCTCATCGCTTGACAGCCAGCATGTGCCGTACGACCTCACAAGTAGAACCTACTCTTGCGCTGGTCCAAGTTTGACCGAAAAGAGGTTCCTTCCTCATTTTGGCCAGATCAACCATGCAGCAGTGAGCCACATCTTGCTCTTCCATTCTTCTTTTCTTTCCACAGCATGCCGCCGCATGCCAACATCGCCGGGCCGTCCGCCATGGATGACCGGGATAAGGACTCCCTGATCGTCTTCTATGACCTAGCCGTGGACGACTTCCATGGCTACGCCACGGGACAAGTCCTGGCTAGCCCCGGAGTGCTCATGCGGTGAGTCAGTGTTCGACCAAAAAGCAGTTCTCGGACGCCACGTTCACCGGATTGGGTCCTATTTTTTGTCTTCAATGCCGACCATTTGCACGCATCTCATGGCGGTCCTAGCCGTCCAGGCACTTTTGGAATTGCAGCCCCAAATAATACCGCCTACGATGGAATATGATTCTCTGCGTCGAAAAAACAACGAAAACGAACATGAACTCTACTCGATCTAGAAACATTTTCTCCCAATGTCCTCTGCCCACCCAACCACCCGGGACAATACTAGGTCCAATCCCCCTTGGCAACATTCGATGAACCCAGGGTCCAGGCCCCCAAATCTAAGCCCTGACTCCAGCCTAGCCCTCAATCATCAACCAACCCGTTTTTCCAGGGCTATTGTCCGACATGGCTCGAGGGCCGGAGAACGTCGGCCGACATGGAAATTTTGCACACAATGGCGTAAAGCCTGGCAACATGTTGGTGTTCGAGGAAGGATGTAGGATGGGAACATGCTTCCTCGGCTACATGCTTCCTGAAAGACCAGCATGTTGCCAGGCTTGACGTCATTCTGTGCAATTCCATGTCGGCCAAGGTGCCCCAGCCCTCGAGCCATGTCGGACTATAGCCTGGCAAAACGGGTTGGTTGACGATTGGGGGCTAGGCTCGAGTCAGGGCTTGGGTTTGGGGGACTGGGCACAAGATTCTTTGAACGTTTCCAGCGAGTATCGTGCCTAGTTGCTGTTCCTGTCTACGTGCAGTGGTGGGGTCGTTGACGTCGAGTCGTCACTTTGAGACATTGGCTGTTGTGTTGTTCGTATCGTTTCTTTCGAGGCAGAGAATCGTCTCGGAGGGAAAGGGATCACCCGGCCGGGCGTGTAGTGGCATCATTTCCGGCTGCACGCTTCACCCAAACTAGAACTTCAAGGAGACAAGCACAGACAGATGATCGGCAACTTAGAGATGGAGATGTCGACGAGGTAGGGGTGGCGGCATTGTCGGTGTGTATGTGTGTTTTGTATGCAGGGGGAGAGGGTTGGGGGGCGTTCCTAGGCAGAGAGGTCCCCTTCTGTAAAAAATGAAAGAACACACCCCACGGGGCAAATCCCGTCCAGCCCAAAAATGCTTACGCGGTGAGACAGTTCTCCATGCCGTCTTCACGTCTTTGCAGAAGCAAGTCTCTCTACCTAGGAATACGGAGGAGGGTCGATACCTCCTCCCCCCCTTTCCTTCAGCCCATTACCTCCACCATACACACCTACACACAGAAAATTCCTCCGCCCCCACATCGTCGAAATCTACACATCTACGTTTCCGGCACCTCTGTGTGTCTCATGAACTTCTTGCTTGGTTGATACCGTGCTGCCCGTAGCGATGCCGCTCCACGCCCGGGCTTCCCCTTCCCTGGCAACAGAGTATTCATTGTGAAATACGCAACACAAACGACACAACAACATATAGTTCAATCTCAGCGTCGGGATTGACTCTATCTCCAACGCCATCAACGACGGTGCTCTGCGTCAAGGTAGATGCATCACTCGCCAAGGGCCCCGCCACTCCCGCTCCGTGGAACAACAACCAGGCACGCACGATCTCCCTTCCGCAACATTCGGGAAGACGTGCGTGAAAACCCCCCAAACCCAGGCCCTGACCCGAGCCTACCGTCAATTGCCAAACAACCCGTTTTACAGGCTGTTGTCCGACATGGCTCGAGGGCTTGAGCACCTTGGCCGACATGGCGTCAGCCACAACGACGTGAAGCCCGGCAACATGCTGGTCTTTCAAGACTCGGGGGTGCTCGTTGCCAAGGTTACCGACCTCGGATGTGCTCTCGGTGGGTGGTCCCTTTTAGCGTGCGTTGCTTTCTAGCAGTTGTTGGGGCTTCTACAGTAGCTTTAGCTGTTTATCGTGGTCGTAGCCGTTGAGGGACAAAATCACATACTCCTACACATAACGACTTCATGATGGATAATACGCCAACTCGAACAAACATAGCTACGTTGGTTCGCGTCAAACATGTGTGGTGTGCCGTTGTTGATATTGCCATGACCGATCCTGAGAGGCATTCTGTAGAGGGGCACGGCATAGGCACAGGCAGCGGGGTGCTAAGAGACCTAGGCGCGCACGCGTGTCGCGGGGGGGGCGCGATGCAAGTCGTCACGTACCATTAACATGACAAACTGGCAATAATCCAGTCGCACAAAATGCCGCAGTGGTCCCAAAACATCTCAGGAGCTTCCTACAACGAACGGCCACATACTCAAGGTACCTCTACCTCTTGCCGACAAGTTCCATATATCTATGCGTACGGCTTGACTAGAGGCGCGAGTAACGTACGGAACAAGAAAAAATCGAAAAGCCGAGTGTAACGGCACCCTCGAAAGACGGGAATCAGCAGCATGAGGTTCTGAAGAGGTCTAAAGTGGTCCTACAAAATCAGGTTGTTGAGTAGCGTCTGCACGCACTGACACACCGGATCTTCCATGACACGCAATATAGAACCGATTGTGTCCTGAGACAAACACGACGGGAAGAAAAGGTTAGAGAGGGTACAACGTGGTGTTTGGAGTTACGGAGATAACTTGTTTCCACCCGTCGACGGAGGCACTAATCCAGGAAGGGCAGTGTGTGGTGGTGGGCGGTAGTTTTGGGGAAGGTGGCGGAAGGCCCATCGAGAACATGATGGCAACCAATCATTCCTTCCCCGCGCATCAAATGCAAGTTCATCGGCTCGCCGTACCAATCGCAAGACGGGAGACCAGCCATCAGGAACAGGATGGCAATGCCATGGTTTGTGACGCGCGTCCGCTTGTTTCTTGCGGCGTGCAGCTCACGGAGACATGAGGAGGGGGCAGGGCACGATCGGAGGCCAGGTGCCAGAAGGGATGATGAGCCGGGAGGTCGCGTGCGAGCCGTCTCAGGACGTGTTCGCTCTGGCGCACATGGTATTGCTGACGCTAACGAAGAACGAGTGGAAGAGTAGCAATATGTGGTTCAGCCAGGTGGGTGCTGGTGATGCGCGCTGTAGTTGCTGTTGTTGCTGGTGGCGATGGATATGTTGCCCTTCGATATTCTCGCGTGATAGAGGCGGTGACTTGGTACCACGGCAATCCACTTTGCAATATGCTCGATTTCAAGCTGATTTCCATTTCCCTCGTCGATCCGCTGCTTCTAAACTTGTTGCGATTACATTTGTTTCCAACTACTGGCTAAGAGAGAAATGTATCGTCTTTGCGCTATCCGCAACATATATATATGTATTGTCTCAGGCGGTCCAGACGGATGGCGACAAGGAAATCATCAGCAAGATGGAAGGGAGAAATGCTTCTGTTGCTTCCAAGCACCATTTTATGGTGAGTCAAACCGAAGCAGCAGCAGGCAACATTTCACACCCCTCCCCCCCCTTGCCATGATGGGGGAAAACTTCCGTGTACGGCCAGTGGTATTCGCGTGAGGCAGCGAGGCAGGCAGCAACGGCGGGCTTAAGCACTACATGGTATGGCCGAGTTGGTGGTGTTGGTATCATCACTTACTTCTACGATGATGGAACATACCATCTTCGTCGATTCTCGGCATCTATCTCCTTTTCGAGAGCAAGCAAGTACCACGGCTGGTCGTTTGGGCCATGTAGAGCAGTAGTATTTCAATACGTGTGCGAGGGTGAGACGGATATGGCATAGTATGGCGTGGTGTTGGTGTGTTGGTGTTGGTGTTGTGAGAGGTGAGCGAGTGTGGTCAAGAATGAATGAGATACCCAATCGATGAGACTTTACCCCTAGTGGTGCCAGCCAAACTCTCACTCATTTTAAGACCGACCACCGATCAAGCTGAGAACGAGAACCAATCGATGAGACTCTTCCCCTGCAGTAGTGGTGCCAGCCAAACTGCTTCCCAGGTCAAGGTCGTGTCCTTGTCGACCACCGTCAGGTTGGTTTCTATACCCCCGTCGGCGTAAACTCACCAATATGACCTATGCTCCCCCATCAAATCGATCCTGGATGGATGTAAAACCTGCACGTTTTTCAAGTCCTATACCCTTCGCCTGGCTGAGCGGTTCGTTCCTGTCATGCGGTTTGACGCTAGAAGTTGGCGGTCGTTTGGGCAAGGGAATAAAAAGAGCCGCCGTGCCCTCAACTCCTCACGCCCCCGTTTCCCCGTCCGTGCCACGCCATCGAATGCCCTGCTGTACCTGTCCGAAACAATATCTACATGTGCAGGACGAGGTGACGCTTCGCAACCAGATCGACCCTCGCGCCCGCGCAGCCCTGCTCAATCCGGAGCACCTGTATGACGGCCTCACCGACGGAGTCAAGGAGAAGGTGAGAGCACCGAACGACAGTATTTTCGGAGTATGGAACATTTGTGCAAACTATTGATCTCATGGATCAACGGCGAACCGCTAGACCAACGAAACAATACTGATACCGCTATTCATGATGAACATAGTCTATCGTGCATACCTTGAACGTTTCGTTCTATGCACCACCTGTCACCGGTTTTGACCAAATCAAGAGTCTCCAACCGAAAGGACCATGGACCTTCGGAATCTAGCTTAGGAAGCGCGTGTAACTTCCAAGTTGTTTCACCCATCCATCCATGCCCTTGGTAGTGATTTCAGCCTGCACCCCGTTCACAATACATCCGCGAGGGTATATGACCAAGGCGTGTTGACTCTGCACCTGGTACTCCTTAAACCGCGTGGAAAGCCTGTCAGCCCGAGAAACCGAGACTGATCGCGTCCGAAACGACAAACAAATGACTGAGCCGCTGATAGAAGACCTTATTTTCACACGCACGTTTATTTTCAGTCTCAGGCAACAAGCGATTTTATGACCCCGCCGAAAAGCCATTTAGAGGTGAGATTGGAGTGAGTGTTGCGCCCCTTATTGCACGTTGCCTTCTCCAGCTTATCACTCTTCTTTTGACCATCTGTTCTCCTCCGTCCTCCCTCTTTCCGTTACCGCCTGTGCTTGTAAGGTAATCATCCTTCTCGCCAAGGCGCTCTCGCCAGACCCGACCAAGCGACCTCCCATGGCCGAGATGCTCGCCGAGTTGGACGACATGAACGAGTGCCTGCTCGAGATCGAGACCCGGGGCGTCATCTTGGCGGCGATGGCAGCGGTGGCTGGGGGGGGGGCGTCCCGAACGGTCAGCACAGGCGCCGGAAAGGGTGGCGTCGCCGACGACCACGGAGCGCCCCACCCGCCGCCGCCGCTGCCCGCTACCCTCGAGCCGGTGTCTGGAGCTTTCGAAGGACGCGGGAGCGCCGTTCCACAGCAGGTCGCGGCCGTTGCAGGGGTAAACGTCATCCCGTCGATCATCCCGGAGGTGGCGGTGGGCCCCGCCGTTTCGAGGGAAACAGCCGACGGTAGTGCTGCTGCTGAGGAGGAGGAGGGAGGAGGAGGCGGACGTTCAGCTCTTGCTCCACTGGCGACGCCAGCCACCGACGTACAGAGGTCGACCGTATCCCGACCCCTCCAGGAAGGTTCCGTGCCCGTGTTGGGAGTTGTTTCTGGAGGAATACCGTCCCATAACGGTCGCAGCGGGGGTAGTCACCATGTTGTGCCGGTCGCAAGCACAGCATCGGTTGTCCAGAGCGAAGTTGTTACCGGGGGGTCCGCGGCGGTGATGCCGGTGTCTGCTGGTGCGGGGGGAGGGGTGGCGGTGACGGCGGCGGTGGGAGGAGGAAGGAGAGTGGTGGACAGCCAAGCACGCCTCCTGCAGTATCCAGCGAGGCGAAGGTCACCACGCACCGGCGATGTAGCGGCGGCACATGGAGTGGTAAAGGCAAAAGGAGGCCGAGGGACAGGGTTGGTGCCACGGGCGTTGGCGGTGAACGATGCCGCTCCCTATGTCGTTGGAGGAGGTGACGGAGGGGGGCTTCGCACGTCGCACCACAGCAACCGACTCCCTGCGGGTCCTGCGCCGAGGAGGTCCACCACCAGGAGGAACGCGGCCGGTGGTGCAAGAATGGACGCCGACCGTGTCACCAATTCCCACAGGGCCACCAACACTGCACGGGGGGGGGTCCCGCCGTTCGCCCACCGACAACGCCGATTCAACCCCCGCGGTCCCCAAGGCCAGGGCAGGACGAATGCCTGCCACGGTGGGCACCACAGCGGCAGCAGGAGCCACGGATCTTCTTCTTCCCTCCGCCAGGGACACCGCCACCAACACCACACCGGCGTGCCGCTTGCATGGGGGCACCACCACCTCCCCGCCGCGGCGAACAACCTGGTGCTGCCGCGCCCGCACCCGCAGTTCCGGGTATACCCGCAGCACCAGCAGTCGTGGGGCGTGGGGGGAGTAGGTGTCGCACCCTCTCAGTACTTCCCTTCGGGGTCCTCGACAAGGCAGACGCACCAGGGTGGATATGTCGGGGGAGGAAGAGCAGGCGTGTTCCGCCCGTCCCAAGCCCCGGTGCCGCTGCCACCGGTACCACAACCTTCGATTTACCACGACCCGAGGTACGCGGGAGGATGCGGCGGCGGCGGCTGCGGCGGGTGGGGTGTACCCCGTGCGCCAGGACACATGCCGTTTATCCCGGGTGGAGCGTTCTTGCCTGTCAACTACCCACTGGCGACAGGTGTCAACGGGTTCCCGCCCAGGTGGCAGAAAACGTGCGTTGTGCGGTGATGTACACTGTACATATTTTGATGAGACGAAGAGCGTCTCAACTGTCTCAACGGATGCGTGTTTTCTTGGGCGTGTGTGTGCCCCTGTATCACGGAGAGGCGCGGAGATCGCATGTACAATATTATCGTGATTATGAGCAGCTATAGATACTATTCGGTTCCTGTGATTCAAAGGGAGGCGCTTTGGAACGGCACTTACTCTTTTGCTAGGGGGAGGGCCGGATGTAGATCTAACCGGGAGGGAGCTAGCTAGTGGTCTTTCGGTGGCGGGGGCTGCCCATGTAATTCGATCATGACGTTGTGAAGTGATGCGAGAAGTGCAGTGGGAGTAGTTTCTCGACCTCAACGGTACGCTGGTGTTCGACGAAACGGGGTAGCACAACGTTTCGAATATTGTACAAGAGGGGGTAAGAGAGGAAGAGAATAATCTGCTCCGAGATTGTGGCATCTATGCTGTTGGTTCGCCCGCTTGAAGCAAGTACAACTCGTCTGTGTGTTTGACGAAACGGGGTAGCACAACGTTTCGAATATTCTACAAGGGGGTAAGAGAGGAAGAGGATAATCTGCTCCGAGATTGTGGCGTCTATGCTGTTGGTTCGCCCGCTTGAAGCAGGTACAACTCGTCGGTGCACACGAAACAGAGGCCAACGTCTCGACTGTTGTACATAGCACGCCACGCCGGGCGGTCGCAGTTGCCAGCCACCAAAGGCTCAATCAAGGCTGTGACCATCATGGGATCGCTCGCTCGAAGCTTCTTCTTGACGCCGTTGTTTGTTTTGTCGACTGAGTGACCGAGCCAAGTGTGCTGAAGTCCCGCGTCCCGCGACACACGCACCCGTTCATGATGAGAGATGTTCGCTGTTGTTTTCTTCCCCTCTTTCCATTCTCTGTCGCGCCGAATCCCGGCTGATTTTCTCCTCTGGGTCCACTACAGCAACCGAACGTGAAGCGAAAAGTCACCCTACACCCCAGCACACACGCTATGGGTGAAGCGAAAGGCCACCCCACACCTACATAACACCTATTTAACACACACGACAACAACGACATTGCCGCATTTCTTTTTTTTTGCATCTCCCGATCAGTCCCCGATCCCCCCTCTCAGGGTTTCGTAGTGTAAGAGCTGGCCTCACACACATGATTGCGCATGTGTGTGAGCACCACGCTGCTGGGGCATCTTCTGTACCGTAGTTAGACACCTGTGCGACTGGGGAGATATGAAGTCTTCTCTCGCTCTCTCGCTGTGCTTCCTCGCCGGGGGGGCCCAAGCGTTCGTCGGCCATGTCCCCGTCTCGCAGCCTCGATCCCCGTGGGGGGGGTTTTCCTCCTCGTCCTCGGTAGCAACGAGAGCAGCAGCATCGGTGCCGGCGCCAAGAGCGGAGAGGAGGACCGCCGGGCGGGTTGTGGTGACGAAGATGGGGTGGGGAGACGACGTGGTCTTCAGTAAGGTGTGTACGCAACCACCAGAGCGGAGGGATGGTGAGAGGGTTTAAAGGCGCGGTTTAAGCAGTGTAGTTGGGCGGTAGGTTGATCAGGGCCGAAGTTTGAGGTATTGAGAACAGCAGTACCGCGGGTGCCTGCGGCGGCGGTTCGTGAGAGGAATGGAAACAAAATGTCGCACGACATACAGCTTTTTGTACCGGGTACTTCGTAGGTGATAAGAAGAGAGGCGAGAGGGCTGGACGGTTGACCGTGTTCTCGACGGACATACTCGATCGCCGTTTTGATTGTGTGGCCTTCCCACCTGGTGTGCTACACACAAGTCACGATTTCAACATTTGAACCGCCTCTCTCTCTCCGCTGGCAGCTGGCGGACCTCAGAGCGATGGGAGCGATGACTCTTGGAAGAGGATGTACATATGCATATGCATACGACAGAACAACCAATTCAAAATTTGCCGTTTTGCTATCTAGTCTTACGCCGTACTTCCTAGCTGGGATACATACACCCCATTGCACAAGCGCATGATTTCAGCAACTGCTCTGGACCGCAGGCGTAGCGCTTTATCCCGTCGCTGCCATCACATCAACCGCTGCTGTTGTCATGTTCGGGTGATTCCCTTCCGCTGCCATTGGTGAATATTCCGCATACTGCATGTCGCGGCACGTTCGTGATCATGAATTGCTGTCTGCAGTACCAACCCTTGCTATATACAGCAGTAGGCGGACGGACATGATCGTCGAAGCTGTATTTGTGCCCAAAGTGGTGCGTGCGCGTGGCCTTTAGCTCTTCCGGGTGCACAGCTTTACAACGCAGGTTGTGGTGCAAGAACAGACGAGTTGAGCCGCTGCCAAATATTTCAAACGCTGAAAAAGAAAAGTGCTGTTTCAACGTCGAGAATGCGCGTAAAAACTAAAAAGCAATACATGTAGGCGAGCGGGATCTGCTTTTCGATGATCAATCCTTATCCGTCGTCACGCCGTCTAAACCGTGGGTCCGTCCTGCTACGTATTTGCTTCCTGCCTTGATACTCTGGCTGAAGAGCTCCGATTCGGGGGTCAAGCTCTTCGTCTCCATCGAGCATGCATACAATTGTATACATGCCTTCGCTTTTCATCGTGAGGAAATAGGCACTATCCCACCGTTTGTCTCAATCCAACCCTATTTTCGCTCCCCCCTCCCGCTCTCTCCCCACCTCCGCCTCTTTCTGCTTTTCTCGTATTTTCTCTCCCGCGACTTTCGTCTCGGCACCCTCGTTCTGCCTAGGCCAAGGTAGTCGAGACGGGCAAGGTGAGCATCGCCGGTGTGTGCCGCAGCAAGAGGTTAGGGAGTCCCGAGTGTTGATGTGGTAAGCCGCAGCGGGCTATGGTGTGTAGCAGCACGGCGAGGTGCGGCGAAGTGTGTGAGTTTGTTGCAACCCCATCATCTGGGCAAGCGCTGGCATGTCTGTTTAACACGGCAGTTTGAGCTCTGTTCGACGTTGTTGTTGTTGTTGTTGTTGTTTTTGTTTGTTTTTTTCCCATCATTGGACTCTGTTGTCTGCCCCTCTGGCCCCCATCCTCCTCTGGCCCCCATCCTCCACTTCTACTAGCAAGACGACCCAACCGGGATCACATAGGAGGGGGGGGTTGGACCCCCTCCTGCGGTTCCTGCCTGAGATATATTTTTATCGCGAGAAGGGTACAGCAATCCCTTCCCTCGCGACTTATGAAGTCGATCTAGTTTACTAACGACGAGCTCTGCAGCGCGTCGCTTCCAACCTAGACCAGGATTTATTTAGTGAGAAAAAGAACTCACTTTTGCCGGGACTCGAACCCATGACCTGACCCTTAGTAGGATGCGAGGGTACCCATTAGACCGCCGGGGCGACTTGTGTTTGTTGCTGGTGCTGCTGCCGCTCTTGTTGCCCGTCCTCAGATCGCAGAGTGCGTACCCCATTATCTGGACAAGCGCTGGCATGCCTGTACCGCATTGGTTCACCTTCTGGTCGGCGTTGTTTTGGTTGCTGCTGCTGCTGCTGCTGCTGCCGCTGCTGCCGCTGCTGTTTCCCTTGCTCAGATCGCAGCTGGCATGTCTGTGTATCAAAGTACTGCGTATGTTCTGGTCGGCGTTGTTGTTGTTGCTGCTGCTGCTGCTGCTGATTCTGCTGATGCTGCTATCGCTGCTGTTGCCTTTGCTCAGATCGCAGAGGGCCAGTACGCGCTGACGATCGACGCCGGGGACATCGCCAAGGAGTACACGGCACCGGGCCAGTACGTGCAGATCAAGGTGACCTCCAGCGCTAAGCCGGGCTTCTTCGCGATCGCCTCTCCCCCGGATGCCAGGTACAGCAGCAGTACCACGCTTGTCCGACCTGATCTGATCGAGAATGCCGCACTCTTGCTGTAGAGCTTAACTTAACTCCCCTCGAAAACCCACCATCTCACCCCGCACTCGGGGGGGAATGATTGCACCTCACTCGCACTCGTGCTGTAGCTTGCAGTTTTTTCTTGTTCTTGTCCTATAATAGACTCCCATTGTTTCTTGCCTTGGCATGAGCACGCTGTGCACTTTCCAGCACCCCCGCTCACTCGCTCGCTTGCTCGCTCTCCATGCCTCTTCAGCTGCTGTATAGCATCACGGGCTTTCTTTCTTGTCCATATTTTCTGATCGCCAGCATATCCCTGTCGGTATGTGTCTGCCGCAAGGTCAGTCCAAGTGGGAGCAAAAAACGTTCCGAAAAAGAAACTTTATCATCTCCAGCGCAGACCCGAGTGGCAGCGCGCAAACAAGTCGAGATGTAGACACAAGGAAGCACCCAAACGCTGAGGCTTGGAGGGTTGGTTGGTTGTGTACGATATTCCTAGCGAAGTATGCATACCACTTCCAACTAATCGTTGCGGGATATTGTTCCTTCGCGCATCCCCTTCCGCGAAACCGTGGAGGGCTCATGTTGGACTTCTCCACCGACTACTCCAATAGGCCCATCCACCCCCCACCAGAGGTGTGGAAATGCTTTTCAAAGACAAATCAGCCACGCCTGTTGTTGAGACCAAAAAGTGTTCGCTCGTTGTTTGTACTCCCCCCCCCCCCTGCTTCTTCTTGTGCGCCCCCATTGTGCTCATCCCCATCCGCATCCTTACCCTCCTGATGGGGCGACGCATGTACTCCCCGCCCCTGCGTCTTCCTTTTTCCCACCTGCACTAAACCCTCATCCTTGTCCTTGTCCTTACGTTAACAGCAGCGGCTCCCTGGAGTTCCTGATCAAGGAGAACGACGCAACGAAGGCGTTGGTCGGGGTCAAGGCCGGGGGCTCCGTGGAGGTTTCTACCGTCATGGGCAAGGGGTTCCCCATCAAGGAGAACTTCACCGGATACAAGTATGACTTCCCCGTGCAGAACGTCGTGCTGTCGGCGTCGGGCACCGGGTAAGTGAGTGCGTGTTATCTGCTACTAAATAGGTAGAGCGCTGTTGAGGTCGAGGTGCGGCGTGTTTACGTCACAGACACTTGTGGCGGCTGTACTTTTTGAACCTCTACTTTCGGCGGAGGCTTGGGGGTTCTTGGCTCCTCTCGTGGGCTACCAATGGCGGCGATAATTGAGGTTCTTGACCAGGCTCACAAATGATGGTCCACGTTCTCATTAGTTTTGATCTGTAGCGTTGAGGTTAACTGCCAATTGTTACCTATGGGTGCTATCTGTATCATGTGTTTTCGGGTGTCGCAAGGCTGGCAGTGGAAAGGACGCAGCCCAAATTTTGGTCGTTGCGTGTATGACATGCGTGTAACAGACATGCGTGTAACAATGAAATAGCCTGTGAAACGTGAATCCTCTGAGGGACCACCGGATATTGAAAAAGAGTTTTTTCCAGGATACAAAACTGCGTTCCGCGAGGAAGCTTGAACCAACCACCAAGACGGCCAGGTCGAAGAGACGCAGGCATTGCTTTGTGGTTGGCACAACAAATTTTCTGCGACGCGACAGATGATTCGGTTTCGTTTTTTTTTTCCGGGTCAACAGCTTCCGGGTTGCCTACCTGCATCGGTGACTCCCCTTTTGTGAAAATTTCTTATGCTGCGAAAAGGTCGTGCATGAACCAATCCGGGTAGAACCCCCTCCCCCCCTCCCCCCTCCTTTTTTGGAGGTTTCCCTGCATTTGGCGGTGTGTAGCAGACGACAAATGCAAAGAACGACCGTATGCATAGACCCTCTCCCGCGGCAACAGCACGAATTGGCAGGAGGTTGTAGGACAAGGCAGTGCCGACGTCCCTTCCCTTTTCGTGATACGATGCCCCACGGATAGGTGTTCCCGGTGGGAATCCCCCCCGTTGGCCTCGGGAAAAGAAACACTTATTTCCGTCTTGAGTTGGAACCGGCGTGTGAGATAGATGGTACAAACTCCTGCCCGAATATTGAGCTTATGGCGTTGTGGCTGCCAGAAGCGCGATGGAGCGCTCCGTGAATCGCGCCCTAGCTGATGCACAGGACGGTTTCATCCAACGGAGTAAACTTGTGGCAGTATACGGCCTCGGAGCTTGTCCTCCCTGGTGGGTGCCGCGGCCAAATTGTTGTACCGTGTTCTTCCCCTCGATGGTCGAGTTGGAGCGAGCCCTCCCTGCAGCTAACCTAATAGCTCATTTGTCCCCGTGTTGTTTTTTCCGCCATTTTTTGTTTTTGT
Source organism: Ectocarpus siliculosus (assembly GCA_000310025.1). NCBI lineage: Eukaryota > Phaeophyceae > Ectocarpales > Ectocarpaceae > Ectocarpus > Ectocarpus siliculosus. The sequence continues at coordinate 1,789,139 of FN649748.1, forward strand.
GGGGGTCGGGGAAACAACAGCATCGCTCCTTTCCGCGCGGCAATCGAGTCCGGGGCGCTGGAGCTGCCGGATGCCGATGATGACGGGGTGTTTGGTCGCTCGTGCAAGCTCTACTGGGGCTGCCGCGACGAGGAGAGCATGCCGTGGAAGGACCGGGTGGAGGCGTGGGACAAGCGGGGGGTCGAGGTGGTGGTCGTCCTCTCTCAGCCAAGTGAGTTGAGAGGGGAGGGAGGGGTCTTCTCGCTTGAGTGTACAGTAGAGGGGGGGGGGAGGGGGGTGTACTCATAGTCGTGCATGCCGTAGTCGTTCGACCATTGACCTCGCATCCCTGCAAAGCCGGGACGGAGCACGCCGGGTTCTCACCGGATCAAGCTCTCACATCACCAAGCGCGGAAGCACCGTGAGGTATTCGGCGAGTCGCATCGAGGGTGCGCTGCATCCTGCTAAGGGTGGTCCGCATCTTGTGCTTACTTCCTTGCTTACGGATGACAGCTGCGTATGACTTAATTTATTTTCTGGTGCTTTCACTTCCGGAGATAGTTGGAAGCTCTGTGTAACTGCCTCGAGGGTGCTTGACCAATTTAACACAACGTGGTGCGATCATTCCCTTTGCGCGGAGTGAGGGTTCTCGACCCCGCACAACATGATCTACTCGACCACCATTATGGTTACCGCAAGAAAAAACCACGAGGCAACAGAAAAAATGGTAACCTGGTTGCCGAGCTCACGAAGTGATCGGCTTGTTTTACAACGTCGTTGCCAAGCGACGAAAACCCGACCCCGAAGGCAAACACCGAGGGGGGGGGGGTACAGTAGCGCGGGGGGGGCTCAATGACAACACGGTTGGCACCGGTGGCCTTGTATAGCGCCAGTGACAACGCTTGGCACAGACTGAATCACCAGGTCATTCTGTACAATGAATAGCGCCGTTCACTCTAAATAACGCCGGTCGATTCGCCGGGCACATACCGGCGTTGTTGAAGCCCCCCCC
>FN649748.1:1790198-1817645 GCA_000310025.1 Ectocarpus siliculosus
TCTCTTTCGGTTGGGTCCGGACTGCTCGGTCATGGGCGAGCCCGCCACCGAGCTTGACGATGGCATCAATAAGCCCCCCCCCCCCCCCATCCCGACCTCACCGCACCCACGTCTCCCCCCCCCGTGCAAGTACAGCTGTAGAAACAGAAAACGTACCGCCGAATCGAAACCAAACCCCACCCACCCTCACCACGCAGAACGTACCCCACCGCGGCACCCCGATGACACCCTAGTTAGCCAACCGGTCCCACCACATGTTCTTTCTACCCCAACGGTGCCTCGCTCAACTCACCCCCACCAACCCCCCTCATCCAATGGTCGTGCCCCCTTCTATTTTGGACGCATGGGATTTACACTCTTGGGTACGCCTTTGGGCGTAATACCCCACCCGGGGTCACACAGATTGTCACACAGACTGGACTCCTTTTTTCAAGATCCCTTGCCCGCGATGTACTAGTACGTGTCCCCTCGTGTGACGTGTGCCCCCCCCCCCCACTCTTACCGTTATCCGCACCAACAACAGGCGAGTCCTGGACCGGCCGAACGGGTTTCGTGCAGCAGGCCATCAAGGAGGAAGGCATCCCCCTGCCGCGCAACAGCGCGGTGCTCGTATGCGGGCACAAGGAGATGGCGGAAGAAGTGAAGGAGATTGCCGAAAAGGCCGGCGTGCTGGATGGCCGAGTACTCTCCAACTTCTAGTTTTGGAGTGTTGGTGTCGTTTTTGGTCTCGCTCGTCTGTTCGTGTTTTTTTGCGCGAGAAACGATGATAGCCTAAACCTCCGCGGAATTTTCCAGCCAGCTCACCTTGCATTGGGTTGGGTGAGGAGAGGGGATGGGGGGGGGAGCTGGGTAAACTTTTTAAATAGGACAAGATATATCATCCTCCTAGTTTTGTTGCCAATGGCTGATGTAGCAGTGCACGGCCTGCGAAGCGTGATCGTCATGATAGTGCGGAATGGGCGGAAAATATGACGGGCACTCCTGCGTTGGGCGGCAAGGCGCTCTCTTGCGACCAGTACCGTTATGGTTCTCATGATTTTGTAGCTGATTTGCATCAAACCGAAGTGAAGGAGCTGATGGAGGGGCGGCCGTCGACCCTGAGGTTCGGGCTAAGGAGGAGCACCAATCAAACGCGCACTTGCTGTAGCGATGGACTAAAGAGTGGCGCGCTACGAAGTGTAACGAGCTTAGACAGAGTTACCTCGTACAGCGGTTTCTCCTCTTTCGTTTGTGTTGGAATTGCGAGGAGCGTTGTTTTTGACCGCGTGCCGTGCCCCGCAGTGGGGCTGAATGTAAGTCTTGTGGTTCTTCTCCTGTCGCAGGCTGTGTTCGCAAAGCCCAGAATTCTCTTGACGCCCGTTTGGCAAAGGCGGAGGAGGCGGGGGGTTGAGCGGAAGGGGTATGGCAAGCACGGGAAATAGAGGGAGACCTCCCGCCTCGAATTTTGCCTTTGCCTCATAGTTCTGCGGAGCGATATATTGACAAGAGGCGTTTCGGCGCGGTAAATATGGGCTTTGCTGCCCCCCGACATCAGTTATTCAACTTTTTTTTTATCGGGTAAAGGCCACCATGCCTTGGATCTCGGCCCGCTCCCTGATTGTGCTTCTGCCTTGGAACAAGCAAAAAGCGCAAACGGGTAGGGCACGCTGCCGGCGTTTTACGTCGTCTGTAGCTCGCCATGTGTCTACGATTGTGCATGTTTGGTTGGGTTGACAGGGCAACAAGAAGACGGTCACGACGCGGGTTTGTCAACCACTTGTTCGTCCGCAACCCACTGGCGGAAGTGCTCTGGTTCTGCCAGCTGCTCTCTCGCGTCTCTCTTTGTTTGGCACACCTTGACAGCAGTCTTGAGGTGCTGCGAAGTTTCTCTGGGACATCGGAATCGTCATGTTGCATGGAAGAGGTCCTTCGTCTATCCTTCGATTTACTCCATCTCGATTCGGGCCGTGTGTCTAGGACATTTCAAAATTGCGCATGTGAGGGAAAACAAGGGCACGCACATATCGTGAGAATATACGTTGTAAGCAGCGGGCGGGTCTCTCTCTTGCTTGCTTCTTCTAAGAAGAACGACCTACGAGAGTGGGAAAAAACGCGGACGCTTGTTAGGCCGTCTTCCTTCACCGTTCGACCGGGAAAAGTGGATATCCACAACTCCATCTGGCGGCGGGTGGTTTTTTTCCATCAATCCTGTTTCTCAAGCAAAAAGATGCCGCCGCCGATGCCACGTATAGCTCCCCATTCACTCTCTTCCAGGTGATCCGCGAACCATATCTGTGAGGGTGTGTCTGATTTCGAACACCATGGAACCCCCCCCCACACACACACACGCTGAAAAAAATATAGCTGTCACACGAGCTCGTCGTGCATTCTGAAACACACGCACCCATTTGGGCCACCCTAGTCAACCCCACCCCAACTCCCGCCCTCTGTGGCGCAAAACTCGTACGCAAGGGCCCATGGCCGAGGGCAGCAACAGCCGTCGAGGAAACTTTAACGAGATCCGCAACCACCGTGCGCCTCTGATAAACTGGGAAGCATGGTCATTTGCATCCGGGATAGATTGGGGAACGGGGCGGCTTAGCCTCTTTTATTTTCACTTGCGCTAACCGCTGACACACCACCACCACCACCACCACACCCACAACCATCGTGTCCACCGGCAACGACGATCATTGCACAAGGCGACCCGGGCGTTCCGTTTAGTTCTGTCCCGACCCCCGAAGCCCCTGCCAACGCCATCCGCGATGTGCAGTTTTACTCCAGACAGAGTGGACGCGCTTCATCGGCAGACCCGCCCGGATGTTCACGTCGACCCTTGAGACCCTTGAGAAGTCCATTAGCCGAGACATGATATTTCCTCACGTACGTTAGTGGTCACGGCCACCTCAACCAAGGAGATCCGGCGCACAGGGCGACTAGTCGATGCCTCGGTACGTCAGCACCAATGCAGGAGACGGGACCGACTATGGTCTAACGGGTGAAACCGACAACGGCCGGGTCTCTAGTTCGCCATTCCCCGCACCCTCCTCCGCCGCTACTACCAGCAGCTCACGCGCTTTCTCGGATCTTTCATTCGGCAGGTCCTCCTTCTGACATAGTTTTGTGGAAAGCTTATCTTCCGGACAACTGTTGTTGATGTCGTCAACGCCACCGTCGTCGTGGCTGACTCCTCCTCGCCCTCTTCCGCCGTCGCCACCCTCCCGCCACCAGGAGGCTAGGTAGCTGGAAAGCATCACGGCCGGCGCGAACGCAAGAGTCCTGCAAGCTTTGGCCCCCTCCGTAGTCCGTCTCTTCTTCCTTGAAGCTGGAAAATTTTCCGGTTGCCTCAGCGCCGGCACATCGCTATCAAGTTGCCCGCCACTACCGCCACTATCACCATCTTCGTCGGCCTGCGGCCTTCCGAAAGCCGCCGCGGTCCACAGCCAGCGAGCGGCGGCAGCCACGAGACCAAGGGGGAGCCACGCGGCCATGAGAACCGCGGAGAGAGCGACGGCCAAAGGAAAGCAGAAGATACCCGGCACCGATCTTCGTTTTCTGTATTCCCGAACAGGTACGTCGGTGTAATGCCCGCGAGTTCGTCGTTCGTCGCCGATTATCCAATGTCCATTGCGGAGGGGAGGGCGGAGGAGGGGGGGGGCATACGGTGTTTGGTGTGTGTTTTGTCGCCGTTGAGTAAGGTCGAGGGAAAACCTTATGTACGAGAAGTGTGTCCCAACCTCCTTCAGGGGTTTCCACGGGCAGTCTTGAAGTGTTCAGAGCGAACGCAAGATCCATACCGTGCACCCCTGATCCGCACCTTAAACCTAAACGGTCCGAAATGGATCACCGAACCGATCTGCTCACCTGGACGCGCCGCCAAAGGCGCCGCAGCACAGGGGGGCGAGAAGGGTTTCGACAAGCAAGCACACGCCGCGTAGAAAGAAGAAGAGCGGTCCCACCAAGAACACTAGGATGGCCACCAGCGCTCGGTAGAGGGTGATAAACTCCCCTTTCCATCCCTGCCCGAGGGGACGCAGGCCCGACCGGAGAGGACATCGCTTACCGCAAGCAAGAGGTTGTCGCAAGAGCAAGAGGGACTGGTGCGGCCAGACCGAACACCGGCCCGTCTGACAATGCTGCACTAGGCAGACTGGTACCTGAGACCCGGAAGGAACGACTGTTGACTGCATAGCACCAAGCTATTGACTGCATATAGTCGGAAGTCTGGTTCTGGAAAGGCACACGTTTGCGCATCGCCTTAAGTCACTACCAACTTTTTTGTTGTTTGTCCACGCCGGACAAACACGCGACAATAACACACGACACAACCGCACCCACCATCGGGTCCGTGTAGCGGGCGCCCGGACACCCTGCGACGTTCCAGCGACTAAAGTGTCGCACATGTCCGCGAGGAACGACCCCGCCCGTCGATACTGCGTACCCAGTGCCTCGCTCCCTCTCCCCTTGTCCGTCGCACCCTCGACCCTCCTTCGGATCGGTTCTTGTCCTGCGGTAGCCGCCGCCGCCGCCGCCGCCGCGGCCACCGCCGCCGCTGGAAACCCCGTCAGCGGCGGTCTCAGCGGTGGAAACGGGACCCCCGCACAGCAGGCACCAAGCTTCACCGCAACCAAGACAAAGGACAAGGTTGTCGGTCATGTCCGAGCCCCGGCGCCGACGAGCTGTCGCCGTCTCCGACGCTGCTGCGGGCGTTGATGTCGGCATTGTTGCCGTTGTCATTTCCTCATCGTTGGGGTCGACCGGCGCCTTAACCCTGCTGCCGCGCGGACTCTGACGCCTGTGGGCACCGCACGTCGGGCATGTTCGGTGACGAAGACCAGCCGCATGTGTGCCCGCAGCGGAAGCAGCGCCCTCCGCTTCTTTGTCCCCCGCCCCCACCCCCGCCCCCGTTGCGCTTTTCTCGTCAACCTCAGGCGGATCCGCGGCCGACGCTGCGGCCGCCTCCGGCGATAGCCCCCCTCGCTTCTGCTGCTGTTCCTGCTGCTGCCGTTTGTCCGGCTGCTTGTTTCGCCGTTGCCCGCTTTCGTCGTCGCCACCGGTAGCGGTACGGTCGAGAGAGGGGGCGCGGCCGTGTGGCGACCACCTCGGGCTCCAAGCGAACCCTTTCCTCCCTTTCCGGCCGGCGCCCCCACCGGGCGCCGTTCTGGCGGCCCCGGCAGTAGCCGCGTCGCGAGGGACGGGGTGGCGTTTTTGACGATGGCTTTGGTGGTGGTGGTGGTGGTGGTGGTGGTGGCGCCTTCGCGTTGATCCGCATGACTGACACGTGTTGTCTTCGTTGGCTCCAGCACCGGCATCTTCTTCGTGACTATCCGCTGCTGCTGCAGAAGCTCGTCGGGAGATAGCGGAGAGGAGGGGGGACGGAGGGGACGGCACGTGCGGGCTCGACGGGCTCGACGGGCGCCGTCCACGGCGGCCACATTCCTCGCAGGCTCCAGATAAGCCCTGTGTTGGAGGGTATCGGGGCGTTGGTGTTTGACTGAGCGATCAGGGTCTCCGCAGACAACGTAGGCCGCGAAGGACGTGGTACCCTGGTCTGCGTGGTCTACCTATCTATGATAGAGATGGTGTTTCGCACTGCTATTCCTCATAAAAGCAATGAACTTCTTGGGTTGTTTCAGCGTCCTCGTTACGTCGATGCGGCAATCAGGTGAGAATCGAACGAAAATATTTTGGACGCGTCGCTAGCCGTTTCGATCTCCCTAAACCTCAGGATCCTCGTGAACAATTCGCCGTGCACCCTTAAGAGTCAAGTCTCCTACGGCTTCTCTCTGACCTCAAGCCTTCTGCGGTGCTCCTCGTACACCTCGGCTCGGACGATGCGCCGCACATCGTTCCTAGTGGCCGATGAGCGGCAGGATTCCTCCCCGAACTGCACGTGTGTGCCCCCGGCCGGCAACAACACGACCAACACAGGAGAGATGTTTAAGTAGGTATGAACAGGCCAGGACGAAGGGGAGGGGGTGAGGGGTGGGTTTAAAAAAGAAGGGAAGGGGTGAAGGGGGGGGGGGGGGGGCGCGGTGCGTTCCGAAGAACAAGAACAAGAAGCACGTCGATCCAGGATGCCGCTTGTACAGAGCGAAAATTACATCAGGCACGAAGTATCGTCCTATGGATTCATGGCTGGTTTCATCGAACTGACGTCACGTCACGGGGACACGTACCTTCGGGCAGGGGTGAAGAGAGTGGTGCCCGACCATGATGCGTTGAAAGAGGTAGTCTTCCAGACATGCCTGAGTTCACGAGGATGGAGCGGAAACACAAGACCAAAACATCATAGTTCAGCTTGCTTTGCACTCCTGGGATTCAGGCGGATGGGGCACCGTGAGGGAGGTAGGCGGCAGGGGCGGGGGGGATACGCTACGGTCTTACGTCACATTCAAGAAGAGAGGAAAGGAAGGCCTCGGTTTGTGAACATATGTAACAACTCACAACATCCAGACACGAACAGTACTGAAACGCGCGAGAATAGACGCCAGCTAGAGGGTTTGATAGGTGTCTCAAGTCAAGACACGTCTACGTCTACGCCAGCAAAATGTTGTGGAGCTCGGCATCTCTCCGCCCATCGCGCTTCCACCCCTCCCGTCCCGATGCCACCTACCTTGCAAAACTCGTGGCTGCAACCTCCATTGCCCTCGAACCTGCGGCGGCTGGTCCCCGGCTGGTTTCTCATGCAATACGCGCAGTAGAAGCGCGCGACCTGAGGTTAGCGAGGAAAACATGGGTTAAGGCGGGCCTCAGCAAACTTTCGTCAAGGGCAGGAAAATTCGTCCTTTTCTGTGTGTAGAACAACGGATCGGAACTCCTCTGTTGGTACACAGTATATGCGAGAGCGACGAACAGTAAGTAGCGTGGTGGAGGGGAGGGAACGTGCATGTGGTTTTGGTGGCCATCCTTGAAACCAGGGTGAACTGAAAGCGTAACGCAGGCGGGACTGCTCGGATATGGCTAACCTTCAGGGATTCCTTGAACATCACGTCTGTTCTTGATACTGGACGGTGAAACGTGGACATGACAAGTAGACACTGGTTCACGACGCTCGACACAAGGACGATGTAGAAGAGCCGCTGTTTTCTAGCGTTCAAGTGCTTCCAGTGCTTGAAGTTCATGCGGGTTCGCAAAAAGGGGGACTCAGGTGCCCTCATCCGTGTGACTTTATTGTTTTTTCGGGCTGCGGGACGGCGTGCATGACGTTTTTCTTTGTGGATACCGCCAAGTGCACGTTGAGAGCACAAAATTCCCCTCGCACGTCGCGATTTCTAGCGACCCGGATGTGCGAGCGTAGAGCCTTCATGTGTTCTGTGTTGCGAAGCAAGAGGACAGGGGGGCGTCGACAACCAAGCGCACACTCAACGTACGTAGCTTTGAAGCGCATGGGAAATCTTGTGTCGAGACCACATTTCGCTCGATGCAATCCTTACAAGAAGTTCATCGTGCCCGACCTCGAAAGACGCTGCTGCTACTGTGTGGTACGAGAAGGTCTTGGATCTCGGGGGGGGCTACCTTGGGGCTGGGCATCCCTGTTCGGGTGTGGGTCTTGGGTCCTCGTCCTACAGACGACTCTGGAAGGACTTCCTCGTCGGGAGAGGCGTACTGGTCCACGGTGAAGTGGGTTAGGAGTGGCGGCGGCGAGGGGGTAGGGGTACGGGCCGTGAGATAAATAAACTTGGTCTTGACCATTTGTCTCCACAATGAGTGGCAGAGAATGAAGGCACCTATGTTACCTACCTTGTTGATGTTCTGGTAAACAATTTTAATTGCGGGTTGCGCATGGAGAGAAGGGCAACCACCACCACCACCACCACCACCAAGTGGATCGGTGTGAAATTTCGTGGAGTGTGTCTTCCCAGTGGGGTGGTACAGCGCGCAGCTCCGATAGAAAGAGAGTGAGTTGGAGAGGAAAATGTCCAAAGGAGGCTGGGTCGATTGAGTGTAAGCCGTAGTCGCTGTTCAAGAGTCTTCGGCACGGCTATCCTTGCAGAGACCGGAACCTCGCGAGAGCCTCTTGTGCTAAAGTAGCGGTTTGTTCTCCCCGTAAACCTACAACATTATTGAGTTGTTGATTTCGCTTGATTTCACTGCTGTCGTAGTGAAGTGAACCTGCGGAGTCTCAGGCCTGTACAGCATACACCTAGCATACGGAATACACGGAGCGATACACTCAGACCCTTCCAATATTTCGGCGACCGGGGGCTGGTGACTCTGCACACATTCCATTTCTCTTGGCAGAGGCTCGATGCTTCCTGCTGGCATCGCTTGGTGAAGAAGGAAAACCCTACGTTGTAAGTCGGTACTTTAAGCTAGATCCGTCATGCAGGCACGAAGAAAAGTATATCATGAAATCCAGCAAGCGGTGCTCACGGCCCATACAGCACGGGGTGACGCGGAAGTTACCTGGTCTACCATGACAAATGCATGTACGTGTAGAAGGCCAACGATGTTTTGGCTTGTTCTTTCACACCTACAGTAGTGGCACCTCGTCGAAGAAAGTTCGATGCCTCCTGCGACTGCCGCCGCACTGCTGCTGTGGTGAAGAAGCACCCCCGATACGGGGGTGACCAGGCTAGCGTCCAGGTACTCGGCCAAGTTCTCCGGCGGGAAGTATACGATCCCTCCTCCCTGCTTCTGCTCGAAGACGGCATATTGTTTGAGAGGGACGTCTATCGCGTGAATCAATGTGTGTATGATGTTAATTACGGTCGTCGGCCCTTGATAGGACCAACCTACAGAGGGGTGACGACCCCTCTAGAGAGTAGACGCATTTTGTACTGCGGTTGTCGCTGAACCCTCGTTGCCTGGCTTCCCTTGTTCCCCTTTCGTTTCCAATGTCCCTGCCATATTGCGTAAGGAAGCCCAAACCTCGAGAAGAAGAACTGTCTTCTAGGCTCGCCTTATTCCGTTTGTGTGCTAACGGGTATCGCGCCCACGGTACCACCTTTCCTTCTCTCTCTCTCTCTCTCTCTCTCTCTCTCTCTCTCTCTCTCTCTCTGTGGTCGCCTCTCTGACTCTCTGTCTTTGTTCTCTCTCACACACACATATTATACGAAGTACTACGTACACTCGCGCGTTTGATTCGATTCGATTCGATTCGTGTACATGTATGTACTGTAGGTCCACCACCCGCATTTCACCTTCCGTTCGAGAGTAGCGCTTGGAGATTCAACATCCAATACGTGTGTGTCCATCGTAGCTCCCGACACCGCCGATGGCGAGTATACGCCTTCTGGTAGTTCGCGAGGAAGAAAGCGAATCCTGGTACATGCTGCCGTCGCTGAGCTGGAAGTCCCGATGGGACACTCGTCGCCATACACGGACGGAGGGAGGGGCGATAGCGCTCGTTGGAGTGGCAGATCATCTATTTGTTGTACAGGTGGTGTTGGTGATGGTGATGCTGCGCGTCCTCGTTCGGCACCAGATGCTACTGAGATGGAGTCGGCATTCTCATTCCTTGTATGTCCATCCATCGTTCTTGCGAAACAGAGGGGCGACGCCGGCGGGGCCGATCCGTTCGTTCGTGACAGCCGCCGTCCCTTGCTAAATACCTGGTACCTGGTACAGGTGTGGAGACACACACGCGCACAGGTTTACGATTAATAGTGATGGATGATGTCCGGACCGTTCGTAATGTAGTCTAATGGTGGTGCGAAGCAACTGTTTCTTTCTACAAAGATGCGCTGTTGCGTACAATCGCATGTGCACACGCGCACACGCGTACCATGCATATGCAACAGCTGTTGAACGAGCAAATCAATGAAACCGTACCCTGGGGTTCTAAAGAACAAGAACCGACGACTAAAGGTTAATCTCGAACGGGTAAATCTTGTAAGAACCGCGACGAACCTCACGGCGACCGCGTCACCTGGATCGGTCTCTCTACATGTATATACATACAGTAGGGACGGAGGTCAGAAGAATGCGAACCGGTGAAAAACAGCAGAAAAACAGCAATGCGTGACAGGCATGACGTGCACTTTGTGACGTTCTGTAGATATGTTTGACGTTTGATGACAAGAAGTCTCTTCTCTCGGAAACGGCGCTCGCTGATGTCGGTTCTTTTCGGTCGGGTGAAAATTTTTTGAAAGAGCCGTTACATTCGGCGGGGGATTTAAGCGTGTGTGGAAACCTGCCGTACGTACACCATCGGCATCTACATCCCCTTCGCGTGCCCCCCGTTTCCAGCAGGTGCGGTTTGTCGAGCAAACGCCGTATGCAATCGCTCCTCCGTCTCGTCTCTCGCGAAGGTGAGAGTTCAACAAGGGGCGAAAGGTGCCAATCGAAAGCGAAAATCTCCTGAGAGTGCGTGCAGCCTGTCGTGGCGCCGCTTGTTGCGTGTATTGGCACCCAGCAGCAATTATCGCCATGTGTGTGGGACGCCGCAAGCTGAGCACCGGACCAGACAGACACTTCACGCTTATTCGCTCGTCCTCCGAACAACTCTTTTGGTTTGCGCTCGGCTCCCGGGGGAGTGCCGAACGTAGTGTTCCTGTCCGCCTGGGGCGTGGGTCTCTTAGGAATGGGTGCCGGCTTGCCCTGCATCACAATGTCCCGCGACGATAGTAAATATTTGTTGTTTGTGTGTGACGTGTGCCCCGCGGGACAAACATGTGCACCTCCCTGCGAAGCAAATGGACGGGCAAGGGCAACAAGGGCAACAACTATGTTTTGGTCGCTAAACGAGTGTGTCGTGTCAGTTCAATGTACTAGTAGGAGGACCGCGATGTCATCGTACAATTACGGCGATCTTACGCGTTACTGACTGTGTTACTCCGCGACGGTGGCTTGGGTTTAACCAAGGGCGCCGTCAGTGGTCGTTGTTTTGCGTTTTGCACACTGTTCCGTTCTCGTGGAAAGCCTGAACAGGAGTCCCAAGACTCCCTTCCCTCTTTCTGTAGGCTACAGCAGTACCGCCGTACAGCAGTACGCATACGTAAGCAGTGTAGCAAGTTTCAACTCGTATCGTCTCGGGTCTGCCCTGTGCGAGCGTTAACGCTTAAATAATAATCAATGTATATAATAATCAATGTACGGCTCCCACAACAACTACAGCAGTGAGAGGCTACTTGTACGAATGTTTTGACATATGAGTGGAATACGGCGGTATGTTCATGGACGAACTGTCGGTTGCGTCAACGCCAACGAGCGAATTGCTTCCTTCCCAACCTTCAGAGAGAGAGAAGGCGGTGCGAATTTGTGAATTTGTGATCAATATGTGCTGCTGTTATTTCGCAGTTTTACTACTCCGCCAATTAACGCACCCATCCAATGCTGAACTGCTGGGCCGGAGGGGAGGGCCAGGAATAGGACAAAGCGTGACTTCTCCGTCTGTTGCTTTCGGATCCATCTATGAGATGGCGGATGAGCGAGAAAGGCCACAGAAGAACAAAACCCAAGCGCTCGACTCACATCTTCTAGTGTACGATTCTTTTGCGTTGGTAGATTATCCTCGCCACCTCGTTGGTTCACTCCCCCTCCCCCGCCTCGTGCCTACCGTCGTGGCAACTCTCCCGCGGGACTGTCAATCACTCAGGTTTTACGAACACCCTTCCCTGGAGCGCACTCGATCAAGTCGTGGTACACGGGAGTTCGCGGCTATTGGCGTTGTCCAGTGTTCGTTTGTCAAGCACCACCACACATCCAAATGTCGGCGATGATGAGCGATAGCGAGTTAAGGGTCGAGAGGAGGTCGGGGGCCTCTTCCACCACCCCCGTGGATACGGATCGCATCTCGGACCTGCAGGACTCTGTGAAACGCATTGAGGTAAGGTCAACACATCGAGGGGGGGGGCTCGTGGTCGCTCGTTGCCGTACTCGTTCCGACGGTAGACCGACCTCGCATGCATACCACCCCCGTAAGACAGTGGGACAGCTTGGTTATATTCTGTACTACTCTTCTAAATGGTGGGAAGAGACGGAGTTTCCCATGCCCACACGAAGCACATTGCCCCCAAAATGAGGGGCCGTTGGGGTCAGTGAACAAGAAGTGTGTGTTGTGTAGTTTTGTTTCGAATGGAAGGAATGTCTTGAGCGTCAGGGAGCGTTTTCCGTTGATTGCCGTGGCGATGCGAAGAGCGACGGTCATCAAGCCGCGTGGCTGTTCCCCAAGGAATTCTTATAAACGCACGTTGTTGGGGTGGGAAAAGGAGAGAGGTGCCGAGAGTGTGCGAGAGGTCAGCGCGTTTGGCCGCTGTTGCTATGTGATTGGTGGTACTAAAGTGGTGCTGATGATCTGGCACTATAATACCATTGACAGTTTTCTTTTCCTCCTTCCTGTGAAGCGTGTATTCCATGGTTGTTTACCATGGGATCTATGGGATGGTTTACGTCGCTGCCCTTGGTCGTCACGGGGAGACGCAAGAGGAACAATCCAGTCGGGTGAAATCTGTTCGACTCGCGCCACAGCAGTACACGCCGCCGCCGCCGCCGTAGTTTCAGCCCTTCTGTTTGTCTTGTCAATGTGTTGCTTCCTCTGTACAGCAGTGGTGGTGGGCCCCTGTGTGAAGCCGCACAGTGGCAAGGGGTTTGACCCATGTCTTACACCGGGCACCATACGTGAGACACCTCGTGTCACGCGATTTCGCCGGCCTTGTACAAGGCGACTGATGCAGTCCTTTTTCCGGCGGCGTTGCGTACATGCGCAGGGACCGCTACTGCATCGCGCTCGCTTGAAAAATGTCCGCGTCCCGGCGGTATGTCAACCAACCTTGCTTGATGTACAACCATCATGGCGTCTTCACTGTCTCCTCCTCCTCCTCCTCCTCCTCCTCCCGCCCGTCATCATCGTGTGGCGCCGTCGTTGACAAGTGCCTTCTTTTCTGGCTGTTGGCTTCGCGTCGTTGGTTCCAATTTTTTTCGTTTGGTCGGTCTTGTGTGGCTGTCGTCATCGTTTTCGTCGTTATGCACCAACAGGATATGCTGGAGAAGCAGACGCTCTCCCCGAAGAAGCCTGGGCACGGGCACGAGGGGGTAGTCGACGTCGTCCTTGGGGCACAGTGGGGCGACGAAGGCAAGGGGAAGCTGGTAAGGGCGGAGCTTCTTTTTTTTTTTGCCAGTGTTTTGACCCCCGCCCCCCCCCCCCCGTCCCTTGAATATCATCGCTCCATACCCGGCGTTGTTGTAGGGGCACGAGGTCAATGGTCTTACGACTGTTGCGGCGTGCGTTTACATTAGTACGCCACCACCCCTATTGGCACTGCGGCTTGATTTGCTACACATGAGCGCCAGAATTAGCCAGTCGGTGTACATCGACAACACCGGCGGGTATAATAGAAAGGACGATGGTTGGTGCACCCTTCAATAAGACATGTCGTCACGCTGCTGTCAAGGGCGGTCAGTTGCCACATTCCATCATACCATTCCGCCCCACCGCCCCCGCGCGCTTCCCCCGTTTTGATCACACAAGCGGGGTGTTGATGCCATGCCCTCTAGACCACTGACTTGGAAAATAATGGAACCGGTTTATTTGCGGAGAGCGTTTTTCTTCACTATCCTTCTGTATCCCCTCCGAACGGGGGGGGGGTGTTCATGATACTTCAGACCCATTTTTGTTCTGAACCGAATTCAGACCATCTCTTTTTGTGTTAACCAAAAGGTGGACATCCTGTCGCAAAACTACAACATCTGCGCCCGAGTTGCCGGGGGTTCTAACGCGGGGCACACGATCGTGGTTGGGGACAAGACGTTCAAGTTCCACCTCCTGCCCTCCGGCATGCTGCACCCGGGCACCATGGGGGTGATCGGTAACGGCGTGGTGGTGCACATCCCCACGCTCCTTAAGGAGATGAAGGTACGGCGCCGCGCCTGCCGTTGGCAGGGCTATTAGTGGTGGTAGTGGTGATGTTTGTATTTGATGGGGGGGGGGTGCATTTGTGTTAGCGTTTGGTGGTTTTGGTGGTGGCGGTGGTGGTGGTGGTAAACTTGTGTTTGCGAGGCGTGGTCGATGCCCCGGTCGGTCCTCGTCCACATCGTTCCGCCGTGCATGAGCCATGAGCCTGCCTTGCTCGAAACGAAGACCTACGACCGAGGTGTGTTGCGTGTGTGCTTGTTGTTAGCATCGACCGGGCTAACTGGCTGACCATTCAAAACTACGTCACTCTCAATGCGGCCAAGAACGACATCGCTTCTGAAGACCATGATCGATCTGGGACCGTGTGTTTGTGATCCGTTGGCCGCTACCCGGTTGAACGACGCGGAGACGTTCAGTCCAAGGCAGGGGAAAGCAGGATACAACTTGTGTTCACCTCTTGTCTTGGTTGGTGTCGACTAGACTGCCTTCCGAATCGGTTGACCAAAAGTACTGAGTCGAGCTGCTCCAGCGTGGGACAATATGCTCAAGGACGTTTCTATTGAACCAACCGCGCGGTTCCCAACTGGGATCACGACGAAGTTGCTGTCATCGTGTGGGTTTGTGTGTTTTGTTTCATTTTCTCGAGTGTATATATATAGTGTATATATATCTGTGTGTCTCGCTCTCTCTTTTGTGGATCCTTATATATGTTTTTTTTCTTGTTGAACACGTTTGTCTTCGCGTTTGTTCGAACAGTCTCTCGAAGAAGCCGGCATCGACTTTGAGGGCCGCCTCAAGATCTCCGATCGAGCGCACATCGTCTTCGACTTCCACCAGCAGGTGGACGGGGTTCAGGAGGGAAACTTAGGCCGCAACAAGATCGGCACCACCAAGAAGGTTTGTTCCTCCAATGGCCGTCACCCCCGCCTTCAGCAAGCGTTTTCTAGCAATTTTTTGTGGTGGTGTAGTTGCAGATGCAGCTAAATAGCTGTTGCCAGGAGGTGTAGTTGCAGATGCAGCTCGCTGTTGCCGGGAAAGGCGTAAGACGATTCGAACGTGTAGTTAAAGAAAACGAGTGGTGGCGTTCATAACGCTGGATTTGAAAGGCCACAACTCTAAGCTAAACACTCGCTCTAACTTTCTCTTGTTTGTTTCCCTTTTCTGGACATGTTTTCGATACAATGCACCATTAGGGGGCGCTTACAATAGCGTGTTTGCGTTTTTCTTGTGTTCCGTTGTTTTCTCGCTTTGTTGGTCTTGTGGGCACGCCTTCATGTCCACTCTACCACTTTTTTTCCAGGAATAAAGCAAACCCACCCGCCAACTCAAGACGTGTCATTTTTCTCACAAGTGCCTCTCGACAGTGTTTGCTGCTCCATCTATGTATCTATCCATCACTCATGACCCTTTCGTCAATCATCCTTCTTGTCCTTTTTCTGTCTTGACCTTGGGAAAAACGACACGAAAAAACGAAAACAGGGTATCGGGCCGGCGTACTCGTCCAAGATCGTCCGCAACGGCGTCAGGATAGGAGACTTGCGGTTCTTCGACGACTTCAAGGAACGCTTCCGGGCCCTGGTGGAACACGCCGAGCGGGCGCACGGGAACTCCTTGCACGTGGACGTGGAGAAGGAGATCGGCTACTACGCGTCTGTCCGCGAGCTGGTGAGGAGGGGGGGGGTGAACGTCCCTCAAAAGCGCCGGGGGGGGGGGGATTTTTTGGTTTTCGTGTGCATGCTTTTTTCTTTTTTCTTGGGCGGGTTTCTTCCACACACATACACACACACACACAACCCTTCATTGTCAGATTTTTTCTAATTAATTTTTTTTCTTTTTTTTCTTTTTTCAACAATAGTCGGAGCGGGGCCGCCCTGACGAATCCCTCCCTAGTACCTGGCTAGTTTTCTCCTTCGTTTCGTTGTTCCGCCCTTTCCACGATCGTATGATCCTGTGCGTTTTTTTCTGCCCCCGTTTGCCGCCAACCCCGTGGCATTTGGCGTCGTGACTGAATGCGATCTTAACCCTCTGTCTCTCTCTCTCTCTCTCTCTCTCTCTCTCTCTCTCTCTCTCTCTCTCTTCCCCTGTCTTTCTCTCTTTCTCTCTCTTTCTCTCTCTTTATCTGCCTCTCTATCTCTCTCTCTTTATCTCTCTGCGTCTGTCTCTCTCTCTCTGTGTCTGTCTGTCTCTCTCCCTCTGTCTCTCTCTCTCTGTCTTTCTCTCTCTCTCTCTCTCTGTCTTTCTCTCTTCTCTCTCCCCCTGTCTCCCGTCGCCTCTCTTCTTTGTGCGATCCACAACCACCAACCCCAAACCCCAAACGCCAAACGCCAAAACCCCGAACGCCAACGCGAAAGATCGTGAACATGACGGCGGATACGATCGCCCTCACCAACACGGCCTTCGACTCGGGCAAGCGCATCCTCGTGGAGGGCGCCAACGCCACCATGCTCGACATCGACTTCGGGACCTACCCCTACGTGACTTCGTCCAACCCCAGCGTAGGCAGCGTGTGCACGGGGCTGGGGGTCCCGCCGAACAAGGTGGGGAGGGGGGCGGGGGGGCGTACTCTTATGTTTTGCGTACCTTAGCGGTTAGACCGTTGATCACGCGTCCTAGAGAGGGCCAAGCGGGAGGGGAGGTGGAGGGGGTACTGATGGCCATGCGTTCCCGTTGGCTTTGTCTTGCTGCATATATTGTACCGGGGTTGGATAGGTTCTCTGCGGAAGAGAGTTGAGAGAATCATTCACCCGGCCGGTGCTTCCAGAGATCATGTTGTCACGAGTTGTGTAGCCTGCGGTGAGACGATGGGAGATCAAAAGCCCAGGCGTTCGACACTTGAGTGCGCGGAGGAGCTACTTCGTGTGTAGGGGACGGTGCAAAGCCGGGCGTTGCACAGCTGCGCTGCTCTAGAATGAGGGGAGAAGGGCATGGTGTAGAAGTGTGTAAAATGTTTGCCATTCATTCAATCAAGCAGGTGTCGTTCGGCCTCCTGCCATGCTGTCATCCTGCACGTTGGGAGCGGTTTGGAGTCATGCCATATTTTTTGTGTGCGGGACGACTTTGGCAGGGTAGGCTACCCCATGTGTTGGGCAATTCCGTTCTTTGACAATTAATTCGTTGTTATGTTTGGGATCGATTCTTTCATCATGGCATTTTTTGTTTTGGAAGAACGGCGGTTGTCTGTCGGTGGGTGGGTCGTCATTTTATTCCGTTCCGTCCGGCTGTTGATCCCGGATAATCACATGTGATGTAGTACAACGTCATGTCGTGCGATCAAATCTCCAACGTGTATGTATGACGTCATGTCATGTGATCAGATTTCCAACCTTGTACGTATGCCGTCATGTGATGGCGATGTAATGTGACCAGATCTCCAACATCTTCGGGACGGTAAAGTCGTACTGCACCCGTGTCGGAGAGGGACCCTTCCCCACGGAAACCTTGGGCGAGACCGGGGACACTCTCAGGTAAATATATAAGTATGAACACCCCAGTAGTGTAGTAATTAAGAACACGACCCGTTATTCAAGCACGGTGAAGGAGTGGACCGCCCATTGCTCCCATTTACCATATGCCTTTTTTTTTCTTTTTTTTCTTTTGTCTGTTCCCCGAGTAGGGTTCTCTCGCGTATCAGACGACGGGGTTGTTGGTGGTGCTAGTTGGTGTAGTTGCTGTATGCTTCGAAACGCTGTTGTTTTTGCGGTGCTGGTGCTGTTGCCACCGTAGTGCGTGTTTTTAACATGCGTCTGTGTAAATCGTCCGCCTTTTATATCACACCCGTACGTACAACCCCGGTACACTAGGAAAAACGGGGGGGAGTTCGGCACGACCACGGGGAGGCCGCGCCGCTGCGGGTGGCTGGACATCCCCCAGATGCGCTACTCCACCCTGGTGAACGGCTACTCCGTGCTCAACCTCACCAAGCTCGACGTGCTTACCGGTGAATGGGAGTGTCGATCGTCGCTGTTGGAGGGGGGGGGGGTTGGGCATGGCTGATGTCGGAGTAGTAGACAGCGGGGGTCCGGGGGTTGTAGTACTTGCCAACATTGGTGCAGGATAACCAGCGATTTGGGGTTGAGTGTGTTGAGCGCGGTATGAATTTTTTCTCCCCGTCTCACATATTAGCGGCACAGTGCTCTGCGTTACCCACCCGGCGTCTGGTTCTCTCTCTCTCTCGCCTTTTGCCGTATCCACGGTCGCTCTCTGGACCCCCCTCCGTCCCGAAGATGACATGATATTGCTCCGAGAGGAGGGACGGAGGGGCAAGAGACTTAGAAATGAGGTCGGCGTGTCCGTTCCCTTTCCCACACCCGTTGCCCCTGTTCGCCGGACGTTCTCTCTCTCTCACGCACACACCGATCCGCCTCCTCTCCATCTGATGACGCTTCCTCAGTTGTATTTCAGGGTTGAGAGGGTAAGGGTGTGCAGGGGTAAAGACCAATGTATCCCCCCGGAAGCATTGTTTTTTGTGTGTTTTTATATTTTTTTGCATCGAAACAGCTCACCAATGGAGAGATGTCAGTCTCAGCGCGGCTGAGAACAGAAAATACTTGCCAAGGTCATGATCTGCGTGTGTGTAGGTTATCTTTCTTAGCATCGACCGCGCTAACCGGCCCAATGCTGTGGGTGTCTTGTTGTTTTACAGGGATGGAGGAGGTGCAGATCGGCGTGGCGTACAAGTTCGAGGGGAAGTGCCTGGAATCCATGCCTTCCAGCCTCAATGTAAGCCGCGTGTGTGTCGGAGACGTGTGACGGACTATTGCAAGAGCGTGCCCTAGCCAACAATGAATGGTTCCACGGTGCTGGATGTTGCCTTCCTCCTGCGGTGTGTGCGACCCCGGCTGATACATCAAACAGTGTTGTACTGAATGGTGTGAACTGGCGACCAGAATCACGGGTCGAATAAATAACACTTTCTATTTGCATACACACACACACCACACAGACTGTACCGCTGCACTCACACTATCCCGCTGCTTGGGTGGCCTGCAGCACCACAAGTGTCAACGCATTTTGTCGCTCGCTGTCTAATGTCGTCCAGCAGTGGGAGTATTGGCGCGTTGCAAACGGGTGGGCGCTCACGCATGTGTTCGCTTTCCCTCGCAACCACTCTCACTAAGTGGACGACGTTTGCGC
The DNA here is from genome assembly GCA_000310025.1 of Ectocarpus siliculosus. Lineage (NCBI taxonomy): Eukaryota > Phaeophyceae > Ectocarpales > Ectocarpaceae > Ectocarpus > Ectocarpus siliculosus. Next base: position 1,809,109 of record FN649748.1, read on the forward strand.
ACATGTACCCTTTCTTAACAGTTTGTGTGTTGTGTGTATCCTCCGATTTAATATTGAGGGTTCCGAGTACCCTGTGTCTTGAACGAGGCTTACGTGTACACGTTTGAGCGAGATTTTTTGTGTACCTTTTTTGCATGAGGTTTGGGCACCCGTTTGATGAGATGGGATGTTTCCATGTACGCTTTCGAACGACGACTGCATGTACCCTTTTTACTCCCAAGACGAGCAAGGTCAGCAAAGATTCGTGTTCGGTGTCGCCCACGCGCGATGTGTTTTTTTTTTTTTCGCGAGTCTTGTGACTGCCTACTCCTGAGTCTTGTCTTTCTTCTTCTCCAGTGTTTTGTGCCTTGTTTTGGGTATGAATCGTGTTGCTTGAGAAGGGAAAGAAGAGGTAAATTGGCTCATAACCCAGTGAAAAATATCTGTTTTCTTTTTGAAGACGCAACAATGACAACAACAACAATTTGGTCTTTTCCCTGTGTGTGTGGTTTTTTCTTCATTCTTTTTTCGCATTTGTCGGGGAAAAAAAAAGGTGCTGAAGAACGTGCAGGTGGAGTACGAGGTTCTGGCGGGGTGGGAAGAGGACATCTCTGACTGCAAGGAGTGGGATGATCTGCCGACGAACGCGCAGGTTTACGTGCGGCGAGTAGAGGTGAGCCGAGAAGGGAAGGGAAGGGAAGACATCATTTTGTTGTCATGTCATCCTGTCTACCCTAGAGACCAGCTGGACTCCTTTCGGAAAGTTTGGGCGCAGTAGCGGGAGTCGCACAGGCGGGAAGGTGGGGGTCACACAGAAGGTACGGCCGGTGGTTAGGTACGGTAAGTTCTTGTCTATCTTTAGTGATTGCATCAAATCGCCACTTTACTTCTGCAGTCGGTGAGGGTATTTCGGGGGGGGGGGGGAGGGCGTTGTCGAGAAAATTCTGGAGGGTGGTTTTGATGGTTGGGGTTTACACGTGCCTGTGCACGAGTTTTGGCGAGAGCCAGGCACGATTCCGGGTACGTTTGGACAGGGGGCGAGGGCGGCTTTTTTCGGAGGCCCGCGTAGGGTTGATGTTGATGAGAGTTCGGGGGCCGCGTCGTCGTTCCCTCTCTGTTTGATGCCCTCCCTCGCCCGCTCGCTGTCCCTCTCCCTCGTGCCCAACAAAAAATCGACAAACAAAATATATATATATTATTTTTCTCGTGTGTTTTTGTTCCTTTGTTTTACGTAGGAGCTGCTGGGAGTGTACATCCGCTGGATAGGCGTAGGCCAAGACCGGCTGGCCGTGATCGACCGTTACGACCGTTACACGGGGAGCCCCTAAAGTTACTCCGCGTTGAGAGAAGACAAGAGAGAGGGTTGGTGGGTGAAACGCCCCCCGCGTCGATGACCACGGCGTGATGTTTCTGCATCCGTCCCAAATCCTATGACATCGCGGGTAAGGGTATCTATCCACGACGGCGCCTTGTTTTCGTTTCTCCTGTGTCTCTCTCCGAAGACGATCTTTTCGCGAAGTTTTGAACGGTTTTTTGTTATGCAGCAGCGGGTAAAATGGGTAGCTAGCTGTTCGAGTGAGGAAGCTCACGCGAACAGCTGTGCCGAAGGCGGGTGGACGGGTAGGGGGCGTGGGGGTGGGAGGGCACCGTGGGAGAGGGCTAGGGGGTAGGAGGCGAGAACCGTGTCAGGGGGGGGGGGAGGAGTGCCGACCAGATGTAGGGATGCCTTGTGGGAATTTGAGTTGGGGGGACGGAAATGGAATTAGCCGTAAGGTACGGTACTATCAGCGAGCACAGAGAAGAGGCTGGCTCTCCCTGGACGGGAAACACCGGAGGGTGGGACAATTAATTTTTGCCAATGGGTTGCGTGCGACCATGTGTGCGTATGTAGCGTGGTGTGTTTGTTCTTTCTCTCTCTCTCTCTCTCTCTCTCTTCGTCTGTGAGAGCTGCCAACTGCCACCACTCAGTAAGCATGCGGGCAGGTTTTGCTTTTCATTCCACTCGTCATGCACCCACCTGCACCCCTCACTTCTCATTTTTCAAGTACTGCAGGAAGTTGTCGGGAGCAAACGCATATTGATTTCCAGGGACATTTTGGCGGGGGGGGGGGGCGAGGGGTGCTGCAAATTCAAGTTTGTCTTGTGTGATGGTTTCATCGCTCCCGACAAGTTAAATTGCTTGATGTCGGCTTTGTCACCAACCATCTTCTGTCAAGGTATGCCGACATGCCTACAGTACGTTCGGGAGGTTGGTAAAAAAAAAAAATTGTGGCCCGCTGTTCTGCTGCTGCTGCTGCTGCGGCCGTTAGGGGTGGGGCAGGGGAGGTGGAGATGGTAGTAAGCCGTTTGAATTTACAGGGGGTGTCAGTATATAATCAAACCGTGTTGTGGTGGTATTTTTTTTGTGATTTTCGTCTTCTTTCCAATGTTATATCCCAGCAGGATTTTTTTTGGGGGGGGGGTAGTGGACGAGAGAGAGAGGCGGAGGGAAGGCAGATTTTGAAGTGGCGGAGGGAAGGAGAGAGGGGGATGGTCGGTCACGCACTCCCCATGCGTGTGTCACAGCCGCTGTCGCCCGATGGCTTCTCCGTAGCCGATGAGGGTTGATTGGTAAAGCTAAAGCTTTCGGCGATCATCAGCCACAAAATAATTGTTTGCACAATTCCCTCTGCATGTGCTCGATATTCCGAGGACTGGTTGATGGGAAAGAGGAGCAGCAGGACCTACTGGTTTGCAGAGGGGCGCGCGCTAGTTTAGGGCATCATGTAGTACGCGTTTTGCTCTGCAGAAAGTCAAGTCTGGACTACTGCGCGTACAAAATACGAATAAAAACATCCGTGCATGCATGCATGAATGACTACAGCAAGATTTTGGTGGAAAAGTTTGGTGTCATCATCCATCCTGTTTGTGGCCTTCTCCGTTGAGCGGTATGAAGTGGGATTGATTGTGCTGTGCCCCTGGCTGTTTTCGGTGGAGCAATGTGTACGTTTTCTCGTATGCTTAAGGTGCCTGTTTCCGTCAACTCGACGATTTGAGACTTGTTGTCAGCATGCGATGACGAGGAGGTTGTCAACAGGATGTGGCCCATCGGAACAATTAATGTTCGACTGCTGCGCTTGCTTGCCAAGCCGCTGTGGCGAAATGAATACGGCTTGAGTTGAGGCCGGGGCTACCCCTCCGGCAGCACTTTTTTTTTTTTTTTTTTGGTCTTCACTTCAAATCAGCGCTCACAGCACTAGTGCCGTTTACTCCAAACCCGTGGTCACACAGAACAGCCCCTCTCTACCCTTCCCTCCTGCGGTACTTTGCCTTCGGTTTTTAATGCGAGAAGAGTTCAGCACTCTCAATGAATGGTGACGAGTTGTTGTGTGTTCCGACATGATGATGCCGTCGGTTCCTTCTTTCTTACAAATATCAAGCGGACAACGAACCCCATCCACACGGAGATGATAGAGATCCCCGGGATAGATTGGGCAGTGAATTCAAGCGTCATATGGTGAACGAAGTACTGTGTTTCTACGATTCCCGGAGCTGCTCCTCCGCTCCTTTCTACACAGCAGTACATAACGCCCCTGTCAGGGCCATTCTTTCTTCTTTCTTCCCAGCTTCAACTTCTCTCGGAAGAAGAGAACCCTCTACCATACCAGACCCGAGGATCTCCGTGATTTTCAATCTGAAGCGTTCTCGAGAGTATTTGACGAACAAAAGAAATGTTCCGGAAACGCGTTGTGTGTTCACGCTGTTGTTCGGTGGCAAGTGGCCAAGGACGACAGCGCGAGCTATCAACATTGATATATACATACAGCAGTTGGAGTAACAACGTAACAACAGCAGTGGTTGACGCTGCGGGTGCTACCGTTGGTTACGGCGTACAGTCCCGCCATGTTGGAATTTGAATTGTTGCGCCGCTTGCGGCGTCATGACTCCCATCATGACCACAACAACCCCGCTCCCTCTTCCCCCTCCCCAACACACACAAACTCTTGCTCGCCCCCTACGCCACAGGAGCAGGACCTCGGGAGTTCAGAGGCGGACACAGACGCGCAGCTAGAAGATGTCGTCGTCATACAGGTGTGGGAGGACAGCGTGTGAACATTATAACATTCCGTCGCACCCAACAGAGAATTCGCTCGGGGGGGGCAGGGAGGGAAACGAGAAGTCCATCGACCTCTAGACAACGAATGCTGCATCTGAGCCAGCGCGAGGGTAGATTTTTCGGTGTACGACAGCTGCGGCGACGTGCGCCACGGGAGTTGTTTCGTTGGATTGTCTGAGGGAACCCATGCTGTGCCGCCTGGTGTGTGTGTGCATGCTGCTGCTGCTGCTCGACAGCGGGCAAACTTGTCGGTTCAACATGGGGGCGGGTACATTTCTGCTGTAGCACTCCCTGCCATAGCAGCAGCAACAACGCGAACCGCACCAGACAACATGAGAGTGGTTGGCGTGGTGTATGCAGGCCGCAGAGTGGGTGTGTTGAGAGCCGTTGTGGGCAGCGCTCTGAGGGTGGGCACTTGCTCCCTGGAGCACAGTTCACTATGCGCACTTCTTGTTTTTTGTTGGCCGAGGCGACCGCTGTCCGAGCTCTTCGTTCGGAGAAGACACTTGCAGTAGCAGCTATTTTGTACCTAGGAAGCGGTTAGCAAATCCGCACCTTCTGGGGAATCCGATGCCTTCCTACGGTGTGCAACAAAACCTTGTGCTCCACCCCGCCTCGTTTAGTGTTACATGTACGGTAAAAGAATGGTCCTCTTCTCGTCGTGTGCCGTCATGAATAATTAACAACAGCGAGTACAAGAAACTCAAGGCGAAGATGAGGAAGGTGCAGAAGCTGAAGCGAGACCTGCAGAACCCGGGGCAGGCCATGAAGCGCAAGATGCAGCCTGACATCTACAAGAAGGCTAAGCGCACCGCCCATCAGGCTTCCAACCCAGGACAGGTACCGTCGTTGTTGTCTTGTTGCTGTGGCATTCCTTCATGAAGCAAACCTTCCGTTGGTCATCCCTCGTGCCAGTAAGTACTCCTCGTCAGAATGCCAGCCCTTCCTACCCCTCCCTGCCTCCCACTCTCCTTGCGAGGAATTCCAACCACCTTCCACTACCGTTTTATTGCTTCACAAGTATCACCAGCGACCCCAGTAGTCAATTGGTTTTACAGTACATCAGTACAAATCATTTCACCTGTCAACATCAGCACGCTTGCCTTAAGAAAGTCCAAAGTGGATTGAGTGATATTTCCCCAGAGACATGTTCTGAAGTAGTGGTTCGTCGTTTACCCGTCCATGCCACACCTCCTGTCACTCCCAATCTCCTGTTGCCATGTGAAGCATCACCTACCGCCCCCCGCTCCCCCTCATCCAAACGCTTGTACTTTGCTGCAAGACTTTGAAGCACAAGCTGCAGCCCGACGCGTACAAGAAGGCCAAGCGCAGGCTCAAGAAGCTGTCCAAGCTCAAGAAGATGATGAAGGGCGAGGTGGGTGGTGGGTGGTCGGCGCGGCGCGGCCCGGCGCGCGGCAAGAGCCCTTGAGCTCGTTTGTTCATGGTATACGCCCGTGTTCTGTACCATCATTCGTTCGTTTAATCGTTCCGCTCCATCCCGTGGCGGAATTTTATCCGTTCCATCCCATGGTGACGATAAATGCCTCAAAACGCAGCTATTCCGCAACGTGAAAAATACCGAAGCTCACGAAAGGACTGAGGTAGGTGCGGTGCGTACGCTACTTTTTATATTTGCTCTTTTGGATTCCAGGCAAAACGTCATATGCCGGTTTGTCGTGTCAGCGATAGAGAGAGCATGGAGAGCCGTTTTTTTTTTCTCAAGCGTTGCTCGAGCCGAATTCCGAATTCCGAAGGGGCCACACAGACTGCTGTACCTTAACCCCGTTCCTTCCCCCACCATGGAAATTTCGTGTAACGAACGATGGTGGCGGCCACGTTTCAGGTGCACTCCAAACCCAAGCCTCGCGGGATGATGCCGCCTGAGGGGCACAGCGGGGCTCGGCACGGCGCGGCCCCCGATGACGGTTACTCGAGCTCAGACTGCTCCAGCGTAAGCTCGGGATCCTCGCTGGAGGGCGAGACCCTGTCCGATCTGTCCGACCTGTCCGATTCGGAGGACGGTTCCGGTTCCAGCTGAACGATACGAGGAAACTCTTTTTGATGGATGATGTGTAATATATGTACATCCCAGAATGGTTGTTGACTGTCGTCTCCGCTGATTGAGTTGGGTTGGCATTTGGCTTAACTAAATTTTGTTTGCCCTTGTTTCTCGATTACCTTGTTTGCGTGATTCTTCTGTTCCTTCTCTCTTTCGTTCTGATATATATTTTGATGCTGACAATGCTACGCCTCTTTTACTTTTTGCGCGGGCAAAGAGCGAGGGGGGCGGAGTGGGTGAGGGATGGAGAGAGAGGAAACAGGCAGATAGAGAGTGCGAGGGGGAGAAAAATAACTGTTGGGATTTTGACCTTGTTTGGTAATTGACCAATGTCCATTCCATCAACACGGCGTAATGTCTTCCGTGCCTGAGAACTGTTTGTGTCGCTAGTCGAGAGGGAGCCCCCCCTCCCCTGTCGTGTGTACTCTATGCTCCAGGCAGGGTTTGAGTGTGCCGAGAGTGGAAAGAAGGCGACGAAGAACGCTTCACATCTTGCGTTTCCATGGCACCACGTTGCCTTTCCATGGCACCACGTTGTTGACCATGCTGTCTGTCGTGAACAGGTCTCGAACGGGGCATGTTTTTTTTTTTTTTGGCGTCGGTGTGGGGGCCCCGTCGGGAATCAATCTTGGCTGAAACAAGACAACAACAGAGTAAACAGAACACGGGGCACTTGTGCATGTTTTGTGTTTAGTGGATTTGAAAAAGATGCCGAAGGCCCCCCATGCTCTGCAGCGAAATGTAAGTATTACAGTAGTTAGGCAGAAGGTGCGCCGGCGGGCGGGGGTTGTGGTGATCATGGCAGTTAAGCCATCGTGACCAAGCGGGAGAATAGGGGTGGAGGGGTGCGAGAGCAAGGCAGGGTGCATCGAGGGGGCGGGGTCTAAGGTCCTGACTGACCTCTGCAAATTGAGAATAATGTGTGCTCAGGCTACCGGATTTTTTGGCCTCCTGGATCTTTTTCTGTGTTCGTTCGTGTCGCTACGGTGGCACGTGGGCTTTTGCGCAGACGAGCCCAAGGCCACGTTCAGGATGAAAAATGCAAACGTGATGATAATTTTCCGAGGTGTCTTTCGTTAGAAAAATAATGGGGGATTCTACCACTCACTGTAGCTTCTTCGCGAAGGGATGCTGAGTCGTGTTCTTTGATTTTGGCCTACGTGATGATGATATTGTGAGGTTGGTCCGTTCACGCACTTCCCACGAGAAAACAAAAATGCAGCACCAAGGTACTGGTAGATGCACACGCCTTTCGCTCTCGAGGGTAGAGTTCCGAAAACTAACAACACCGGCCAGCGGCATTACTCCAGAGATGTATAGTTGTTTTCTTTCTCTCTTTGTTCGGCGTTTCATGCGCGAAAGACCGATCGCCGTTCTCTCGAAAAAGGGGCGGTGGTAGTTGCCGACTCCGACCGTAACCCCTGTTAGCGACATGCCCTGTGTTGCGACCATAGCATCGCGTGGTGCCACTGCACCCCGACCCACTAGCCGCTATTATATATGGGCGATAGCGACTTAAGCCACCACTTTCCCTCCTGACACTTGTAGGCAGGTCTCGCTAAACCTTGCCCACCTCTGTACGTTCAACTGTTTTTGCCTTGCCCCCCCCCCCTCGGGGGGTATGTTTTACTCCCCTCGGCCAGCATCGGCATAGGGGGGGGGGGGGGTTGAGCTTGAAACAAGTAACCCCGGGGGGCGGGGAAAAGGAGAGGGTAAAACTAACGTGGTAGCACACAGAGGCTGACCGTATTTGATTGGTCAGCAGCCGGGTAGCACGGCCGATGCAAACTGAAGAAAAAAATAGCATACGTACGTACACACGAGCGTTTTCTGCGTACTACAGGTTCCCTGTGCCACCGCATTCATTCATTGAGTAGATTTTCGCTGTTAATTTTGATTGTAAATTACCCTACCTAGCGTGTCTGTCCTAGGACAACAACGAACGGCAACTAAACGATGATGATTTGACGATCTGAACGCTTCACCACGAGCGATGTAATGTGCTTCGATGGAATCAACTTCCTCAACCCGAAAAAATAGCATCCATACCCACCCGGGGCTAACTCTTGGGGTTGTGTTTATATATATATTTTTTCGGAACATTTGTTGTACGCACTATGCCCCCCCGCCGGCTCGAAGTTTTGCGGTTACAACCGCAGGACCGGATTTTCGGAGGGGGAAGCCCGAAGCAGATTGCGGACAGATCATCAGCGACCGACCGTGCGCTCACAGACAGAGAGAAAACACCCGTTCGAGGCAGACATCAATCAATAGGTAGAAAAGTCACCCTTTTTCGATGATGAGTGTTGATTTGTACCATTATTTTTTTCCCGTTAATCCTATCGGGCCCTGTTACTATTGATTCCTCTCGCCTCGCGCAACAATCCATCCGCACAGCCCCCC
>FN649748.1:1839941-1858277 GCA_000310025.1 Ectocarpus siliculosus
ACTCCTTCTTTTAATACCTTACTCACTTTCCCTCTATCTCCCCCCCCCCCCCCCCCCCCCCCCCCGCCCCCCCCGACGTGCAGCCTGGCGCTGACGGCCTACGACTCGCCTAACTTTGCCCACCTGGGGGACCTTGGCGTGAAGATGCGGTACCGCAGGGACGTAGCGCTTCCCCCGCCGCGGGGGCCGTTCCGTGTGCACACCAACATGGACTCTAGGGTGGTGAGTCCTTGCTCCCGGTGTGGTCGTGCGTGCGCCGCTGTTGTTATTATCTTTTAGCGTCGTCGTTGCCGCCTTCGTTCCTCCCCGATTTGGCGGTGTGTATTCTTGTTGTTTTCTTGTGCGTAGTCGACGTTGGCGATGGTGATGGCGTGGTTCAACGCTGAGCCACCGCTTCAAAGGATGTACCGTAGGAAGCTACCGTTGGGAGCGGTAAATCCTTTGTACACGACTTGACGACGACAAGTCACGGGGTGTTGTAAGCAAAAAAGAGTGGGCGTTGTCCACAGTCTGTCGAGAATTCTCTTGGTTTTGCTACAGTAGCTTTTTGTTCAACTCGTTTTTTTTTGGGAGGGGGGTTGTTTGTTGCTTACGGCTTCGATGAAGTCACTGGAGATGATAGAATGATGACATAGCTAGCTAGATTCGGGCGTCCGACCTCGACGACCTCAGTCAACACGGATGTGCGCCACCACCACCACACCAGGTGGTGATCAAGCTCATACCCGGGTTCGACGACCACGCCCTCCTCGCCCTGGTGGAGCACTGCACCGCGCTGAGGGCGGTGGTGCTGGAGCTGTACGGCACCGGCAACAGCCCGAGCCGTCGGGAAGACTTCGTCCAGTTCATTAAGGTGCGTTGGTGTCTCCCACCATACGTGTATTTGTGGGCGCCCAGGTTCCGGCGGGGACAGGAAGTTCGTTGTCTGCTACACGGGGTTTTGCAGATCAACCCTTGAATGTTTTGACTACTGTATACAGCCTTGGGGGGGGAGGGTACCTGCGTGAGGTGCGTGGGATGCATGAGGTGTACACTTTTCTTTCTTTTTCTCGTGCAGGGTGTCGTGCTGATGGGCGTTTCTTCTTCCCCATTGTCGTTGTCGTTGTCGTTGTCGTCGTTGGTGGTGGTGGTGGTGGTGGTGGTGGTGGTGGTGGTGTTGCCGTTTTTCGCTGTGTTTCTTGTTATTTCACATGCTAGCTCTCGATGGTTTTCGTCGACTCGATGTTCCGCCGCCGCCTTGGACGGCCCTCGACGATTTCGATGTTTTCGTCGTCACTCTCGTCGCTCCAAGTGTCATGGCTTGCGTTTGTGCTCCTATCACATTCCCAAGACATCTAAGGCGAAATCCATTACTTGCGCGTTTCGCCCGCCCATCATGTTTCCAAGATGGCGAAAGCGAAGGGGATACTGGTGATGGCAGTGACGCAGTGCCTCAGGGGGGGCGTGAGCCTCGGCGCCTACGCCGTCGGGGTTGCGCTCGAAGCTAACGGCGTTGTCTCTGGCGGGGACATGACCACCGAAGCGGTGGTTACCAAGCTTGGCTACCTGTTCGGGCTCACCAACGACATGCAGGTAGAACCTTTCTTAGAGTGGATACCTTGATTTTTTTGCATGCATGCATGTAGTCGACCCGACATCTATCAGAAAACCGCTTGCTGCAATTTCTGATTGCGCAGGTGTAAGGGTATTGATTGAGCGCCCACATTTACGGCCGCGCGTGACAAAGGACTGGGTGGTGGCCCGGGAACCAACCGAAAATGTCGCGATTGTGGGTACCATTGTTTTACGCCCTCGCCCGCCTGTTCGTCTGTATGTTGCAGTTGTGTTCCCTCCCCCCCCTTTACACACACACAGCTGTTTCTAGCGTCAGTTTCTTATGATGGACGTCGCCGTTCGTGGTCGTGTCCATGCACCCTGGTAGCGTTTGTACGTCCTGTGTTGCTCGCCCGACGAACAGAACATCACGAGCGGAAAGGAAGGCCATCGGAAGGGCGTGGGGAACTCCGGAAATCTTGTATCAACACGCCAGCAGACGGGGGAAAGATAAGTCGCCAGCAATGTCAACTCTGAGGGGCTGAATATATCTCTGCTTGTTTTGTGTTCATCCCCGAAACCTTTATTTTCCTGCTGTCGTGCGATGTTTTCGGGGGCTTTCCACTACCCCCCCCCCCCCGCCCAGGCGATCAGGCGGCTGATGACGCGGAATCTCCGGGGGGAGCTGTCGCCCTCGAACAGCTTCCGGCACCCGCTGATCGGAGATGCCGAGGATAAGGTATACATGCCACGCGGTCAGGGGAGGGCTTCAAGAGTGCCCGCATGTTCTGGGAAGAGCAAAAGACACGAAAAAATGATCACTTGTACGTGACTGGTCACTGTTTTGTGTGGATAGCCCCAAGATGCGGAACCGGTCCAGTTCTACACGTAGCGCATACCAATGCTGTTTTCGCGCAAGCTCTCTATCACAGTGCTACTGTAAGCACGTTTTCATTGCTCGTTGTAAGCATTATTTTCTTTCCCGTGGGCGCGTGTTCTCGTGTCTTGTTAAGATCTCTTCTTGTTTGATGGAACGAGCTCGGAGGTTACCTCGCTTCAGAACCCGTTCGTACAGCACCGCACACGCACGACAACCAACACTTTGCATCCACCTTACTTTGAACAACGTTTCAATGCGCGCGATACGAACTGAGCGATTTCCTGAGACAGTTGCTTCCAATACGTTGTAAGGTCACGTTCGAATATACCCTTCCACACAGAACCCAATTTTCGAATTGTGTGAACGCCTTCATTACCCGCGTGCGCCTCATACATAAGAGCCAAATCAGCCGTAACGCTTCTTCCTCCTTCGTCTCTTATTTTCCGCCTTATTTTTCTTTTTCGTGTCTCGGTGTTTCTCTACGCCGATTAACTATTTACCAGGTCGAAGCCCGACACGGACCTTCGGAGAGCCCGAACGGCTTGAGCTCTTCTTTGGGACCATCGTCGAAGTTGTAGCACGTAGTTTGCGCCCCGCGCTAATAGGTGCGTCTGGATGTTCGAAGGTGCGCGATCTTTTTTAGATTTACGGAAGTGCCGATTTTTTCTGCGTTCGTTTGCGGTGTCCGGCCGGAGCATCTTGTTCTCGGTTTGGTTTGGTGTTCAAAGGCGTAGCTAGCTGTAGGTCCGCCTGATTCGTCAAGTACACATCGAAAGGTATTTAGACTGCCGCCAGATTAGGTGGGACGGACACATAAGCGGGGTTGGGGTGGCGGTGGGGGCAACGGTCCGCGCAAAAACTCGTCGCATTGCTCCTCCCTTGGTTTAAGCCGAAAGGTTTTTTGGACTTTTGTACTCGCGTTCCCGGCTTCTCATACCTCGGTTGCAATACGAGTGTGACATTGTTTCCTTATTTATTTTTGTACGAAGATTTTTGTACGAAGTAGGTTTATTCACGGCCGGCGTGTTCTCAAACTCTTACGTGTTTTCCAATTATCTTGTTGTACGCGCTGTTGTGTATACATCTCTTCGTGCCTTATAGGCTGCGCAAAGAAGAGAGAGGCGGTGTTCTCCAACGCATGTAATGGCTTTTGTTTCGTTCGGGTTGACAAGTGGGAGAGATGTCCTGTTGGTGGGGGTGGCGAGCAGAACCGTCGTATAGCACGTTTGTTTCTTCTTTTTTATTCTGGCTCTTGCGCCCGCTCGATAGATTGTTGTATGTGGTTCTAGCGCAGATGAAGCGGTGTTGTGTATTGTGTGGTTGAGACGGCTTGGATCTTGATTCCGTCTCTTGTCAACAACTTTGCGCATACGGCGCTGCCGGTTGCAAAGACGGAAGGCAAAGGGGCGGGGCGGAGCGGGGCGGGGCGGGGCGGGGCGGCTAACCCTTGCCTTCCATCGTGAGCCAGCCATAGCCGGGTGCGCGTTGGTTATATCATGTGTGTTGTCTACGGTCGTTTGTTGGGAAAGCTTGGAGTCGCATCCATCCGTGTGCTGGCTGTGGAGTGCAAGAAAAGGTCCGCACAATAATCGTTTTTGTTTCTGCTTTCCAGAGGGAGAAGAGTTCGACCGAAACGCCACGTACGGAAAACGACCAAAATTCGTGCACAAGGCGATGTCATATTCTTTCATATAACAACTGAACGCTGGAGGTGGCAATGTGGCACCGTCAACCCTTATACAAGCAGCATGATGCGCTGACACGATGAACATCTCCGCGTGTGCAGGAGAATGAGTCGATGCGATGCGGCATAATTCCTCCCCAAAGCGGCTCCGCGGAATTGCCATGGTATGCCGTTACCTTGGATTTCATCCGCAGTCCCCCCGCGGCAGTATGATGATGCACCGCACAGCGCAGCAAAGCCGCCGGCAGAATACGACCCTGGGAAAGAGGGCCGTTTCACAAACCCACCTGACGCGCTACGTGAACCATCTATCAAGAGGAAGGAGAAGGGTTAAATCAGCATCTGCGGATACACCCTGCGAACCAAATTACTACGCCAGGGGGAGCTCTAGCATTGGCCTCGTCAGCGCATCCGTCCCACTTTGGAGATGTTTCGTTCCGCGAGTCGCGCGTCAGCAGCGAGGGCCCACTGCGGACGAGCTGCTGCCAATGCTCTCGCCGCCGGCCAACAGCAGCGAAACGCTACCACTGCTGCGGTGGACAAGCTTCTGTTTTGTCGTGGCCGCAGTGTGCCCTCGACGCTGAGGCAAGAGCCGCCGCTGTCCCTCGGTGGGCGAATCGAAACGCTGCCGCGGGCAATACGAGGTTTCGCGTCCGCCGTGGCGACAACTCTTGAGGACGGCGGCGCGGTTCAGGAACTAGCATCAGCAGCAGCGGCCGAAGCGACCCGAAAGGAGGAGGTACGGCCGCAACAAGAAGCAGACGCGAGCCCAAAGCCGCGAAGGAGACGCCTCTTGCGAGACAGACCAGCCCCAATAACTCTGGTGAGACCAAAAAGGGTTGCATCAAGGTTCTCGATACTCTACTTCCTGAAGTTGCAGTCGGACGGGCGCGCACGAAAGTGCGCCTCCGCTCCCTCCTTCTTCTGCCCGTACGCCCTGAGTGGTATCAGTTCAACTCTGCGGAGTAATGCGACTGCCATCACTGCGATTGATATCGTCAGTCGCGCTTCAGGACTTAGGTTGCGTTTACCCTTCCCCTTCCCCTTCCAGCGACAAGACCAGGGAACCAGTGCGGAACTGAACTTGTTTTCCGGAGGCGGGGCATTTCACTTCGGTATCTCGCCGCGCACCGCGCATCCGCTCGATTGAATATACCCAGCCTTTCGTGGAACTCCGCTGCCGCAAGACTTGTTTCTTGCGCTATTAACCATTCCATCCTCCGATATTCCGCCTAATGACCGATGTCGTCAGCAGTATCACAAGCACTGCCTATTTGTTCGAAACATAAACAATGTGGTTGGAAAATGCGGATTGTTTCCTGGTGCTGACTCCCGTCCAGGTCCCCAGCGGGCCTCCCATAGCCTCGTAAACCCTCCGATTGAGTTAGGTTGTTGGTACGACTCTATCCGGCGTGTACGTTGGATCAAGCATGTCAGCACCTCCCACACTCGGTGCTCCTGTACAGTACGTCGATAGCGTCGCAGAATCGCTAGTTCTCGAGAGGGTTGGTGCTAAATTGTGCAGCTATTTCTGCGGCCGCCATTGAGGTGTTCTCCAACATTAGTACAGCACATCCAACGGTCGAGCGTGTACTAGCAGCGCGCTGCTCCGAACGTGTTTCTGTGATTGGGCAACCTGTCCTCTCTCTCTCTGTTGACGCACAGCATTAACAACCCGTGTTCGGATGTTGCCTTTGTATTTTACAGTAGCAACGGTCACGCCGTTCGGAATGAGAATCTCCCTTCAACATAAAAAGGTATGGTAGCTTATGAACAAGCCTCCCGACCACACCCGGTGGCCTAGTCGAACGGTTCCACACAACTGCACCTTTTCAGGCGCCCACGAACTACTGCGGTGCCTCTGTGTGTCGTTTTTACTTGCGACAGCAACCAAAGCCTATATCAGGAGCACGGAATCAAACATACTCGCGGGTGGTGGGAACTGACACTTTTTGCACCTCCCTGAATCTCAACAAACATTCACAAAACATCCTCTTCCCACCATCCGGTCTGCGACCTCTGTGTTTGGTTTTTGTTCGATGATAAGGGTTCCCCGCTATTGAACAATACTCCGCTCCCGCACGGGCATGTTGCACGCACTACTGCCGTACCTTCAGAAAACACCAAGATCGACGGCTCGACTCTCTCGTCGTGTTCGTCGTTCCCACACGCTCACCACCCACCTCGCCTTTTTACCCTTTTTTCATCTCTTTTCGTTGGGGGAACAGACGGATCGAGCGGCGTCGCATCTCGTCTCTCTAGTGGCGAACAAGCCGGGGAAGGTCGGCGTCCGTCTCGGGGTGAAGCGACGGGGCTGCAACGGCATGTCGTACACGCTCAAGTACGCGGACGAGAAGCCGAAAGGCGACGAAGAGGTCGTTGTTCGCGGCGGGCGCCCACAAACGGGGCAACGGGAGCACGGGGAGGGGGAGCGAGAAGGAGCTGCGGCCGCAGGGGGGGGTGACGCTGCTGCTACTGGAAACGGCGACGGTGTTAAACTTTTCGTAGACCCCATGGCGACGCTCTACATCGCGGGGACGGTCATGGACTGGGAAGAGACGGAGCTGTCCTCGGAGTTCACCTTCACAAATCCCAACGCGAAGGGCGAGTGCGGCTGCGGCGAGAGCTTCAACGTTTGAGTTGTTGGGCCAGAGGCGTTTGGGTCGGCGGGAGGGCGTTAGCACCGCCGCCGTGGTTGGAGAGACGGTGCCGGGCGTCTGTTGTACGTTTTTACCTAGGTCGATAGGGCCTATTGGGCAAAAGCAGCTGCTCGGAAATCTTACATGTATGGTGGCGGGCGGTTTGCGCGCGGTACCCAGTGGTTGGCGTTCCCGTCAAGATGCGTTTTGCTTCTGGAATAGTGCCGGTGCTTTTGTACGCAGGCGGCTTGGAGCTGGCACAGCATCCGCATAGCGTCTTTGATATATTTCTCCCTTGGCTTTGAAGTGCTTAGGTGGTGGGGTAAGTGTGATGTTTCGCCCGGGGCTAGGCTAGGCATGAAGTTGCCGCTACGCTCTAAATTTTTGGTACTCGTACTTCAGCATACGTAGATAGAGTCGTTCTGCTCACTTTCCGGGCAAGCAGTGGACTGCCCTAAACATTGGTTCCCCACACTCCAGACCGGCTTCGAGATGTTGCCTGACCTTTTTCTTCTAGAAGCGTAGTGTAGTTGATTCCATCAATGCACTCTCACTTATACCACTTTTTGCGGTGTACAGAATGATTTGTTCCAGCCGCAAGTGCGCGCGCTCAAGTCTTGCTGTAGTCTCGCGACTGACGTCTTTCTTCGACGTGAAATAGTTGTTTTCAACCCGCCAGCTACAGTATGCCCTCCGGCCACCACTTCGTGGTTCGGCTGCAAACAAACGACGAGCGACCGCGCAGGGAGTGTTCGAACTGCCGCCTCGTGTTTGCGTTTACGAGGGGGGAGGCAGTGCCCACACGCTTGATTTGTGTTTCTCGCCATTTGGAAAGGGCGAAAGAGTGTACAGAGCGAGCAAGCTGTCGAGGTTCATGGCCACAATCCCTTCTCGAAGCGTTCACCGTAGGGTGGCGAAGCGGACACTAGGAAATGCGACCATGAGACACAAGATCTTGTTTCGAAACCTAGCGTTCATCCGAGCCATCTTCAAGGATTACTTCGTGTGAGAAGTTCACGAGAGCGCTCCCGCCACGCAATTGCAGACTGCTATGGCGTGCGCATCTGTCGTTAGGTGCTTTGCCCTCATTTGGCGCTCTCGGTGTAGTGTTGTTTGATGTTCGCTTTCATATCCCGTCAATATACAGGTCGCTGAAGAGCCCCGTCCTCTCCCCTCGCGGTTCATTCGCTGGTTTCATATTCATCATACTCACACTGCTGGAGTAGAAGTGGCCGGCGTCTTCCTTGAGCGGGCCACGGTGCTTTTTTCCAGCAGACTAATTATCATGCACATACCCCCCCCCATACGTTGTACAGTAGGCGCTGCTGAGAATATCCTCTTGGACCAGTTCTAGCCATGTCTATGGGCCCGGTAGACCACCAGCCAAACAGAAAAGAGGAATATTCTGGCGTTGTTTCTTCATGTTCCCCGTACCTGCCGTACCCCCCTCCCCCCTCCCCTCCGCCGGACGACATAGATAGCACCCAACACATGGACTCGCTGAAAATAAAGGGTCCCAGGTTCTGGCAACTACAAATATTTCAGCTGCCGCAAACGCCCCGTCGCGAGTCCTCTTGGAGCATCCCCTACCAAAAAGAATCGCCGCTTTTCATGCCACCCCGGCCGGTTGCCAACGTTGAATCACGATCGCCAAGAAATCATGGTCTGCGATTAGGGTCGAGGAGCGACCGACGGAAGCGTGAGCGATGGAGGGCGGAGAACGGGGGAGGAAATCGCGAGACAAGGAAGAGGGACGAAGAGAGGGGAAGGCGGGGGGGGAGGGGTGCTCAGACTTACTCAATTGAGCGGCTTCTTCTAGAGACCGCGCCAACAATGCAGCCCCATGAAGTTCCGCAAGATTTTTCGCAAATCATTCCATATCATCTATCCCCGGGTCATCAGCTGTCACTGAATGATCAGTTGATACAGCCAAGGACGTTGCTCCGCTCTCTTGAGTTCTACATTCCTCTACCCTGTGATACTAACACATCTATCTGTGCACCGTCTCCTACATAATGGGCGCGCCGAGTTGTCGATAGTGCTGTTTTCCGAACAGGAACCAGCATCCACGACACACCGTGGGCAACGAGAAGGCAGCCAGCGAGAAACGGCTTGGTCTCCAACGCCGCAATGGTCTCAACCCGCCATGTTTCCTACGATGTCCTCTTGTTTAGTCCGGCCAATAAGAAGCGCTTCAACAATAACTACTGCTGTTGACGTGTGTTCAGAGGCCGCCGTGTTTCCCGTCTGCCGTGGTCTACTCCTCACCAAAAGCCACCAAAACCTCGTGTCGTTTCGCCCGGATCCTCATGTACTTCAGCTCCCCCTTTGGGTTGACGTCCCTCACCACCCCGCGCGCCTTGAGAGCCAGGTGTCTCATGGCTTCGGCGTAGATCTCGGCCGTTTCCTGGGACATCGTCGGAAACCTACGCAAAACCTGACGAACGTATGATAGGCGTTCATTTTCAGGCCAAGTGTCGGACAGCGTACCGAACCTACAGCAGCAATGTCCACGGCCTGATGTGCGCAACGAATGATGCATGAGAGTGCCGAATACTGAACAAGGTTTTTTTCTTTCTGGTTGACCTGAACGCCACACAAACAAGTACGCCGATGTACACCACTCACGAAGTGCTGTGTCAGGCTAGGCACGCGTCTTTACATGTCTGTAAGCGCCAGCGTTTACACGTCTGAGTTTTCTTTGTAGATCAGTCTTGTCAGAGGCCCAATGAAAAGATTAAACGTTGTGTGTGCTTAGCCCTTGGCCTGAAAGGAAACGCACATTCCGTGCCCGAGGCGGTTGAGTAAAGTGCTGTGGCTCGTCGGGACAAGAAGTGAGCGCGCGCATAAGATGGTAGACGCCTACGACAAAGAACGAGCCCAATCTACTTGGTTGTCCAACGTTAGGGCCATCAAAGGATAATAATTGTCGGCGCAAAACTGCCTCGTCTCGAGGACGCGCTGCATGCTACGGTGCAGTAGCAAAGCCTGTTCTGTCTTCCCGGGCCGGACTCACCTGCCCTTCCATGTCGCAGATGACATATCCTTCCACGCCCGGCTGGACCTTGATTCGTTCCAGAGTTTCCTCAACCTCCGACTTGAGAAAGCGATCAAAGTGGGGTCAAAGAGGAAGTGGGAGGAATGTTGTAGGGTCTCTATGTGGCGCCCTGCGAAATCTTCGCACAACACGGACCATACGGCATGGAGAAAGATATGAATGAGGAACGAAGAAACAGGTGCGCTCGCATACTACGTACGTACAGATTTGAACTCTCCTCTTATGGTATTCTCGCAAGGGTATTCTTTCAGCGATATCTTGTATACTGTACCATTCAAACAAAATTCTGTGTCGCCCTTGTCTGGTCTTCAAAACACCCAAGTTAAGGGATAGTGGTGACGTAAAACAACGAGATTGAACAGTTAAGTTGAAGTCTAACTATAACCCTGGTGCAACACAAGAATTTCGTGGAGATCTTGCAAGGTTATCAAACGTCGCCTAGACTGCTGTAGGTGCAGGGTACATTCCTCCCTATAACTGCTCGGAAAAGGTTCGGCGTCAAACCTTCTCCGAGCGGTGTGTTACATCATGTGCGCCGGCGCATTCGACCCACACCCTGATTACGTGCAGCACAACCATGACCACAGCAGAGTATTGAGCAACGTTATTCTTGGTGTCTTCACATTTGAAATCCGCGTATTGCATGCGGCGTATCAAGATGTTCCGACTGCAGTGCAGTTGGTTTGTCCTTTCGCACCACGTGCTCGGCGGACACAGCCGTCCTCTAGCATGGGAATTGAACGACACAGCAGACGGCGGTAGTAGGCACGTTGCATGCATGTTGCATGGCGTGTGCATTCACTTTGGAGAAGGAGTAAAACACGGTGCTTTGTGTTCGGTATGCCTTGTGGTACACCGGACACCACAGGCCGGTGATTGATTGCATGCTTCAGTTCAACGACATAGATCGTCCGAACGCAAACCGACAACCGCACGTATGCTCGACTCACCATGCCCCTGCCTTTAGGCGCGCTTCTTCTCGATGGTTTGAGACAGCGTGTGGTCCTCTGCTGTGTGTCCCGATCTCCCAACTATTTGAAACCCGGATACCCTTCCAACAGAGAGAGCTTGAGAACGTCGGCACAATGTGCTTCGTCGTCGAGAAAGAACGGTCCTGCTGCGAATATAATTTTTCAAAGATAAACGGTTACAAAGCGATTTGATTGGCGCACGCGGCAACCGAGAGAGAGAGATAGATGGAGGCAGAGGCTTGAGGGGCCGAGGCAGGGAGGCAGTGTGAGGCAAAACACGGGAGGCGCTGCTTAGCGAGGAACGAGCGCAGGAGTTGGCGGCTGTGCTAGCATCATGCGGTTCCTTCATTTGATCCGGCCGGTCATGTGCGTCCTCCCTGAGGTCGCACAACCGGACCGCAAAGTGAGTCAAGTTTTTGCGTGCCTTGCTCTCACGAGCGGGCGGTTGTGGAGAGAGAGAGGGGTTGGATGGGCAGCACGGTGAGCGGTCAGCGACAGAGATGAGCCACACGCCCTCGTCGCATGTCTACGTGGTGGCTCAGCTCCCCAGCCCCCGCTCGAAAGATGATACCACACATCTGTCTGTCTCCCACCCCGTCTCTTTTGGTCGGAGTTAGACTCTTTCGTGAAGGTGTGTGTATGCGGCTGTGGGGTGTGGGTGTTTTATGAACCGTTGCGGGCAGAGAAGAACCGGCGCAGCTTGTGGGCATACAGAGGGAGTAAGCGGCAGACTCTGCTTGCTTGCTTGCTTGCTTGGCCCATGGTCTTGGCGATGGATGCGTCAGGACGAGGACAAACATAGCTGCTTCCTTGCCTCAGCTTGGACCCAAACAGGTTACACCTGCTGTGTTGTCGTGTATTTGTTCGCTGGTGGTGTGGTTGTGACACATTTGTTGGTGGGTCGACACGTAACGCTGCACGCAGAGTGCCACGCGAGGAGGGCCACTAAACTGTGGCACACGCTCGTCCCCACCCGTGAGGCCATCAGCCATGCAATCTCGCACGAACAGAGGGTGATAGAGAGAGGTGGTAGGCTGCGCAGAGTCGGGGTATACCGCCGTAGCTTCTTGATTATGTACCTGTTGGGCGCTGACGGATTTGCGCACAATCAACGATCGGGTAAACACCAGCAGCCCTCGTGTACCCTGCTGGCCTACACACAGCAGTTTTGGTGCTCTCGCATCCCAGCACCAAATGTAGCTTCACCCTTCGCTTCGCAGAGGCCTTTATCCGCAACGAGGGTGGCCATGTGTTCAGTTTTCTCTTGCCATGCGCTGGTCTCCTATTAGCTTCCCAGTGCCGGCCGGTAGCAGCACCTAATAATGAGGATTGAGTTGGTTGTGTAAGATACCACACCCCCTTGACCGATGTTCGAAAGCTCGAATACAGTACTCTTCCAACAAGCAAAAAAAAAAAAAAATCGGTGATGGCGGCACCGAAATCGCGGGTGTTGGAAGCACCCAGGCGACATTTTTCCGAAAAGGCATGGTTTGGATTTGGCATTGTCTTCGTCGTGGCGTAGCCGAGCTTTGAAAATCGGTTCCGAAGGGGATGGGGTACGTATGTATCTTATATCATCATCCCACGGCGGGTGCAGCCGACTATTTAACGATTTTTGCTGGAGGCGGAGAAATTGCGGTTGCGGTTGTTGGTGCCGAAGCGGCCACAGACCCCCTCGAGCTGAAGAGCTGCAAGGTTGCTCCTCGTTCACACTACAGTACACACACAACCCTGGTATTTGCTACTGCTGTGGAATGGCTAGCGCAACGACCGCTGCTTGGCGTCGTGGCACTCAGCTAGAGGAAAGCGCCCAGAACTTTCCATAACATATGCGTGAGATACACCGTAAATTCGGCCAGCAAGTGCGCAACCTATGTGTATATACATGTAGTCTACATCCACGGATAGATGAGGCCACTTTTTACCGCTTGGCTCGTCGTTGTCAGTATCACCTGCTGGTGCTGAGTGCTGCTGTAAAAACGCCCTTCCACATTTTCCACATTCACACCAACGCCCCAACTTGCCTTCTGAGCCCAATGACGCAAGAATCGTGTTCGCGTTTTAACAGTACACTTGTGCAAGGCTGAGGTTTTGTCATTGGTCAGCCGTGTAGCCCAGTCGACCCTATTGATGTTGAAGAAACACAGCAGCACACCGCGCATATACATTTTTTGTTTCTTTCAAAAGAATGCTCTGCTTGTGCAGTACGCATTCACATCACCACCCCCGACTGCCTACGCAGCACAACTTCACCCACTACTTACCTTTTAACAACACGTCCCTTTCTTCCGTTTGTGCTGTCTTTTTTTTTCTTTTCCGGACAACAAAAAAAAACAATCAGATCCCTTTCCGGGAGAAAGTGCTGTGGACGGTGATCACGCTCTTCATCTTCCTAGTGTGCTGCCAGATTCCCATCTACGGCGTGCAGTCGGCCAAGTCGTCGGACCCGTTCTACTGGATGCGCGTCATCCTCGCCTCCAACCGCGGCACGCTCATGGAGCTCGGTAGGTCGCGATGATGTCTTTTTTTTCCTGTGTGTGTCTTCATTATTAGCATCGACCGCGCTAACCGGCTGACCAATGAAAATATGCCAGTCTCGGTGCGGTTGAAAACACGAAACACTTGTACATGCCATGAACTGGGACTCCGTGAGGGGAGGGCATGGGGGAGGCTAAGCTATTCTACGGATTAAAGACAGAAACGGTAGCAACAGAGGAAGGCTGCACGTGTCTACCAAGGCTGCTACCTTGCACTCGAGGTCGTTTTGGAGTGCTTTCACCATCATCCTCCTGTGTGTGTGTTTTTTTTTTTTTCTCTTTTGCAGTAACGAAGGTCGTACGTTTTTTGTCGTGCTCGTGTTTAGGAGGTGTGCTGTGTGGTTATTTTAGTCAGCATCGACCGCGCTGCCCGGTTGACCAATGTGAAGACACCAAGCACCGCTGTTTGTAGCGAGATAAGGGACCGCGAAAGAAATCGGGGTGGGTGGGGAATTTCTTCACCCCATGGCGCTCTCGGCACCGAAAAAGCGGCACATGCCAAACAACGTACCTATGTGTAGCACGTCCCTTTTTCGTGTTTGGTGGCACGCCGCCAAGTACCGTTGCTGTCGTAGCATTTTTTGCAAGCTGCCACGTTCGCTGGTTGCATGAGCCCCAACCGCCGGCCTCCCGCGGGAATAGGGAAGCTGCTGTTGTTTTTGAAGAGATTGCCTGGAAGCGACGGAAGTGGGTGCAAGCCGGGGGCGGGGTGCAGGGCGCGACGCGCGGCGGATTGTTACACACTTGAGATTTTTTTGCTGACTGCCGCTGCGATGCCGATAGGGATCGAAATCGACGGTCCCTGTGCCATACCGTATGTGTTGCGTTCCTGTCCCCTTAACATTGTCTCTTTTGTACGTATGCTCGCGGGGGGGGTGCGGGGACAGGTATTTCGCCGATCGTGACGTCATCACTCGTTATGCAGCTGCTCGCCGGGTCTCGAATCATCGAGGTCAACCAGTCCATCAAGGAAGATCGGGCTCTGTTCAGCGGAGCGCAGAAGGTGAGCCAGCAGCACTGCGAAGAGAGAGGGGGGGTCCGTGGTTTGGTGTCGTGGGTGGGCAGTATTTACGGCCTTACTGCCCCCCCCCCCCCCTCGTGCCTCCCCTGTCGGGGGTTCTTGGCTAAGGCTGCCGGTCGGACGGTGTTAGTTACCCCCAAACGGGCATGGTTCTTCCTGAGAGCAATGTTTGTTATTTTCAGGTGGATGGTTGATTGTTTGATTGTTTGATTGTTTGATGGACATGCGGAGGTGTCAGGGCCAGTACCACCCGTGAGAGCATTCGACCGAGAGGTGGCGGGCAGCAAAACCGAAGGAGGGTGTGTGGATGAAACAGCTGGACAGCTTGGAGATCGGGAGGGAGGACGACCCGGTAGCGAAGTTGTACGAACTCGAGCATGCTCTCCTTGAAGCTATTATAGATGCCGCTGGTACCAGATATCTGGTCAGATATCTGGTACCAGCGGCATCTAGCTTTAAGGAAAGCATTCCTGAGTTCGTACAACTTCGCCTCCCAGCCGATCTTCAAAACTGCCCAGCTGCTTCATCCGCACACCCTTCTGGCTGTTGGTCTCCTCGTATGTGTTTAATTCCGGAGTGCCGACGCTACCTAGACAGCCGTTCGACTGCAAACTCTGATGGTGGCTGGCGCCCGTCCAATGACCGCAATTCTGAAGCCGGTATCTACCAGCGAAAACGCCAAAAAAAAACTGCTGTTGAAAAAAGCCCTCCCGAACTATATCAATGATTCCGTCACCCTTTCCCAGCTCTTCGGTATCCTGATCACGATCGGAGAGGCCGTGGCGTACGTGGTGTCTGGCATGTACGGTGACCTGTCTACCCTCGGTGCCGGTAACGCCATCCTCATCATCTGCCAGCTCTTCTTCGCCGGGCTGATCGTTATCATCCTCGACGAGCTGCTGCAGAAGGGGTGAGAAGAAGGGCAAGTGCCACCGGCGTGCTTGTTTCCATACGGCTAGGACGATGAAGCGCGTTTGTGTAGCGGGTTGGCCAATCAAAAAGTGCGTTCTGTCTCCAGTGTTTGCGTGTACGCAGTGGCTGGCATCTGATGACAGAGCTCACACGCCGCGAACGACTACTGCTTGTGGTGGTGACACCTGTAATAGGTACGGGCTCGGTTCGGGAATTTCCCTCTTCATCGCGACGAACATCTGCGAGACGATCATCTGGAAGGCGTTCTCGCCGACGACGATCAACACGGGGAGGGGGACCGAGTTCGAGGGAGCCATCATCGCACTCTTCCACCTCATGATCACGCGGCCAGACAAGGTGTGTATCTCTACTGTAGCAGATGGTAGCGGCCGTGGTGTAGCGCCAGTGGCACGAGCAGGCCGGGCAGGTTGTGGGGCGACTATCTTGTCTGTTTTTTTTTCGCGTTCGGCGAGGATCGGGTCATCGCCTTGTGCGTGGCGTCGTGCGTCTCTTGGTTGTTTGCTTGTCGGGAGTGGAAATCACAGAAGAAGAGCCTTGCCCCGGCTCTCGCTTGCGGTCGTAATCTCTCCCTCTCCCTCTCTCTTGCAGATGCGCGCTCTGCAGGAGGCATTCTACAGGCAAAACCTCCCCAACATCACCAACCTCCTGGCGACCGCGCTCGTGTTCATCGTGGTGATCTACTTCCAGGGCTGGAGGGTGGACCTGCCGGTGAGAAGGTTATCGCCCCCGTCGTTCTCGTCGTTGTCGCTTGCTGGTGTTGGTTGTGAGTGCGATGGTGGTGAAAAAACTGTCAAGAGTATCGCCCCGGGGGTGCTGGTGTCGTACGTAAAGGTGTTCTTCTCTTGTTGGTGTTCAGTGTGTTTTGACGCGTTTAGATGCTGCGAGTTTGAGTTATTTTTGTCGGTTCTCCATTTTGCGGGTCGTTTGGTTGCTGTCCCGGTCGGTTCTCGTCTTGTGGGGGGTAGTACGCTTCGAGCTGAGTAGCGCCTTCCTGCTCGATTTACCTTGAGCGACGTCGCTGTTTACTTTTTGCGAGCCTGTCCCCCCTCCAGTCTAGATATTTGTCTCTCGGCGTTGGATTCATCCAAATCTCCATTTTAACGCGTCTTTTGTTCTTGACCTTGCGGTGCTCTCTGGTTCCCCTTGCGGTCCTCTTTCGTTCGCAGGTGAAGTACCAAAAGTACCGCGGTCAACAAGGCACCTACCCGATCAAGCTTTTCTACACGTCTAACATGCCCGTCATCCTCCAGACGGCCCTGGTGTCCAACCTCTACTTCCTCAGCCAGCTCCTGCACAACCGCTACGCTGGCAACCTGCTGGTGAGCTGTTTTTGACTACGCCATTGCCTCTTCTTCAAGCTTTTCTCCGGACTCCCCCGTGTTGTAGTTTGTCGGCTGTTGGGTGCGTTTGTATTGCCGCTTGACATGATGTGTGCAGGTATTGTAGGCGGACGTTTTTTTGTTTTGGAATGTCCGCGTAGGATTTTTTTTTCGTTTTCTGGCTGCAGTTTGTCTTTTTTTCTTGTCGGGAAAGACAAGCTTGACAAGCGGCAATAGTTGGTGATGTGGCTGAAGTTTGAAGCGTCTTGCGTGTCTTTGACGTGCACAGGTCTAGAGCACAACCTGCTCTGTTGAGGTTCGGGGGTACACCACGCGTTTCCGTCCTTTTCGGTCATGAAACGGAGATTTATTTCTCTACCTGTAATATCACGCGTGATCACGTCCAACGGTCCTGGCTTGCCAAATCTTTGAACGCTTGCCAGACCTAACGCTTGTTCCATTTTTTTGTTTTTTGTTTATAGGTGCGTCTTATGGGAAGATGGGCGGAGGTCGAGGGCATGCCCGGGACCTCGGTGCCCGTGGGTGGGCTGGCGTACTACATCTCGCCCCCGACCACCATGGCGGAGATCCTCAAGGACCCCGTCCACGCGGTGATCTACATCACCTTCATCCTCACGGCGTGCGCGCTGTTCTCCAAGACGTGGATCGAGGTGTCGGGATCTTCGGCCAAGGTAGATAACTTTGTCTTTTTTTTTTTTTCAAGGAAGAAGCTTTTCGCGGCTGCTTGCGTTGCCTTTTCGCAACCTGGGGGCACGACGCAAGAGGGCTGGGAGACGTGATTGCGTGGCGTAGACTTTGTCTTTTTTTTTTTTTGTCATCATGCTTGTGGTGACAAGTGCGGTCGATGCTGGTGCCTCCTCGTTCCGTCGCAAGGCAGGTGTGTTGTAGCGACGGCTGCACGACGCCGGCGCCCCTGGCCCGATATTCCTCAAAACAACGCTTTATTTCTGTTTTTGTGTGTCTGTTCCCCGTCGCCGCTGCTGATGGCGTAGGACGTGGCGAAGCAGCTGAGGGACCAGCAGATGGTGATGAAGGGACACAGGGACGACGCCCTCGTGCACGTGAGTAAACGCAGCAGAGGTACAGCTAGTAGAGGTTGGGACCAGCGTACGTCACGGGACAGGCCTCTGCTTTGTCTATTTGTGTGTCGTTTATACTGTTCCGTCGTAGACGAGTGGCTTAGATTCAGGAGGGATTGGTGAGGCCTTTTGTGGCTCTCATTTTCAACAGCGTCGTCTCCATCCGCCTCTCCGGCGTATATAGACGATGTTGCCGGGATTGGCGACACGGGGGTGCAGCGGCCATGCGCTCGCTCTACACAGCGAATGCCTATTGTACGCGCTTGCGCGTTCAGCAGCAACATTGTTTTGCATGGGAGAGGAATGGGATTGACTGGGACACAACCGACGTCCTACCCGCTTTCCTCTCCGCTGGAAGGATACTTATGCTAGTTGTAGCTGGTTCCCAGGGGCACCACGAGAGTCGGTGATGGACCCGCATTGCTGTCTGCCGCAGTTTCTGTTGAAGAGTATCGAAGTACGAAGTAGTAGCGGATTGTTTTGCTGGAAGGGTTTTCTCTGCAGCACCCTGCCTTCGCTAGTCATGACGAAGAACTGTGACAGGCCTGCGCTGTGAACCAAGAACTCTTCTCCATCAGGCTCCGTTTCCCGAAGTTTACTGGAACCCTGCCCTCTAACCTCCTCCGTCTTGGTTACCCCCCCCCCCCCCCCCCCCCCCCCC